>JAJMSM010000035.1:0-55841 GCA_030578475.1 Hyphopichia wangnamkhiaoensis
TGCGGCCTACAATTTCTGGTACAGCACACTAAGCATTGCATATATGCTTGTAATACATGATTTACATCTAGATAGCTCGTATTGGGGTGGTGATATTTATTGTGTTAAAAGGTAGATCAGTTGAATCGTAACTCTTCTCTTATTAGTAACTGTTCGTCAAATTTAATTAAAAAAACTGTTCTTAAGGGATGTCCTTCTATGGGTACCAGATGGGCAGTCACGGTGGCATGGAATCCTGATGAGTCCAATGCCCCTTCCACAATACCGGCTATATATGCTGAGCAATTCAAGTTACCGTAGTCTTTAGGAATACTGATGAATTTTGATATTAATGGTACGTTATCAGTTATCATATATTCGTCGTTTAGATCCTGTGATTTTTCTAGTTCATTGGCAGTTTTACCAAATATGGCTCTCCAGAGGGATCCATGAATGAATTGTAAGATTTCAATGATCTTTATTTCTCTCTTGCTGTATTTTAATCCTTCTCTTAATTTGACCAACTCTAAAAACCGTTGACCAACCTGATACCCCAACCCGTTTAACCGTTGTTCTAGATCTTGTATGCCTTTGGAGTTTCTATGAGCCCAGCTGACTATTTCACAGAATAAAAATGATAATGACGATAGATTTATTTCGGGAACTTTTTTACTATTAATATTACGATCATAAATTGAGTTGTTTGATACCCCGGTTAAACTTATGGTTCTCTTGCTAAGCAAGATGCTCAGTCCTTCGGGGGTGATAGCATTGGACGACGGTCCTATCGAAGGATTATATCCAAATCCTGATTTGGAACTGTCTGATATGGTTAACGTGGACAATGATGACACCGAGGGTAATATAACTTTGTCGTTTGACATTATGTGCTTACTTTCTTCTGGTGCAAGCTGCTAGAGGCGATTATGTCTCAACTAAATTGTTGTTTCCAGCGGCAATTGTATCGATGTCGGTTCAGTGTGACTGTATCTTAAGCACTGTTTGGGTGTTTGAACTAACGTCTGTATTTTTCTTTCGTTTGAACTTTGATTTTGGTTATTTTCTGTGCTACGATCTTTCTGGTGGTACGGGTTTTTGTATCCACGGCGAAGCTTATAGATTGACCCAAGTGATACAATAAAAGAAACAGACGGTATGAATGAACCTCATTCCTGTATCAGCTTCTTTAATAGAATTGTATCGTAGAAGTAGAGGTGGTTTTATAGAATTCTATATTGATGACTATTTTGTTGAAATTTCAACAAAAATCAGCAAAAGTGAAGATTTGAGCACAGAAAAAAACAAATGCCTTTAAGCCTAAAACAAAATTTGGTTGTAAATCATAAAAAATCAACTTATTGAATTTCTTGAAAACTACGCCATCATAACCACCAACAGAACATTGAAATGGCAAGAAAGAGAGTTGGTACGTAACTTGTAATTTCTTTCAGATGGGAAATCGCAATAGTAAAGGTCCAATTACTGTTTTCCTTTTTTGCAACTTATATGATGTATATTAACCAATAAGTAGAATTACAGACAAAACAACAGAGGGCTAAGAAAGGTAGCGAACAAAGGCCAAAGGCCAGAATGCTAAAACCAACTACCTCTATGTCTTCAGTTCCTAGTCGCCAGCCTAGCTTGGATTTGAAATCAGCGGCTAAGGCAAAGACATATAAAATGCCCAAGATCCCCAAAAAACCAGGTAAATCAACGGAGCGAGCTTTATCCCTTGACTCCAAGGAGTTTCGAGATGCATCGACACCACTAAATTCGAGCTTTGGTGTCTCAGCTGAACCTCTTTCCAAGCCAGATGCTTCCGCCAAATCCAAAAAAACTACACGACAAAAACACACCAAGTCTAAACCCAGAGAGAAACAGCCGGCGAACCGCCCTGATTCCGATGATGACGTTATTGTAGGAGCCATTCCCGAAACATCGTTGATATTAAAAGAAGAATTGTTGCAACCATACAATTTCAGTGAAGCTATACACGATGACCAAGAAAGAGAGAATCTACCCCCTACTACAGCCAAGACTACCAAATCAAATTCGATCTCGAAATCAGCATTGAAGCCTGCGATTTCCCGGAAAGTACTCCAAGAAATCACCAACCAAATTGAAGAGCCAAAAAAAAGTCCACAGATTGAGATTCCACCCGATAATCTCAATATCATCAACCCACTAGCTCAGAAGAAAATTCAACGGCAGCTAGCATGGCATCGTAAGATGAAGCAAGTGGAGAAAATCTTATTAGAAAAGAAAAAACAGAGGGAATTGGCTACAAGTACATCGAGTGACAAAACCCAAACATCCGCAGCAAGACTAAAAAAAAGAATAAGCAAACAATAAGACAAAGAAAAAAAAACTGTCTGAGAACACAATCGTAAATTGAACAAAGCTGACCAAAAACAATTGGAAAAAAAAAAACGGAAAAGAAAAAAACAGAACTTCAAGAGTGCACTGAAACGAAATCTCTGACTTACTTTAAGGTAATCGTCATTATTCATTATTTCTTTCTTCAAGGAGTTATAATAGACTGGATCACTCATTAGAATAGCGGAGGAGAACTTGTCGCTACATAAATTAGGGGATAACAAATCATCAAGAGGAAGAAGAGTGTACAGTGTAACAACATGAGCGATACCCCAGACACTATCGCCACTGAAAACAAGACACCAGAACAACAACAACAACAAGAACAACAAACGTCCACGTTGGGATCGACCACCTCTTCACTATCGCCTGGCTCCCAATTGCAGGCGCCTGCCCTGGTTGTGCCGAATGACTCTGTCAAGGCAGAAGTCAAGTCCGAAAAAGAATCACCGGCCCCACACTCACAAGCACGGCCACAACAACAAGAACAGGTAATTAACCAGGATGAATTGAGGCGAAAATTGCAAAAAATACCAGTTGAAACGTTACGAGAAATATTAATGAATCAAGTAGATCTTGAGATTCGGTTAAAACACAAGGAGTTAAAATTAACTGAAGAAGAAATAGGTAAGTGTGAATCTCAAATGATAATACTACGAAAATTCTTTGAAATACCCAATCAGATTAAAATTAACGACGAGCCTAATGATTTCACCATCAAGTATTTCAACTTGTTGAACCAAAGTTTATCCGTGAACTACACCAATTTACAAAAGCAACAATATCAGCAACAGCAGCAACAACTACAACATCCACACCATCCACACCATCAACATCACCACCTGTACCCAGAATATTTAAGTCCTGGTAGTGAGGATTTGGGAGATGATGGCCAAAATTATCATTATGAACCGGTTCATTCATATCGTACTAGGTCCACGACGTCCTCACTCCGGCCATCGGTGGCAGCCATGGCTGCGTCAGGAATGCCGGTGGGTGCCGCCAATTCATTCAGTGGCAATATCACAAGAACTGTTGGATGTTTATATCGCAGAACCGACGGGGTTATTGTTAAACTTACCTGCCCTGACTGCCAACGAAGTAATTTCCTGTCGGCACAAGGCTTTTTAAATCATAGTCGTATTGCTCATGCTAAAGAGTATACCTCACAAGATGCCGCTGCATTGAAGTGCGGGGAGATTTTACCTGATAATGAGCAGGATGAAGAAGGATTGGCAAGTATCCGCAGTTTGAAAGATAAAGGAATGGATCCAAATAAAAACTTGAACGTGAATGAGATTTATTTTAACGGGTTAAGTAATTCTTTGAATACGGTACATCGCAGTAGTAGTGTGAGTAAAAATGCTGATGAAAACGTACCAACTGCTGTTGCTCCTACCAGTACGACGGCCGCAAGCCCGGACTCCCTGACCACAGTCGCTGCCCCAACTGGGACCACTAGCACGACCACTACTGATACTACTGGTGCCGGTCCTGCCACTGCCACGCCAACCACCGATAAGACGGGGAACAGTGAGTTGATGAAGAAATTGATCAAGAATGGCATTGCGTCCAACCAGCAGGAGTACGAGGACTTGATCAAGGACGTCAAAGATGAGGTCAAATACGCGCATTTGTTTGACGACGAAGAAGATGAAGAAGATGAAGAAGCGGTGGTGATGGCCACTTCCGGCGGTAGCATCAGTAACAATCATGGTGTCCACGGGAGCCAGGGAAATACGACTGGCCGCTTGAAGCGTCGTAAGTCTCGAGGCGTGATGGGGATCAGTCGTGGCAGTCCTGCCACTGTGGGAGCTACTGTGGGAGACAAAGGAGCTGGCAAACCAATTGAGGATGATGGGGCCAAGCCGGTGGTGCAGTTGGAACACACCCGATCACGATCCCGAGAGAAAGATGCCGAAGGAGTTGAACCTACCAATATCATTGAGCATAGCGGGGGCCCTACGAGTGGGACTCGCAGTAAGAGTGGAAGTAGCGGAGTCGAAGCGAAGAGACGCAGAAGATAAGTTTTTGTATACTTGTATAGTTTTACCCTTTTTTTTTCACCTTTTTTTTTTTTTTTTTTTTCGATTCTTTTTTTTCTCTTTTTGATTTCTTCTTGACTTGTGCTTTTTGTCGTTGTATTATTACGAATATAAAATTTACAATTTGGACGAATCTTGCAACTGTAGTAGCGCTTATAAGTATGAGATCGAGCTACTTTTTTTGTGAGAAGACTTTGCAATAAGATCGGAGACCACAATGGAACCCACGTTAAACCCCAAATGGGACATGGATCAAAAAGAAAAGCCAACATACCAGACACGCATTGATTTGAAATTTGTGAAAATCAGATCAATGTCGGCCAGAATAATGTTCGTCCCGATGTTGCACTTGTTGATACTGGGAGTACATGATAAGCCATGTGAAACTGGATAGGGACCCCCACCGCCACCCAGAGTGGGAAAGTATAAACAATTCATACATAATAAGTACAACCTAATGCAGGGTAGTATCGATCTTGGAACTTATGCGACGAACCGACCCCGATTTCTTTTTTCTGAAAAAAGCTTTTCCACAACAACACATGTATGTAGGCGCTTGAAAGTGGGAATTGGGGAATGTTCTGGGGTGACAATGTAGTTGTGCGATACTACCCTGGGTTGACGAGATGGGAGAATTAAACTCGATCAGGTAGTGATTACACGCGCAAAGAAGGGATGGGTTGTCAGTTGATGTTACAAGGCTCAGTGGTTATAGTATGATTATCCAACGCCAGGGTTTCTATTGTTATCGATACAGTTGAGATATGAAAATGGTGACAATCAAGTAGAGTCAAGGGCAACCAGGGAGTGGAAATGGACAAGCCAAGATGTTTGGTCTAACTAAACTCATTTACGATTAATTTTACGATTGGGATCACGGGCCAAGGTATGAGAGGAATTTCAGGTTGGTCCCAACACAATAGGGTCCTGGAATGAAGGCATCGACATCGATTTCAAACTAAAAACAAGACTAAAACAAAAGACCATACAGAAAAAATATACACAACAAAATGTCAACAACACCATGCGATGTTCCAACTGCAAAAAATACCAAAGAAGAAACATCCAAAAATGGACAAAACATATACAACTCAAAAAAAAAAAAAAAAAAAAAAAAAGAAAAGAAGTAGCAGACACGCTCCTGCATATGTGACCCGCACGCGTAGTGCAGTTTTCTCCTCTGTCTCTATCTGTTTGTGCACCGCACGTCTTTTCTTTCTCCCTGTTTGGCTGTTTGGCTGTTTGGCTCAGTGTTTGGCTGTTTGGCTCAGCGTTTGGCTCAGCGTTAGGCTCAGTTTTGTTTTTTTGCTCATCCTCTTGTTTCAAGCAAATAATAAAGAGAACCATTGTTGGACAATGGATGGATGCTGTTACATTACTGTCGATGAACAGTTGGAACGCTGAATCGAGTAGGCCACTTACCCATTAGAAGAACGCATTAGCGCACGCACACCATCAATGGGCTGTCTGTGATGGGCCATGGGTGCATTTCTTGGGTCGAGACAACGGTTGAGACCCACCATTATCCAATTGGTCTTGTAATTAATCATATTACTTGTTACATGGTTATAATTGGTGCTGCCCATATGCTGCTTCAGTCCTATTCCATAATTCTAGCAAAAACTTTCTATTCATTATTCTTGTATAGTAGTTATTGGCTGATGCGCCTCGGTTAAAATGTAAAACCACAAACCCAGAGTACATCAAGCGAATTCACCATCCAGTAGCAAGAAAGGCATCCGGCTGCCTTGAATTATAAGGCCCCATAATATTTCATCGTTGTCCGCTGCAGATGTTCCATCACTGGATGGGCCCACCCTCATTGTTCAATCTAATGATTGCCTAAAAACATCGACAACCCACTGTACCTTCCAATTCCAATTCCAGCTCTACTTCGACCTCGACGTCGCCCTCCTCCCTTCCTCTCCCCCTTCTTTCTTGCACCGTACCTTTCAAGCCCATTTTGTGTAGAGTATCACTTTGTGAAGTTGAAACAACCAAAATGAAAAAAAAAAAAAAAAATTAGACAAAAACAAACAGAAAAACAGAATCACCATAATTTGCCCATTTTCGGACCAGTTATATTCGCATTTCAACGAAAATAGGCAAATTTATGTTTCTCTTGTTTCTGCTTAGCTACTATTTTTCAATACACGATTCTTTGTCAACTCGCACTCCATTGTTTGAAGGATATCCGGTTTCGCTTGTTACATTTAGATAACGCCTATCGTGATAAAAATTGGTGGACTGGTATCCAACTAACGACCATGAAGCTACCATCACAACCCCCCTTTTTCACCTACGAACGGCGTCTTGCATTCTTCATTCAGATCCTCAAACACCAGAGATTGTAGAATAAACTGGTACAACACTACTGAGCTTTTAGAACACCTTTCTCTTTTCCACTTCCCAAGTTTTTTGTTTCATTTTTTGTTTCATTTTTTTTTTTCATGGTTTTTTTCACGGTTGTTTTCCATGGGTTATTTCCATGGTTTTTTTCCATGGTTTTTTTCCATGGTTTTTTCCATGGTTTGTGGTTGTGATACTGCAACGTTTGACTCTCGTTAAAGCATTTTTTTTTTAGAACAGGATTTTACTTTTTCTGTGCAAAAAATTGGCTGCGACGACGATTATTTTTTGAGTTTTTCTTTGGCAAAAAAAAAATAATAATGCGATTATTTTTTTGCATTATTATTTCTGCATTATTATTTGGGATATTTTTTATTCTTTCTCACTTATACGCCTGTTTTCTCCTTATTATGGAGGCTCCATTATTCTGCTTCATCGATACCGCTAGTTGCATTCAGGCTGATTGATTATTTTCTGACATGGCAAGGCCATTGTTTGCATTTGTCTGGTTATGTTGATTCTTCCGTTGTACCAGAAGGAAAGAAAAAGAACTACTCCTACTTCTTCACGTTCAATTCATAAATACAAGGCCAATTCCTGAGTTTTCCCCTTCTAATAGTTTGGCCATTTTTTGATTTGTGCATTTCTTTTTTTCCCTTTCCTTCTCCATTTGTCATTCATCATCCACTCGCTAATCGATCATGTCTTCAGGACTCTTTAGGTCGAAACAACTAAAATCAAGAAAAAACTTGAAAAAATTGTCGATATCGGCCCCAATCACAAACTCAGCCATTGGGAGCCCCATTCTCGACTCACCGTCCACTTTCTTCCCTTCCTCAGCATGCTCCAAGACTTCGTTTGCTCCTTCCACAACCTCGTGCTCTAACTTCCCCGTGGTTGTGCTTCGGGCAAAGTACGATTTTGACGCCGAGTCTTCTCGTGAACTCTCGGTGCACGCCAACGACTACCTCAAACTCATCGACCGTCCTGGTAATGGGTGGATCCAGGTCCAGTACCTCGACAAAATCAACGGGCAGGGGTTGATACCTGCCTCGTACGTCGACATTGCCGTAAATGACCTGGTTAACCCCATCTCGTACGACTGGTTGAACCAAATCCACGATCACATCCCCGACGTCGAATGTAATTATGACGAGGATGAAGATGAAGAAGCACAAGAAGAAGATGAAGATGATGATGAAGAAGATGACGATGTGAAAGTACCTCCTCGTAGAATTTCGTTGTACCACCATGTCAATTTCAACGAACTCAGTTGCAACGCCCCAGCAGTCGATGGTGGTTCATTCAAACAACCATATCCTCGCTCGGGTACCGTGTCACACGTTCTTATCAACGCCCAATCTCGCATCTGGTACAGGGTCGACTTCACCATGTCCAATGGAGTCATGATCCACCTCGCCAAACACTACCAGGATTTCTATAATCTTCACGTTAACTTATCGGTACTTAACGATAAACAAATTTGCTTGCCCAGACTCCCTGCCCCCATCCGCACCGAGTCGGCCGGCTCCTTCAACCACGCCCGCTCCAAGTCGGCCCATTTCCCCACCTCCGTGGCCGATCGCAAATACGTCGACAGCCTCGTGCTCCGTTGTCACGAACTCGATACTTACTTTCACCAACTTCTCCAAATTGAATCGATACAACATTGCTGGGAAATTAGCCAGTTCATAGACGGGGAATTGAAGAAGGTGATGAGGAATGCACCTTCCTTAGATGATGGCAATATTAATCATGGTTTATACCCCGATTCTATTGACATGACGAATCTTGCCAAATTACCCTCTCCTCCTCCTTCTTCCACTTCCTCCAATTTCTTCTCTCCTACGGCTCCTTTACCACCAGTTGCCCATAACAATTATAAACTCACTTCCAAGAATTCAAACTCAAACATTAAATATTCAACCTACATGAACCAACCTCAATCTCCAAACCAACCTTCTTCACCCAAGAGCCCCCTCACCAACCTGAGTTTATCACCAAAGCAAAATAATAAACCAGGTATGTCTCAATCAACCAGCTCAACCACAATCTCCAGTTATACTTCGTTGATTGATAATTACGAAGATGATATCGACGAGTCAAAAGAGGAAATCAAGCATCATCACTCAGATAGTCTTGACTCCCAGAATTCGTCTAAACATCATCATTCCGATAGTCTTGATTCAACCGATGTCGATACCGAAGAAACAAGTGCCTCTGAAGATAACGCCAGTATTGAACATCAATTGGCCAAACTTGACCTCAATCATAACACTTCTGTTTCTTCTTTATCTCCTAAGTATAGAAAAAACTCTACCGGGTCCATCAACTTATCGAAAAACCATTTCTCTCAATTGAGTGAAGTCGAATCGGTATTCTCATCCCACCATCGTAACCATAGCTATCATGGCCATAGTTTCAGTTCTATTGCATCTAGTCATCGCTCCAGCCAACCTACCACCCCTACATTAAGCCAGGGTTTTGAAGACCAATCCGTGCCTTTAACACCCAGTACCCCAATCTTGGAAGACGAACACGAGTTTGAATTGATCAACCCCAAGAACAGAGTTGTTTATTCACCCTCGTTATCATCACCTTATGGGAAGAGTAGACGTAATGCTTCATATTCGGGCTACTCAACTCGTTCTTCGTCAATGACTCCTCCTCTGTCTGAACACATCAAGATCAAGATTCTTCTCAATAATGTCGAGAAGGATATCATAGCCTTGAGAATGAAGCAAACTAACTTGATCTCCATCGTCTACTTAAAGAAATTGTTATCATTCAAAATCTACAAGGATTGCAACTTAATCAACCACTACAAATTGGTGGTGTTGGATCTCCACGATAACGGAGCCAATGAAATCGAATTGAACGACGATGATTTATTGAACTACATCCGCTCCAAATCTAAAGTCACTTTGAAGCTTGTTAGAAGCAGATGCTAGTGAATCCCCCGGTACTTCGTATGTTGGACTAACTAGTTTGTTTATTTTTATTTCTTTTTATTTTTTTTTTTTTTTGTCAATTTGTTCTTCGAGTTCATTTTGCTTTGTTTTGAATCTTCCAGTTCGGCAGATTCTTCAGTCATACTACTTTCCCTACATGGGATCGTACCATCCCATTTTCATGTTCATGGTTACCAATTTCACATCGTGCTTGTGCACGCAGATTCTGATACAAATTTTTTGTCACTTTGTTTTGTTTTCATGACTTATTTATTCACTTCTTTCTCATCCTTCACTTCTTCTTTCAGTTCAAGAATTTTTCCTTGCCCTTGTATTTTTACTTTGCCAATGCTTTCCTTTCTTTCGTTTTTTTTTTATTTCATTTTATTTTTTTTTTTACAACATCATACCTCATGCTTCCTCACGTATATATTCCCCCAGGTGCTTACTTTTTTCTAACTTTTGTATAATATAAGACCTAATCTACTATCACCTTACATTCGGACTTGTAATGATGCACTAGTTGTACGATATTTTTATCTACTGGCTGATATTTCATGCGTAGAAATATTTTGACTGTATGATTTATTTTTTTAGTTTCTTTTTTTTTTTTCTTTTTCATATTCTTTTGCGCTGAATTAGTGATATTTTTTGCATTTGTTTTTAGTATTGACTGGGGCTCACAATAGAAAACCCTGGGTTGGGACGAATGAGGCAAGGATTTACATGATTGGCACTTCAGAGAACTGCTGGACTCACTTCTGGGTTTACCAGCCGGCGGGTTATCATCTGCCTGAAACAAAAAAATCTTCTTTGAGTTTCTTTTTCGTTATAAATAGCCAATTTCAGAACATGAGAATAGTATTTTCGAACGTATAGACAGTTCTATTTTTCTTTCTTTTTAATTTTTTCATGTTGTTATTGTTTTTTACTTCTAGCTGGAATTACATCCTGGCATAATCAAATGCAACACACGAAGTAGGTGTAGGAGTTAACGATCGTCCTGATATACATGATGAGCTAAGGGTTCTCATGAGTAGACTAAACGAATTTCTTTTTCATCTGAGGATACTAAACGCATAGGTGCTCACACAGGTGGGTAAAGGATAGACTGTACGTCTTGTATAATTCCCTCTGATGGGATACCCAGTCTAGAACGTAGGAGAAACGTAGCCCAGAACCTCGGCTTCGGGTAACATTATGCTTGTCAATGTAACAGTGTCCATTTTATTCTCTTCTTTTTTTTTTTTGTTGTTGTTGTTGTGTTTAGCCACCATTCTCTACAAATGTAATCATTTTGATCAGATAATGGATTTTGTACCTGCTCCTTATTGACAAGACAACTTAGAACAAAACAAACCAAACAAAGATCTCGCTATTCGTCCCCTTGGTTTTATATTCATCGTTCGGCTTGTGTCATTCATTTTTTTTTTCTGTTCGTTTTACCTGCTGTACAGCGGAAAGAGGTTGGTAGGCGAGAAGTAGAACAACAACAAGAAATAGATTCAGTAGGTACCGCGCGTAGTGACAAGAGACCGCCATGCTTAACTTTTAGTGAGAACTAATTAGTCAAGCGAGCGAATCATCGTGGAATGGGAACTTCTCTAGTGTAACATGGAAAGTCTAAAAACTCTTCACCATCAACAATAGAATCGAGCATGAACCTAATTTTCGTTGTTACAACTCTCAAAGGACAGACGGTACCTAAAAACACAGACGGCCGAAAAATGGGCAATGGGCCTGTAAGATTTAGGCAGACGGAAGGGCAAAGAAAAGCGGCAAAGGCAACTCATACAAAAGCCTCACTTTATGGGAAATACTCCTACCAATACGGGCGGCCACTAGATTCCAGTGCAGATCGGTGCATGAGCTCCAATGACTTACGGTACTACTCTGAGAGGTTGTTTTCATGTACCCACCCGGTTGCTTGGTTCCGACAATCAACCTGAGTATAGGTTCTGCCTCATCTCTCGAAACTGAGCAAGCTACCTATCCATTTTTTCTTTTCTTTTGTTATCTTTGTTCCAAACCAAGCGCAAATCTTTAAGCAGAAACTACCAGTGGTGTGACGAATGTCAGAAGAAGAAAAGACCATAGCAGTACGGGTGTGTAAATAACGCCTCACCTAGTTCTTTTCTTTTTCGTTATTTCCCTGTTTTTTTTCTTTTTCTCTTTTTTTTTTTTTTTCTTTTTTTTGTTCCCTTGTATTCTCTATATATGTTTGTTGTTGATTTTTCGCTATGGTTAACCAAGTTGTAAGTGACAGGATTCACTCAAATGGCCCTCGCTGCAAGTGCCTTTCGGTAAAGTACACGACAAAGGCCAGGCTTGCAGGGGGTACTGCACATGGCTGGTGTTACGTATGGCTTTTGCTTGGAGCCTTGCAGATTGCAGCCTTAACACCACCCAAAAACAATACGCCTCATGCATAAAACACCCATACACCCGCATAATACTTCCTTTGAACAATAGACTGTAATTAACGAAAACATAAAAAATAACAACAACAGCAATAAAAAAAAAAAAAAGACAACAATCAAAGTTTTTCTTTCAGCTGCAAACAGAAATCAGAAAAGACAAATGGGCCTATCAAATCTTAATATGAGACCGAATAGGGTAGGTAGGTCTATTTACTGTTTGCCTAAAAGTCATGAGTTAGAGAGTAGAATGAGACCGATATAACAAAACAAAAGAAAATAGTCACGGCTTTGATGATCCTCGTACATGATCATCTAACCTGGCAGTTATAACCTTCATCTTCCCAACTATTTTAGTTGATGGCTGGCATGTTTGATGAACCTTTTTTTATTTTGATCTAGAGCAGTATCAGAGAAATCCTACATCCTTTTTTCTTTTTCTTTTTTTTTTGTATGTTTTATTTCCAGCTTGCATAAGTACGAAGACCGCCTCTGCTTCCTGTTACAGAAGTCCTTTATTCGGTTTCACTCCTTCTCATGTACCTGACCGCTTCGCACGTACATATACTAAAAATAATACCCTTCCAATTTTGTCTTTCTTACACCGAATAACTTTTAAATTTAGGTGTCATTTGTCGTCAATCCTTCCTTTTAGTTCAATATCCAACTCTAATTGAAAACGTTGGTCAAATCTTTGCCGTTATTTTTTTTTCTCTCTTCTTCCTTGAAAATATTTATTCTTCCAACTTGCCTCTGTTGAGAACTAAATACTTAATTTTTCTAATAAGAATAGAGATTGTGTCTAGTTACAGTTACATCTTCCAGCTCTATCTCTTCTAAAAACCTTTTACTTCCTTCTAGTACATATATTTTTTTTAATTTCACTTCCTTTCACTGTTCTTCTAGGTTTCTTTTTTTATTTTTTTCCCTTTTTTTTTTCTTTTTTTTTTTTTTTTTTTTTTTTTTTTTTTTTTTTTTTTTTTTTTTTTTTTTTTTTTTTTTTTTTTTGAAAAAATTTCCTTTTACCACCACCCCAGCATTCCTACTAGTTTTAGAAATTGGTATATATGCTTCAAATTGCCCGGATTCTTGTTTTTGTTTTATTTTAGTTGTCCATCAGTTTGTTTCTCATTCCCTAGAATTCTTTCTTCTTGTTATTGTTTCTATAAAATTACTGATTGCCTGTGAAGCACATATCCTCCACATTCTCCTCTGTGACAAAAGTGCTCAACTACAAAGTTTAGATAGCAAAATTTCTACACCAATCTCAACGCCCAAATCTTTCAATAACGATGAATCTTAGCAAATTACGACTCAAGAGAAAGTCTCAGAAAGGACCTTCAGAAAATAATCGATCTAGTTGGATCACTTCGTCTTCCAATGCGGCCGCGTCTCCAAAAAAAGAAAATCAAATGTCGGTACCCAGAACTGCAACTGTTAAGAGTCAGCGATCAGGAATTTTCAACTTAAATGATAGCAATAGTTCCACAGATGAATCTTCAGTATTTGACTCCATACCGGCTTCCCCTCTGACCAATAATCATTCTAATTCTTATGAAGACAATTATAGTATAACTCCAAGTACCAATACCAACTCAAATTCAACCAATGGGTTCAGACCCACCAGCTGTTACGTCACTCCACCTTTGGGTGACATTGATCTGTTTCAAAATGACCAATATAGTGCTTACCATACCCCATTATCATCAAATAGAAGCTCTACCATTTTAAGAACCAAGTCAAACAGAAGGTCCCAGGTTTCAAGACGTAGTCTGAGTGCAAATCTCCAAAGTAAAAGACATTCTTCATTTGTGGACCATTTCCATACTCCTACTGACACCGCCAAACTCCCTACCCCTTCACTTTCATTGTCGAGTGGGAATGGTAAAAACTATACTCATACGTCACCACGCCGCCAAAGTCTGTATAGTGGAGAAAAAATAAATAGTCAGCTCGATACCCCAAAAGAACATATTACCATTATTCAAAACAACTACTACTACGCTGATGGAACCGGTTATTCCAAAGTCATCAGTCCAATTGAAGAATCATCTAATCAGCTCGCCGAAGTGATTGCATCAGCTAAAAGCCCCAGGAAATCTTATACGACTGACGATAACGATATCCCCAAGAGAAGTGAACGTCGTCCAAAATCTCCCGAGCTTCGTCCAGCATCAATTATCAGTGAAATCGATCAACCCGAATTATTGCTGAATTCTTTAAAGAAAGATGTCGATTCCCCTATACTACAACCACCTGCACCTATTACCCCCTTAGCCGATTACTCTAATAAATTTGACCAAGTTGATACTACTAACAACACACCATCACCTTTCCCATCCCCTTCATACTCCATCAAGCATGACACCTATCAACGTTCTCCCTCAGCGAAGACTCCAGCAAGTACCGGAAGAAAACCTTCGGTATCAGTCGATAAATTACCTCCAATCAACCAAGGTTACGTCAATTCGATGTCCCCACTTCAAAACCTCGATCGCATCTTGTACAGACAAAATAGTCAGTATAGTCGCTCTAACGATTTGAGTCCCCCAATCATGAGAAAAGTCTCGAATGGTACCAGCATCATTAGCTCTTCAACCACCAGCACAGTCTCCTTACCTTCGACTGCTACTTATATCTTACCCAAACTCAACAAATCAGAAAGCATCTTGAAATTGAAATTGTACGTGGGCAGTCGCAATGAAGATGTAATGGCCTTGAAATTAAAGAAGGATAAATTGAAAAATATCGACGAGTTAATCGATGTGATTTTATATAAAGTCATCGACAAAAGCAAAAATCAGATCAAACTTACCAGTGATGATATCAAGATTCTGATTTTCTTTAAAAACTCCAAATTAAAGTCGATTGTGTTGAAAGATATTGGTCCCAGGAAAGATTCCAACTTTGGTATCTTGCAAAAAGACTTCTTGTTAGACTACATATCTGCTAAAGACAAATTGTACATAAGAGCCGAATTCTAGAGGTTCCTTCTATCCTTCTTCTATCCTTCCCCCCCCTTTTTTTTCTTTCGTTTCCACTCATTCGTTTTTTCTATTGTCATATATATATTTCTTTTACTTTTTTCTTTTTTCTTTTTTTTTTTGCAGCTGGATCTGCACGGCTATTCTTTCTTATACCCATCATTACTTTTAAATAGTTTCTAGTGTTAGAGCTTGTCTTTTACAGTGAATGTGCACCATATTATTCCACCCTAGTCCCATATCTGTAGAGATAATCTTGCAAGTCACCAATTCAATCGCCAGTTGACAGTTGAATCAAAACTGCGACGTTTTTTGTTCTCAAATTCTCGAATTTCCTTTATGGGTTGTTGCGTGCTGCGTGCGGTAATAAAATTTTGATAGATTTTTTTTTTTAGACATTTTTAAATACTTAAATATTTGCCTTATTTTCACACAAAACATCTACACGTGTAGCAGGATATCATATGAAACATAACAATACTCTTCTTCCCGTTCAACCATCTTACAAGTAGCTCCCGTTTCCTCCTCTTGTCCCTTCTGTATCTATAACTTGAAACCAGCCCAAGGAGCTATGTCCGCCAGATCATACAAAGTCGCTAACATCATCGTATCATCCAATAATTAGCCTTGTTCTAGAGAAGCTTTCCCGTTTTTATATTTATTCCTATTTTTTTTTTTTTTTTTAGTTTCAATCGAGGCAAAGATTCTGCCAAAGATGACAGACATATTCAGTATGGATGATGAGGTCGACTTGTCGGCTCAGGTCAATGCTAAACTCAATCTTGAGAACGTGGACGCGCCTTTGAACTACAGATTACTCGACGAGGATAATGTTACAGAAGATAACTCTCAAGAAGCAAGTCACAAGAATGGCCACGGAAAAGCACAAGGCCTTGCTCTGAGAGTTTTTACCTCGACTAGTAAAGACGAAGAGAATGAAGATACGATTTCTGAATTACCGGTTCCGATTCCTATGAAGGGGAGAAGACGTGCATCATCGGTGTCGAAGTATTCATCATCTTTTGAAATCGACATTAACGGTTCCTATGTTTCCTCGCTTAATAATAATTCGCCATTTCTTGAAGGGTCACCTGCATCTCGTGAATTGAACCAACAACAACTTTTAAATTATAAACCTAAATTAGCCGACTTTGAACCATTAAAAGTATTGGGTAAAGGGTCTTACGGGAAGGTTCTTTTAGTTAGAGAAAAATCCACCGGTAGATTATTTGCTCAAAAACAATTGAAAAAAGCATCTCTTATTATAAATGAAACCAATGAGATTCATCAAACTAATTATAAACGAACCTTGAATGAAAAGACCATATTGGAAAAAGTGAACCATCCAAACATCGTCAAACTTTTCTACGCTTTTCAGGACCATAATAAAGTATACCTTATTCTTGAGTATCTTGACGGTGGAGAGTTATTTCATCATTTGGCACAAGAAAAATTCATGAGTGAAAAAAATGCCTCTTATTACCTCGCTCAAGCTATTTTGGCAATAAGATACCTTCATTTGGAACTAAAAGTGATTTATCGTGATCTAAAACCGGAAAATTGTATGTTAAACTCCGACGGTAATTTGGTCCTTACTGATTTTGGATTGTCAAAAGTTTCATCTAGTGACGAAGCCAAACATTCTATAATTGGTACTGCTCAATATATGGCACCCGAAATTTTGAAGGGCGAACAGTATGATTACTCGGTTGATTGGTGGTCATTGGGTTGTGTGGCTTTTGATTTATTAACCGGAGCTCCTCCCTTTACCGGGAATAATAATAAAAAAATCATGGATAAGATCATTTCGGCCAAAAAGAATTTAAAATTCCCCTTTTATCTTTCCCTTGATGCTAAAGATTTCTTAAGAAGGTTACTTCAACCTAATCCTCAAAAACGATTCAATCTTGATGTTGACTTCGATAAATTGAAAGCCCATCGGTTTTTCAGGCATGTTGATTGGAAACATTTAGAAAATTTAACCAATGAGGAATATAGACAACAAAGTACCGATAATGAGAATTATGTATTACCTCCCATATTGCCCGTTATCACTAACCCTGAATTGGCTGAGAATTTTGATGATGAATTCACAGAAATGCCATTCACACCTCCCACTGCGAATGGATTTGACATTCATAATGCTGATGGAGCCATTGATGATGACGAATATGACAATAACAAATTAAATCCTCATAGGATACCTGGTGATATCCTACATGTGAGAGGGTTTTCCTTCACTAATGAGGAATATATTAAAACAGCTTTCAACTGAATATTCAACTTTTTTTTCTTTCTTCATGACCATATGATTTCGTTTCGTTTTCAGCTAATGTTGCCAGACTCATTGTAGTTGGGGCCATTCTTATTTATTTACAATTTATAGAGTAATTTTTTGCTAACAATCCTTATTCAGATTTTAATATTTAATACTACTTTGATATTTAATACTACATTAATAGATCATAAATACTTAAAAAGAATTCATTACATTATACATTAATTATTAATAATAAAAATAAAAGAATACGCGATAAATAATAATATTAAGGAAAAGAAGGGAAAAAAAAAATGCTAAAAGATTAAGTCATAGTAATACATAGAACCAATGAACAATGCAAGGGTGATACAAACTTCAACAATGATGGCAAAACTGAAGGGTTTGTTGAGTTGTAAGTTTAAATAGTTCAAACAGAACAATTTGGTAGTCAAACAGAAAATTAATATCCCAAACAAATGGAAATGATCGATGGAAATGGCCAAATATGGCAAGGAAAAAAGCAAAATGGTGGTAAAATCCCAAAAGAAGGTATTAAGGTTGAATAAAATGAAATAAATAAAGTGGAAATCCTTCATGACTATATTAAAATTCTTGAAATAAGGATCAACTTCAAATGGTGGAGTAAATGCATGAAGATCGTAATCGAAGTAAGTCAACACATATTGTTCGAAACGATCATATTCACGGCCATTTGTAGCAGAATAATTATTGACGAATGTTGCTCCACTTAATAGATGAGATTGGCGCCTCTTATCATGAGTATAGAAGTCATATGATTCCAATCGGTTGAATGATTCAGTACTTTGCGAATTGAACGAATGCGAGTCGTCAAACATTGACCGTTTGTTCAATGTGTACTGTGATAACTTCTTTTTGACTATAGGATCCGTATGATCACGTTTTTGTTTTCGAGGTGAACGAGAAGCTAGCATTGGAGTCGACTCTGAAGAACTTGAGCCTTCTTTATTCATGATAGGTAACATGGGTAATAACCATTGAAACCAGTTGACAAAAGAAATAACCTTATCGAATGTGATGGCACAGGAAAAATTATAATTGAATTGGATTTGATCACGGCCATCCTCACAACTACCGTAATTTTCATGAATCTCAGTCAGGTCTTCACGGTTGCTGTCACGTCTGCTATTACGCCTGCTGTCATTCCTGCTCTCACGTCTGCTCTCACGCCTGCTATCGCGTCTGCTATGTTTGCTGTCGTTATCGCCATCAGAATGGTCGTAATCAACACCACCACCTCCACCGGCTCCAAACTTGAACTTAGATCCATCGGGGAACTGATACTTGAAATGAGTTCCTCCCCCACCACCACCACCTAAGTGGTCTCTTGAGGTAGCACGGAAAGGGGACGATTGATCAAAGTCATGTCCGTCATATGAATCAACGGTGTATTCTTGGAAATCCAGGTTCATGGAGGCATCATCGTCGATGGTCTCTTCTTGAATATCACTTGATATGGCAAAAGCGGTGGCTTGATTAAGGTGATAAGTATTTTTAGGAGATACAGAATACAATTTATCCACCAAATCATAACATGATTTGAAGTTTGAATGAAGTTTTTTAGTGGAATGTGAATCTGAACCAGCAACTGAATCATTTCCTCCTATTGACGAGGAACCATCAGAATAATGGTTAGAAAGGATAGGCATTGATTGGTACTTGGATAATGGTTTGGATTTGTTCAAGGAGCTGGTGTCATTTGGTGGATTAAGATTGAAAGTTGGTGGGAAAGGGATCGTGCTCTTGTCGGACTGATAGGTTTTTGTCGTATCACTGGACTCAAAAGAGTCTCTATTTTCCATGGGAGCCGCCTTGTCCAGTTTAACAGGGGAATTAGTGGCAGTAGATGAAACAGACGAGTTCTTGATGATTGAATCTGCCAACACCATGGCGGCATCAGCTTTGTTAACCACGGTCAGCACCTCATGGTCCAACCACATATTATAAAGTTCCCAAAATTTGGCATAATTCTTCTTGTAATTGATTGGAGAATACTTGTAAGCAGTGATACTCAACTTGACACATGAATAAACCAACACAACCAATGCAATTTGACGAACACTCCATTCATACAAAGGTGGGTTCTTGGTTCGATTAGCAAAATCATCGGAACGGCCATGAGAATTGGCTAGGTAGTTGATAAGGCATATCTTGGCCAATTCCTTGAGCACGGGGAAATAAAATTTGTCAAACTTGGAGTTCTTACGATTATGATTGCCTGCATCATCACCATCGTTGGTCGACCTTGTGAAAATATCCCTCATCACCGCCACAAATTCAATCAAAAAGGGAGTGATGAAGGCAAAGAAAAATAGCCTCGAGTAGTCAGAGACAACTGGAGTATAGTGATATGCATTATTAGAGTCTTCTAATAGATGGTCTAGACGAGCCACGCCAAAACACACCAACAAATAAACCAACACGGGCACCGGTACCGCGAGGAGAAGGTATGTTAGAACATGCATTCTCTGTGTGATAGGGCTAGAGACCTTCACCAAGTAGTGATGGTGATAGTAGGTGATATCTCGAGGATTTAAATAACAAGTTAAGGGTCCACCAGCAACCTCAGTCAGGAAACAATAAAAAAAAAAAGATAACAATAATAAAGCCTAAAACGAAAACAAAAGCAACGTTATTTCTACTCAACTATGTCGAATATAGAAATATACCACTGTTATAAAGCCTTATTGAATAGATATGGTACTATTATATATATATATATAGATAAATATATAGTATTAGTATGTTAAGTAAGAAGAGAAGTAGATGCAAATATCAGCATAGAGGCAAAAAAAAAAAAAGAAAAAAAAGAAAGAAAACCACCAATAAAACGAGCAAAAGTGAGGATTATTCAGCACAGAATCCAAAAAAGAACAAAAGAAAACATCACGGGATGTACGGGTTCCTCACAAACACAATTCCGTTTTTCCCCCACAGCCAGAAGCTTTTCGGGAGATGGTGGTTGGGATAAGCCTAATCGTGGACCCTGCCACAGTACCGAGACTCCCACTGGGTGACGTGCCTCATCGAGCACCAGAGTGCATGTTGGTGGATTACTGAAGTATCCACACAAGTTCATGTGGAGAGAAGCATCGGGTGGCTGCTAGGGTTGCTTTCCCGATGGGAACCAGTTATGCTGCTTTCATCTTGTTAAGCCATGAACAAAACCTCTCCGAGCGTGCCAGTGATAGCTGTACACAGGGTTAGTACCGTACGAAAACACCAAACTGGCCGACCTTTAGGTGAATTATCCTGTATTAAGCTAGAGGACGTTAAAGTATGGGGAAAAGGAGGCCGTCGTGTGGATGGCAAGAAACAGGAGCGAAGGTGTACGGAGCGACACAATTGAATGACAAAAAGGTTATGGGGGCTGTTAGCAAAATTCTGATGGACTACAATTGACTTTCCAATAAGCAGATATCAGCACTATGACTGGCTCAAGACGTGTTATTCCATTAGAATCGAATCCAGAAATTTTCAACAGCCTCTCATCAAGATTGGGGTTGGCACCGGTGCTCCAATTTCAAGATGTGTATTCGATCACAGAACCCGAGTTACTTGCATTTTTGCCACAACCAGTTTATGCCATAATTATGTTATTCCCCATCACTGGAGGCAACGAGAAGCGCAGAATTGAGCAAGATGCTCAGTTGGACGATGCTTCTCATAACAATTTTGATAAAGTGAAGTGGTTCAAACAAACAATTGGTAATGCCTGTGGATTATATGCTTTATTACACATTTTATGTAACTTACCATCTGATTTTATTATCGAGAACCTGGTTCTCAATAAGACATTTCTTTCTCAGTTGAAGCCAAATTTGACCACTGAAGAACTCAACAATTTGGTAGAAGCATTGGAAGAAAACATTCAGTTGGACAACAACTACGGCAGTCAGGGCCAAACAGAGGCACCTAACGCCGAAGATAGCGTTGACTTACATTTCATCACTTTTATTAAAGGCAAGGATAACCATTTGTACGAGTTGGATGGTCGCAGAAAGGGCCCCATTGATTTAGGTGAGTCTACGGATGATAAGCATATTCTTAATGACCAGAAATTGTTCGATGAAATATTGTACTTTATGAATAATACCGACGAGGCCAACAAGAATAACTTTGCGTTGATGGCAGTAGCCCCTGCGCTTGATTGAAATTGATTTTAATCTATGATAACGAAGTATATCTATATATATGTATGTGCTTGTTTCTGTATATAGTAATGAATTATCTAAATTTTCCAAGAATGATTTCCCCATACCGAGTTACTTTTAAGTACTTCTTCGTATGCTTCGCTAGATACTCAACTGACTTATCAAGATCATTGAGCTTACCCCCATAGTCTCGAGGTAAGTATTCAGAATAAATCCAGGGTGATAAATCTCCATTATTTAGAATTTGTAAAAAATTCGCAGTCTCTTTGTCTGCAAATCCTATTCTTTGACTTAGCCTATAAACCCAACTCATTGAGGTTTGCACGTTTATATTGAATTTTGTCGATACCATTTCGGGGTAAAACTTGGAATAAAGAGATCCAAGTTCCCGCATCACATGGTTCATATTTGGATTCAATCGATATAATGGGACTCCCTCATAATCACTGATCAGGCATAATTTGTCATTATCGTTAGAAGTAAAATCTAATAGTTGTATTGCTCTTTCTCTTAATCCAATCTCCCACCTTATAATCTTACAGTCATTGATACTATTAGTAGTAGGATCGATACCATATTTGGTAAAAAATTGTTCTGCATCATCAAGGTTCCCGTATAAATTCCAGACTGCAACTTTTAAATTCACCTCACTCACTTCATTATCATGGAAATATGTTAACTTGGCAAAATCACCCAACTCAGAACTGAATTGGGAGCTTTCATTAAATGCAGCTGATAATGGTTTAAATTGACACCGCCAATTGAGCGTATCAATCAAATGAACCCTTGTTTTGTCAACTTCAAAATTGTTGGCTACGAGAAAACGCAATAAAATTTCATTTCTAATTGTAACGTTGACGAATTCTTTGGTATCTATATTAATACGATACCCATATATTTCATCGTATTCCGAATCATTCAATTGAGAGATGATATCAGGTATCAGTTCTATTAGCTCACATAATCTTTCAGTTTCGAGCTCAGTAAGTTTTCTTGATTTAACATTGATATCAGGACCAACATACCCATGCATATCATCGATGAGACGGGAGATTTCGTTGGGTGAAGCCGGACTATCCATTTCTTACCAAAATTAAGGATTTTTCTTTCATGGAGGAAAACATTATTTTAATTTTTTACTAACCATCAATTTCAATTTATTCCAAAAGGGTCATCAATCGTAATTAATGTTATTTTGTCCTGTTGTATTTGTTTAAGTGTAATATAACTAGCCGAAAAACAGCACATCAAGAAAGATGATTTGAGTCATCTTGATTCGAGCTCCCATTTTTAGCTCATCGCTGTTCTATTATATTACCTTTACTGATTTCCTTTTGTTTTTGATTTAGGCCATTGTCGTTGACACAAAATCATTGATTTGATCGTTTAGACGAGCCAAGTGCATAATGAATGCAAGTACACATCAGCAAGTAGGAAGCTAATCGTAAACCGATTAGCCAGGGATTTTTAGGGTTAAAGTACAGTTCATTTAGCTTATTGAACCGCTCAACGCTCATTTCCTTCACTCTTTCATTGTCTAACTATTTAGTTTATTTAGTTTTTGCTTATTGATTGTTTCTATCAAAGCTGATAAATATTTAATCAAACTTGACCTTTGATATCAATCTTCCTAAACCCAGTTTGAACGGTGATACCTTGTACTATAGACCTGGCTGCAGCACAGTCAAACTCGGTCCCGCCCACTATGAATTGAGATAAATTATGTTGCGTTAAGAAGTCATCAATATCTTCTTCATCATAATTGACCTTATTTGCCGTGTCTTTCAAGATTGATTCATTGGTGCTTTGATCATATTGTTTGGTATCCTGATTGTCTTTGAAGGCTAGCTCACTTACTAAGAATGATAATGGAACTTTTCTATATGTTTTCGATATGATATTTAGCGACTTGATCCTCTCCCTGGTATTTAGATAATTCTTGACTAAATGATAGCCAAGTTTCATTAGCTTAGCCGACTTAAAGAAATTGTATGTTTTGAAAAAATTATGATAATCTCCTTCTGCTTGATAGCGTTGTAAATCAAATGCTTTTTCGACACAATCAAATAATTGGAGCTCTCGGTCCAGACTGAATTGCTCCCTGCTATTATTAGTATAAATGCTATAACGTATCTTGAATATTTCTGAGTAATTTCCCATCATTAACATGTAGAGAATTCTATAACATGTGAATTCCAAATCAAGTGCCGTAAAATCATCATCGAATTTATCCAGTTTTTGTTTACGTAAATAATAGAAATACTTTAGTTGCGATTGACATTGATTGAACTCACCCAAATCATTATTTTCAATCGCTATTCTGGCATGAGCTTCATAAACTCGTAAAGTGAGGTCATTTTTGATATGTTGAACTGTAAGATCCTGTCTAATTGATTTGAATTGTGTGTTAAGATAGGAATATGGAGCACCTTCTAACTTATACTTGTTAAGGACATGTTCCACACTTTTCTCTAAAACTTCTTGTGGCCTAACCCTGGAAGGGTCTGGTTCAGATGTTAATCTTAAGTAGTTTTTCTCTAGATCAGTACACGTACCTTTAATTGGTTCACCTTTCCGTCTCTTATTTTTAGAATTTCTAGCATTATTAGTTGGCTCAGGCGTGAGTGAGTCCGAGAAACGAGCCATACGCAATTTTTTACGTTCGTTAGACTTGAAATCAGAATCATCAACTTTGAGTCTTTTATTCGATAAATTCGAAGCAGGTGAGGTTTCCCATGCACTGGGGAGGCTCGAGTTTTCTTCTTTACTCTTATTCTTTTTCTTGCCCTTCTTTTTATCATTAGTATATGAGTCTTCCACCGAGATCACTATATCACCAGATGAACCCGCTTTATTTTTCAGTTTGGATTTTGCCGGAAGAATCTTGGTCGAATTTGGCGCTATGGATACCCCACTAGCATTCCTCAAATTCACTTCCAATTCCACTTGGTTGCATGACCTGTCAAAAATGGGCAATTTTTGCAATTGCCAGTTATTTTGCCATAACTTATTTTCACTAACCGCTTTTGCCATCAACTGCTGGATTTGACTACTAAATTCAGCTTTCTGGGTTTCATTCAAATCACTTGATCTAGTGAAACACTCATTCACAAATTGATTAAGAGAAGGCGGCCACTGCGAATTGGACTCTGTGATCGTTGGCCCCAGTTTTGTACCAGAAGCATTTCCCACGCTATTCAGACTACTATTGGCTTGTACCAGAGATGAGCTGGTATCTCTGGATGAAAAGGGAGATGGTTCATTCTTGCCCTTGGAGCTCTTATCCTTTTTGTATTTCCCGAGCTTCAAGCTGGAAACCGCATTGTAAACATTACCAGACATCCCAGCGACTAGAAGCAGTATTCAAACAGGAGGTGTGATTCCATAAATGGTGTGATTTTAAGATCCTATATCTATATCCTTTTTTTAAATTCATCTTCCTCTTTTTTTTTTTTTTTTTTTTTTTTTTTATGGATTCATTCTAGTATTACTCTGCACAAGACCCAATTCTCTTGCAACTTATATCAATCCTGAGAACCATTTTGGTTCAAAAGACAATTAATTCGAAACGCCTTTCCGAGTGTTGCTTAATGTTGAACATTGTTTCCACCGGCTTGATTGACTCGTATATAGATTATTCATATTATGAGATCAGCAATTTTTGATAAAGAACCGTCGAGGTCTTTATCGGATTCCAGAAACGTTTCCAGGTCCAGAACCAAGAACAGCTCACCGATGGTTTCAACGACGACGACGTCGTCTGGTTCCTTTGGGGTCACTCCCTCGAGCTTACCGAAAAGGGCCAAGTCTTCCAGTCCTTATATTGGATCAAGTAATAATGGGGCCACCAAGAATGGGACTCATCAAAGTCGAGTCTCTTCACCATCTCAATACAATTCACCCACCTCGATAAATAATCATAAGTCCAAACAACCATCCAAGTTAAATATCAATAGCTCGTCCAATGGTAGCATAAATACCAATAATATTAACAACAACACTAATAATAACAATAATACTACAACTTCTACCCCCAATCTTTCATTGAGCTGGAATTTTGATGAAATGCTCAACTCATATAACGAAAATGGATCATTACCGGTTAAATTGTCCCCCACATTACCAGCCCAATTCACCGATTCTGGCGATGATAAATCTCTAAGTAAAAGAGCTCCTCGAATATCCCTCT
This sequence comes from Hyphopichia wangnamkhiaoensis, assembly GCA_030578475.1. NCBI lineage: Eukaryota > Fungi > Ascomycota > Pichiomycetes > Serinales > Debaryomycetaceae > Hyphopichia > Hyphopichia wangnamkhiaoensis. The sequence continues at coordinate 25,744 of JAJMSM010000035.1, forward strand.
ATGAAGACGATGACGATTATCGAGACGACGACGATGGTGATATGGAACCAGATAATGATACGGACCACAAGAAATCCCATATGGCCATTAATAAAGATGAGAATGACATCAAAGATGAGGGATATGAATCAGCACCCATTAATGGGAAATCTAGAACGAATGCTAATGGCACTTCACTTCAAAATACCCCCAAGTCACGTAATACTATTAACGAAGATGAGGATGAAGACGAAGATGACTTACCACTTTCCATGCTTTCTCCTACATTACCATCTATATTCAACAATTCAAGCAATCCCAGACGATTCTCTTCTCCTTCATCCACAAAGATGGCGCACCCGGTGCCTAAAAAGCCTACCGATAGAATACTACTAGACGAACCTAGTTTAGAGAACCGGGAGAGCCCTGCATCCTCAATTGATTCGACAAAACTGAAACCAGCCAAAAAGAGTCCACCCTCGAAAGTTCGTTGGGTTAATAAATTAAGTGATCCTAAACGACCTAGATTTCTCTTAAGAATAAAGTATGATTCACTGATTAATACCAAGGCTGGGTTCAATTTACCCAATTCATCTGGGAAGTATACCGGATTGGGAATATCTGTCTCAAAGTCAAACGAAGGTAAAGATGTCGAGAAAGCTAAAGATATTAAGGAAAATCAAAACCGTGACAAGGAAAGAGAAGAACGAGAGAAGGAGAAGACGAGGCAAAGAGAAAGAGAGAAAGAGAGAGAAAAAGAAAAAGAGAGAGAAAGAGAAAAAGAGAGAGAAAGAGAAAGAGAAAGAGAAAGAGAGCAGGAGAAAGAGAAACAAAGGATGAAAGAACGGGAGCAACAGAAGGAGAAGGAAAAAGAACGAGAAAGATTGAAGCTTAAAGAGCGAGACAAAGAACGAGAACGTATGAAATACGAAAAGGAAAAAGAAGTGGTCAAGATCACTAAAGATCAACGCAAGCTTGAGGTTGAAAAGGATAAGCTTAAAGAAAAGGAAAGAATTGTAACCAAAGATAAATCAAATCATGAACACCCATCGGTTCCTCCTGCGCCTACAATTCCTCCAGCTCCTCCTCGAATTAAACGGGCCAAAGATGCAATTACTGAAGAACAAAGACGCAAAGCAGACCAATTGCGCCAATTGAATGAAGATCTCATGAGAAGTGAACAAGAACGTCTGAAAGATATTGAACGTTCTCGTATTGAGCAGAATAACTCCCCTTCCATTCTGAAATACAATGTTGATAATTCAACCTTGACACAAGAAGAAAAAGAGGAATATAAGACAACTCTATTGAACAAAAAGAACTACTGGATTAAAGTTGCTCGGGAGCTTCAAAAACAGATTGAGCAGGTTGACATCAAGAAAGAACCCCTTCTCTCTATTGTCATGCAGTTTGATTCCCTTTTATTATATATGATCTCCTATGATTATGATGAAAAGCTGAAACTAATTGCCAATTTGTTACCATCTGAGCGATATTGGAACTCAATGAATCAAGATATTAATGGTTTTATTAATCAGATTGAAGTTATCTATCAGGCCATGGATGTTCAGAATAAAGCTAAAGTTTACCTTTCATTTCTTATTGGGTTACTACTCCAAACTAAAGCCGTTGTGTTGAAGAGAATAAACTCAATATTACAAATAGTAATCGAGCTGTACATAACCAAGAAAAATAATAGCAATAACAAAAACAACATCGAGTTTATTCAAGAGTTAAACAATAAAATCATTGAATTGCAACAACGGACCATTAATAATTCCAATTCCATGGTTCATAATTTTGCAAAAGCCCAAACCTACCTAAACAGCAGTCCTGCTGTTTCCGTGAATTTCCCAGAGAGTTGGTATAATCGTACACCTCGTATTCACCCACCGCAGAATAATACCAGTAGTTTGGAACCTGGTGGTGACAACTACTATTTACCCATTGGCATTTATAGTGACTTAAGAGAAGTAGGTGGGTTTATATTTAGCTGCATTAGAGAGTTCATCGAATTATTCTTAAGCGAAGGCGATGATAAAAAGAAAATTAGGTACAAATTGAAATCCGGACTCAAAGGTGCCCCTAAGTGAAAAATGATGATATAAATATATATAATACTTTTATAATGCATTGAGCTATGTTGCTCATTTTTGATGTACCATAATGACTTAATGTACATGTGTGAATTGGTCTTTTACTAAAACAAAAATGAAATATTGTAGAAGATATAATTTTAATTTATAATACTATACTGTAAACAAATTACTTCTTTTTTCTAACCTCCATATACTTTTCCTTATAGATCCAACTATTCCCGATTGATTTAGACCCAAATAATTCACTCAAACGTAACCATGCAGCAGCTAGGTAGTGATCTTTCTTATGATGTTTTGATTTCGTGCACCATATCTCCCCTAATTGAATCATCGAATTTATATTACCCATGGCCCCCGCCTTCAGGAGGAACGTTATACCGGTGGCTTCATTTGGTTTGGTTAAACCCCAACCATTGATAAGGGCATTTGCAAGTTCATGGTAGGCATTCAAGAAAACATAGTTTTGTTTAGTCAAATGATTAATGTGTTTTAACAAAGCAGCCTCACCTAGATTTGCCAATTTATTATATTCTGCAACTGGATCAATATCGGCTAATTCTTTCAGTAAAGCCTTTGTCACCATCAGAACCAATTCTTCTGGTTGTAACTCATTTAGCTTTAACACGTAATTATTCAACGTAGTTTCGGCATTGGGAGCACCTCCACTTAACAAAGTTTCTGTCATAATCGAGGTTAAAACACTTTTACATAGCCATCTTAAACAATGACGATCATTCTTTTTAACCCCTTGACCAAAACGTAGAGCCAAAGCATATAGGTACATTGCTTTGGGGTAATTATTAGGCTTATTAGCAGCAATTTGCAATTGATATGAAGCTTCACGATGGTTCCCCATACTACGAAGTTGAATGGCCAATTTTGTACGCGATTCAGCGGAGAGTTCATTTGAATTGCCTAAGACTAGATTAGCTTGAGAGCCCGAATTAGAACGAGCATGAGATGAGCCGGGGGAAGTGGTAATTGAGGCATCAGGTGGGCCCGGACGGGACAGGGGCGAACCAGTAGAGAAAGTAGGGGCATTAGGGGCTTGAGGTGATCCGATTGAGGAGGGAGGAGTCAGTTGAGTTGCCACCACTGGTGCCGATGGACTACGACCCAAAGCAGCAGAATGTGGTGGTTGCGGAGCCGAGAATTCGGAAGCTGGAAGTTTACCAACGAAAGTGGTGGATGCCAGTTTGAATTTGACATCATCATCAAAGGATTCATTAACACTATGGAAATCGAAATCATCATGGAGATTCATTTGGCCCGGGTGTTGGAAAGTTTCATCTTCGGAGAAACTTTGATCATCGGTGGTATTATTATCCAAAAGTGAAAAATTGTCATTTTCGATTATCCCCATGCTAGCAGCAGCACCTTGGTAAGTGGATGTGGTTTGTGATGATGATATTGTTTCTGTATCTGAATCGGAATAGTTAGGACGTTGTTTAGGTGTAGTGGGCAGTTCAATAAGTGGGTGTTCATCTTGTTGAACGGTATTATCGGATCTGATTGAAGATGATCTACTTAGGGAAGCCGACATTTCACTAGCGATATCGGCACTGAATGAGCTAATTGAGTTGCTTCGTTTCAGGTAAACCACGTTAACATTTTTCACGTTGACCAGTTTCTTACGAGAAAGGGCCTGTTCTGGAGAAGGTTCATTTTCAACAACAGTCACCGGTTTATTGATGGAGTGAATAGGGGCTGGTCCATTGGGAGGAGCCTGAGTAGGATGATGCTTGCTAATGACGTTGTTGAGAAACTGCTGGGCCTGCTGGTGGTTACGAGGGAGTTGACGTTGCTGGTAGTTAACTGGTTGGCGTTGTTGATCATGTAAGCGTTTTTGATAATCTTTATAATTGAATGGCTGTCTACGATCGTTCTGAGAATACAACGATTGATTTTGAAGTTGGTTGACAGGGGCTTGACGGAGGTTGACTTGAAGAGGCTGGTGAGCAAACGCAGGTTGACGTTGCTGGTGATGTTGCTGGTATTGATAATGCTGTTGTGGGAATGGTTGACGCTGCTGCTGCTGCTGCTGTTGAGGAGGGTATGGTTGACGCTGCTGGCTTTGAAGGTGAGGTTGAGGTTGTGCTTGTGCTTGGAAAAGTCGAGACTGCCGATTAGCAGTGAAATCTTCGTCATCGAGCCCCAAACGATCAAGTAAACGACCGGTGGTTTGAATCGAGATCATGGAATCACGACGTGAAGGATCAAATTCATCGGGGTCCGTTTCGTGGTCATCATCATTAGGAATGTCATTAGTCTTGCTGGAATCATGAGGAGGGAGGTCATTATTATAGTCATTAGTGTTTTCCTTATCGTATATGGAATCATTATCGAGTCCCAAACGATCTAGTAATCGACCATTGGTACTTACTGAATCGAATGAGTAAATACTGTTACGATCAGAACCGAAATCGGGATCCATTTTGGTTTCGTTCTTGGTAAAGGGGAGGTTGGAAGCTGGCTTATTACTAGTATTACCTGGTATAATCTCGGGTTCTTGAGGAAGTACGGGTGTAGACTTCTTTTGAGACAACGAACTATTTATAGAATTAAATGATCTGTTATTGACTTGGGGTAAGTTGGGGGACTGACCCGGGGTTGTGGGTGAAGTATGATTGAAATTATTGGAAGAAGACCGAGCGTTTGCCACTTGGAGCTCTAATTGGTGTAATGGAGAACTAATGAAGCTCTTGTCGTTCGTGGGTGGAAGATTTGTGTTGAGTTTATTTAATTTCGACATCGACATACTGACTGGTGTTTACATGTATTAGTGCACTAACAAAAAAAAAAAAAAAAAAAAAAAAAAAAAAAAAAAAAAAAAAAAAAAAAAAAAAAAAAAAAAAAAAAAAAAAAAAAAAAAAAAAAAAAAAAAAAATAAAAATAGGTCTTATTATTAGCACAAAGGGGAAGAACTGTGTATTAGAACGGTTGGATGGTGTACACCAGGGCAAGAACGACTACTACGCAGACTAAGGGGGCGATAATGGCGGTGTTATCAGTTGTTAAGCGGAGGACAACAAGTCGTGTGGGTTAGGAGTGGGAGAAGCTAGGCTCGCTTTGGGGGTTAAGTACACTGGAAAGGAAACGAAGGACACAGTAAGGACTTAGGGACAAACAAACAAATAGGCTAACAGTACTGGAAAACAAGAAATAAATATGATGACCCTGCCATATATATATGTTAACTTACACATTTTTCAAACATGGTTTTCTACAATTGAGCCGATCAGCACTGTTGGTGTATAGCGGTTCCACGTCTGAGGTTTTTGACAATTGTTTGCGTGTAAGAACTACCACATCTAGCATGGCAATAACTAATACGAAAATCAGACGGCCATCAGCTTGAAGTACTCGACTAAAGCGTATTACGCACGGACAAACAACACGAACAATAGCTTAGGTACGACCATCTTCCAAACATACAAGAGTGATACGATTTTGAATGGGAGAAGCTTTTACAAAACGGCAAACAAGTAGAGGGAATAAAATAATAAAATGACAAAACCACAATACACGAGAAAGTGTGTAATATAATGGGTAGACGGGGGCCACAAAGTATAAAAGTAGTTTCATAACAAGAAAAGGAATGGAAAAGGAAAAAAAGGCGTGTCACGTGCCCGAGGAATTACCACGTCGGGAAACGCTTGACACAATCCGCCCCGAAACAGCCCAACCTCATCCCTAAATGGAAACGTCCATCTGGCGATGGGAAACCAGTGCAGAGACGGTTCAATAGATGATCCTGCACCATTACGGCGTAGACGTTGATTCGGGGATGCAGCACTGCTATTGTTGATGGATGGCTCCCTTTACTTGCTTACGGGATCAGCTTGATGAGATCAATAGTTTGGTTCCAGCGCGATTGTATATATTTACAGACCTTTGACAGGTCCACCACCCTGGGGCTTAGGTAGGCTGACATATCATTAGACGGGATGGGTTTGTTCCCACTTGAAGGGGCTTTATACATTGGCCACAGTATAAGGACATTCTGCATTGGGCCCTACCACGGGCAGAACAACGCGTAGCTCCTTTGTCTAACGTCAAGTAAGAGGGTCAAGGGAAACCCTAAATAAAGAGCCTGCTCCCATTGCAACTACAATTTGTATTCCGTAGCTCAAGTGAAGTCCACCGATTACAGGAGGGTTTTTCGCTTGGATATACAGCTATGGCTCAAAATCAGGCTACTTGAGTCAGCAAATAGGGAGCTGTAGACAGCCTCAGATACCCGTTACTACCTGTACAGACATTCATACACTTTGGTCCGTCTAAGCGACTATGCGTTAACTAATCGGTGCAATCAAGATTCCGTATTTCATCACCACCGTGAGCTTGGGCTTTGTATTCCCTGGTAGTAATACTGCCCAGTCGGTTCGTAAGGAATTTGGTTCCCGTCATCAAGTCAGTACCAGAGCGAATCACAAAAGTATAATCCAAACAAAAACAAAAACAAAAAAGAAGCAAACGAAAGAGAGTGAAAAGAAGACAAGAAAATAAGAGCAAAAGCATGATAAAGACGACTGTAAGGGGGGAGGGGTTGTATCTCATTGATGTCTTGTTAGCCACTACCTTAATTAACAATACTGTTCCATTCTTATTGGTTGTAGAATAATATGGCACGAGGACAACGTAGATGCTGTGTCAGATCGGGCCGAGTCAAAGGCCGAGCCATAAACCTAAAATTCAACATGTTTATCAAGTTTCACCGTTTTTCATCGTTGCAAAAATGACAAACGGGGACATACATGTACCAATGAGAAGCGAGTCATTAAATTAAAAAAACAAAAAATGGATCTGTCTTTGATGTCAGACACGATTCTGAACCAAAAAAAGAAAAACGATTTATTAAACATGCATGGGATAAACGGTCGGGTTTCAAGTCATATCTGACCATCTCACCTTTTTACTGCACGGCACCCATCTTTACAGGCGGTTGGTGCCTTACCTCTTCTATTGTCCACTTTAATCAAAATTCGGCAATATAACAAAAAAAAAAATTGTTAAGTGCGTGGTGTAGGTGGTGTACGGCTGTACGGCGTGAGGGTATGAGTTTCCGTTTGGGGGATCCACGGAGACTGACTCACCTATAAGCTTGTATATAAACTTGAGTATATAACTAATTAGGGTACTTATTTGTTCCTAGTCATTCAACGATAGTGATAACGAAACAAGATGGTTACACGTCCAAGTCAATCTCCAGAAGTTGATCCTTCCACATTATCGAACTACACCCATTTCTCACTTGGAGAAACCGGTCTTCATTTCGATGTTGACTTTAATCAGAAAATAGTGTCTGGGGTTGTTACATACCAATTAACCCGAAAGAATGAAGTTAATGAAGTGGTGTTGGATACTTCCTACTTGAAAATTTCGTCTATATTGATAGAGCAGCAACCAGTTAGTTATAAAATCAGTGACCGTAAAGAACCATTGGGATCTTCACTTACTATTGCCCTTGAAGAGGTACCCATTACTTTTACTCTTGTAATTAAGTTTGAAACTACTTCTGAATGTACTGCATTGCAGTTCTTGGATAAAGAGGCCACCGATGGTAAGCTTAAGCCATACCTTTTTTCACAATGTCAAGCCATTCATGCTCGAAGTTTATTCCCATGTTTCGATACACCTGCCGTTAAATCTCCTTATAAATTTTCCGTCACATCTCCCTATCCAAGTTTGATGAGTGGTAGACCATCGAAACAAGATGACCAAACTTACTATTTCGATCAACCAATTCCAATTCCATCTTATCTTATTTCTTTAGCTTCTGGCGACATCACCAAACTCCCCATTGGGCCTCGGTCTCACGTTTATGCAGAACCCGTTAAAATCAACCAGTGTCAGCATGAATTCAGTCATGATATGGAACCTTTCATTAAGACAGCTGAAAAATTGGTGTCTCCATACGAATGGGATCAATATGATGCTCTAGTATTACCTCTGAGTTTCCCCTATGGAGGTATGGAAAATCCTAACATTACATTTGCCACACCTACTTTAATTAGTGGGGATCGAGCCAACGTTGATGTGTTAGCACATGAATTGGCTCATTCATGGCTGGGTAATTTAGTCACCAATTGTTCCTGGGAACATTTTTGGCTTAATGAAGGTTGGACCGTTTATTTGGAAAGAAGAATCCAGGGGGCCATTCATGGTGAACCTACGCGTCATTTTTCTGCCATTATTGGATGGGCCGATTTAGAAAACTCGATTAAAGCCATGGGTGCTTCCGCTGATCGTTATTCTACCTTGGTGCAAGATTTGAAGGACCAAAGTGATCCTGATGATGCATTTTCCACCGTTCCTTATGAGAAGGGATTCAATTTATTATATCATATTGAAACTATCGTTGGTTTGGCCAAATTCAATAAGTTTATCCCCCATTATTTCAATAAGTTCAAATATCAATCCTTGGATACTTACCAATTCTTGGATACTCTTTATCAATTTTTCGACGATGAAAAGGAACAACTCGATCAAATTGATTGGGATGCTTGGTTATATAAGCCGGGAATGCCCCCAGTTAATCCCAACTTTGATACCACGTTAGTGGATCAATGCTATCATTTGGCGGATAAATGGTATCATGCCGTGACCAACGAACCAGACCTGATTCCCCAAAAATTCAGCGTACAAGATATCGAGAAATTTTCAGCCAATCAGTCGGTGGTTTTCTTGGAAACGATGAATTCGTTCAACAAACGAGCCGATTTCAGCTGGTCCCACCATTCTCGTAGCTTAGATGATTTAAGTCAAATCTACGGCGAAGTGTATTCCCAACTGTCCAACTGTGAAGTGTTGTTCCGGTGGTTTGTCTTACAAGTAGGTGGCCATAACACCCAATTCTATCATAAATTAGGAGAATGGTTAGGTACCGTGGGTCGCATGAAGTTTGTTAGACCTGGATTTGTCCTACTTAATGAAGTCGATCATGACTTGGCCATCAGCTACTTTAAAAAGTATGAAAACAGCTACCATCCCATTTGTAAACTGATGGTTAAGAAAGATTTAGGATTGGCCTGAGTCACTAGCATTATTTAGCATTTATAGAATATATTTATTCCATCATCGTCATCGTCTTCTTCATCATCATCAACGGTTAGTCAGTCAGTAGGACTGCGCCCATAAAGAGGCTTTCAGGTGCAAAAGTAGGCTGTAAATAGCTAAACTGCAAAAAATCACGTCGCAACCCGCGCAGTTTTACGTTGTTTTCTTTTTGTTATGATAAATTTGTGCTGGGTGTTTAAGTTTACGTGGATCTAAATTGATAGCCTCACAACACTTTTTTATAAAAAAAAATAGCACAACAACAGGGACCAGAAGTTCAGTCAACTCATAGACACCATACACATACCGCCTAGACTGTATATCTTCTAGCTCGACCTTATTGATCATGGCCATTTCACTTTCTACTCTTCCAGTATGTACCGTTAACAAAAAGACCCAGAATCGGGCAAAAACCATTCAGGGGGAGAAACCTTTATGATACTAACCGTTATTGATTAGATTTCACAACTAAGTGAACGTTTCAGTTATGATCGTATCAAGACTGACGTAGGATCATTACAAAACTCGATTTCTAAGATTCGTCCACCTCAAGAATTTTTCGATTTTAGAAGAATTAGTAAACCAGCCAATTTTGGTGAAATTCAAAGTAGAGTTGGGTATAATTTAGGATATTTCCAAGCTAATTACGTTGCTATTGTTTCTGTTTTATCGATATACGCTTTAGTTACCAATTTGCTTTTATTATTTGTCATTTTTTTCGTGGCTGGTGGGTTATTTGGAATTAATCAATTACATGGTAATGATTTGGTATTACCAGTGGGTAGATTCAATACCAGTCAGTTATATACCGGTTTACTTATTGTGGCCATTCCTTTAGGGTTTTTGGCCAGTCCCATTTCCACTATGATGTGGTTGATTGGATCTAGTGGGGTTTCTGTCTTATCCCATGCTTCCTTGATGGAAAAACCAATTGAAACCGTTTTTGAAGAAGAAGTTTAGTACTTTACAAGAACTCTATGTATACTAAAGTTGGTCATGTTATCAACTTGTTTATTTCAATCATTATTTTCTATTTTTTTTTTCGTGTATCAAATATAATATTCAAACTGTCTTTATAATCTTGTCAATATGAGCTCAATATCAGTAGTCAGCCAGAGCACGGTCTATTCAATAGAAGAGCTTACAGATGATTGTTTTGATACAAATTTTAAATCATAAATTAAACATGCTATATAGGAGAGAAATTAACTTTATAATTATATTAGTTTAATGAAGCAATATTCTTCAATATACACAATTACTGAAACGTGATTCGTTTCATGAGATAATCCATCGTCAATATAGCTTAGATGTTCAACTTAGTTCTTCTCCAGTGTCTTCTTTTAGCATTGTATCTGATGGTGTTACCAGATCTCAATCTGATCCATTGAGGTAATGGTCTGTTTTGCTTTTGAGCTTTAGCTAACTTTTGCTTAACTTTGAAAGTTTTTTGAGACTAAAAATCATGTTAGTATTTGTTTAATTAATAGTTCCTTGTCCTGAACCAAACGTGAAAAAAGGGTATCTTGGAGCATTTCATATTATGTTTGTTCTATTCTGTTTTATGGAATGTAATAATCTGCAATCACGATATTATCTGCAATCACGGCATCATCCATGGTCTCATTGGGACTTCACGGCATCGAGGACAAGGACTTCAGTTCACATGAACACGGGCTGAACATACAGGCATCTTTAACTATTCAAAATGGTCTAGTATCAGAAGTATCAAAAGGAGTTTTTTCAAGTACTTTTTTTTTTCTTTTCTCTAATTGATATTTTTTCCAAAACTTTTTCTCCCTCACCAAAATTTGCTTCACTAACAAAATCGCCATTTTCTCACTATGAGAAATTTCCTCACCAAAAAAAAAAAAAAAATTAAAAAAAGCACTGGCTCTTCGGTGCCCTGTATATAATCTCGAGCAGAGCATGCGAGTGGAGTGCGAGACACAATTATGTGACTGTTAGTTTTTTTTTTTTTTTTTTTCTTTTTTTTGTCGCTACTGCGTGAGGGAGGAGGAAAAATCAAAAGAAAAAAAATGGTTGATTGAAAAATTTCGATAGAGGTACTTACTTTCTTACTCCATACCCATCACCACCACGACAAGATGACCAGAACCTCCGTCTTAGCTGATGCTTTAAACGCTATCAACAACGCCGAAAAAACCGGTAAACGTCAAGTTTTGATCAGACCATCCTCCAAGGTCATCATCAAATTCTTGTCCGTTATGCAAAAACACGGTTACATTGGTGAATTCGAATACATTGATGATCACAGATCCGGTAAGATTGTTGTTCAATTGAACGGTAGATTGAACAAGTGTGGTGTCATCTCCCCAAGATTCAACGTCAAGATTGGTGACATTGAAAGATGGACCGATAACTTATTACCAGCCAGACAATTCGGTAAGATTATCTTGACCACCTCTGCTGGTATCATGGACCACGAAGAAGCTAGAAGAAAGCACGTTTCCGGTAAAATCTTGGGTTTCGTTTACTAAGCGACTTATCCTCGTCAACTAATCGACTTCTCATCTAATCCCATTATTTGTATTTCTACATATATCTATATATAATACATTTGGTCTAACAGACTACCCCTTTAACCTGTCCTTTCCGTCGTAGACTGGCTTCACTCCTCCGTATTGCACGACAACTTCTCACCTCCGTGTTGAGCAATATCACCTCCGTATTGTAGGATAGTTTGGCAGCTGTTAACTTAAGTCGATGCGTTAACCATATTAGACATCTCGAGTGTAGGGCACAAACCCTATACTCCTTTTCGTCGCACGTGATGCTCAAATCTCATTTTACTAGCACAGTTCTGTCAGTGTGCATACTAAATTAAAGAGAAAAAAAAAATGCTAGCGAGCACAACTCTCACTGTGAGAGAAGGACGAAAAAAAAAAAAAAAGAAAAAAACTTCATTAAAAAAATTGAAAATCTTCCTTTTAAAGAAAGTCTCTTGTTGTTCTCCTAATAGATATCATTGAATCTCCAAATACTTAACCATGTCTACTGGTATGTGACGTCTCTCCGTGAGAAAGAAGAAGATGATGATGAAAGAAAACAGATCCAAATGAACCTATTCGCATACGATGTGATACGAACTGAAATAATGAAAGATTGAATTTGAAATATCAAAATATCAAAGACTACAAATAACTTAATAAGACACCCCTGTGATGCATTCACTGTGAAATAACACCTTCGAACCGATTCCAAAGTATTATCCAACTATAGACCGTATAAACGTACAGGTGCTCATCGTAACACTATATCATTGAATCCACATCGAAGCCAAATGAAGACCATATTCCATATACAATATTCCCTAAAATAAGCAAATAAGCAAGCAAATAAGTGTAGTTTCTTGTCAGTCATTCTGTTTATTTGTTGACATTCTCCTTTCTTCTCCAACCCATTTAAAGTCAATTTACTAACAATATTTTTTACTATAGCTAGAGATCAAGTTTTCGGTGTTGCCCGTATCTTCGCCTCCTTCAACGATACCTTCGTTCATGTCACCGATTTATCCGGTAAAGAAACCATTGCCAGAGTCACTGGTGGTATGAAAGTCAAAGCTGACAGAGATGAATCCTCCCCATACGCTGCTATGTTGGCTGCCCAAGATGTTGCTCAAAAATGTAAAGAAGTTGGTATCACCGCCGTTCACGTCAAATTGAGAGCCACCGGTGGTACTAAAACCAAAACCCCAGGTCCAGGTGGTCAATCCGCTTTAAGAGCTTTAGCCAGATCTGGTTTAAGAATTGGTAGAATTGAAGATGTTACCCCAGTTCCATCTGATTCCACCAGAAGAAAGGGTGGTAGAAGAGGTAGAAGATTATGATTGCGTTTGCATATTTACTACAATCATTATCACTGCTTAATTCTGTTTTGTGTATATGTATATCTTAACCTTTTATGTCTGTTCTTTACAATATAAAAAAGTAATAATCTAATAGATTCTCCAAAAAAATCACTAGTATATCGCCGCGGTACCGAGTGAAAAAAACCTCTACCCAAAAAAAAAAAAGGAAATACTAGTTTGCAACCAAAGATGGAGTCAAACAACTGTAGTACCTAAGCTAATGTAGATTTGGATTTTGGTATATGCTTCACGCCATCTTTCAATATCCACCAACTGAACCTGAAATTTTGGAAAATGCGCGAGATCTGAAAATTGGGGGAACAAAAAAATCATCTCATTGTAAAGCCAATCGATAAATACTCATCTACCATCATTACATCTTAAACATAAACCCTATACATGTTGAATGCTACAAGACTAACATGCCGAAGTCTATGGCCAGGATACAGCAGTCGCGGGTTCATCCCCGTCACATTAAGGCTCGCTAGATTCAAATCAAACAATCGGTTGAATCCATCCAATTCTGAGAACGTTGATGATTTACTTAATATTGTAAATAATTCCGAGATTTCACCCAATGATTCGATTCTAGAAGCAATGACAGGGGATTCTTCTTCAACTCTTCGAACCTCGGGTGATGTTCATGCCATTAAGTTCCCAGATGTTCCCCAGGGTGGTAAAGTCTCATCAACCAAAGCTAGCCAAATCGCCTCATCATTCTTGAAAGTTATCACATTTTCCATCTTGTTAAGGTGTCGAGAAAACTACAACTTTTCCCATAAGAAGTTATTGGAAAAATCACAACAGTTTACTAATTTGCTCAACACCCACTACAATCGCTCAGGTTTCAGAGCCAAGTATAATGTTTCATTCCAGGAGTATGTAACTCGATTCATCATTCGCGATCAGGTTTCTTGTCATGAATTTTTCCAAACTGAACTCATCAACTTATTACAGATGCAAGGGAATAGAATAGAAGAGTTCTCAGAGATTACCCAATGGTTGCAGTCTTTTATACAAGATGAAAATATTACACTGGGTGCTAGTATCAATTATGATTTTTATAGTGAAGAACAGGGTACGATTCACCAGCTTAAGTTACCTTCGATAGCATCCCCACGGGAGTATTTTCGACCCGTCATTTTCATAAATAAGTCTGAAACTAGTTTTTTGAAAGCATCAAATACAATATCGAGGAGCTCAAAACTAATATCAACCTTAGGAAACCTCGCGTCAAGTCATTATTTCATCTTGTATCATTGGAAGTATTACGAGTCGGCCGTGGATGAAGCCACTATCATAAACACAGTGGCAGGGAAAGTTGTCTCTCAGACTCGCTTCTCAGATATATTCAAGTCACCTCTTTTCGATCTTAGTTCGCCTCAAACCACATTCTTTAAATCCGTGGCGCTAACCTATCAGGCAGATCCCAACCTCTTAAGTAATTGGATTGACTCAATAATCAGAACTAGAGTATGGAAAGAAAAATCTCCCGCCTCTCAAACTGTACCTCATGCTCATAATATATTATTACCAGAATCGACGGAACAAACTGCATCTTTATCTCGAATGAACTACGATCCCAAAATGATCGATATTTTTTTCAAAGACGACATCCATAAGGATCTTTTTTATTTAGGTAGGAAAGTCATTGGCATCGTTCTTTATGATCATTTCATGAAAACGATACCTGAACTGCATCGTGATTTCAAGAAACTTTGTACAAGATGTACTCAGCAATTAGAAGTAAGAATGGTTAACTCCTCTGCTTTCCAAAGCTTTGTCCCTTATAAACTTCGCCAAATTCTCAAACCAGCAGAGATTATAGGGTTATATTCACTTCAAAATTTGGATGAGGTAACCCAATTTGTACGAAGCTATCTTAAACTCAAGACACCGAGTGATTTTAGTAAAACTATCACATATCTAAACAGATTAATCAAAAATGGCAATGTCACCCCGTTAGAGCTTAATAATAACCATGCCTATAATTCTGAAAATGCTCTTAGTCTTCCACCAATTAAGAAATCAGACTTGACGACCGTATTAATGACCAATAGTCTTATCCGTGATGATACCGGCCAAGATGTGAAAGATGCAATCCAGTCATTCAATATGTTAGGAACTTGGACTTATGACGTCTTAAGCAGGTTATACATAGCAAACTTTCTTGATTCAACCCAGATTGTGTACTATGGCGCACTTACCAGGTTACTCTTGTCTACTGGTTACAAGAAAGTAATTCTAGACAACACCCATATCTTTGATGGGTACTTTCAGGATGCAGAATACTTAGATAAATTGATTCGCCATCGAGATGATCCCAGATTGATACAAACTCAATTTGCCCAATACTTGAATACCTTGATTATAACTAATCCTCAAGGAAGTGAAACTACAAATGAATGGGTCTGGAGGTCTAGTATGTCATTGATAAAAGAAATTTTTACACTTCCAAGTGATGAAATTCCAGTATTTTTCAAAACCTTTTTCAAGAACACGGTCATGTATTCATTACGGGAGAAGTTTTCCCAGCGTGCGGTGAGCCAGCTTGAACATAATCCGAGCTTAATCGAATTCCCATCTTTGAAGCATCCAAATAACGAGGATATAGATATGGTACAATCAATGGGCTCTGATTTCGTGAATTACACTGCGTCGGTGTATTTCTTCAATACGAAGAAAAGTTTCGAAACCTACGTGGAAAACAAAGAGGAGGTGAAGTTTGTCCTATCACAGTTATTTAAAAGTCCTCATATTACCGATTTTCTGCATTATGGTGAATACTTAGGTCGATTGCTTTTACTGGATGGTGTCAACCGTACCGTCGGATTCCTCAATAAGCTTTTAGGGGAACTTTTTTCTCATAAGAACACAAAGGCATCTATTTTGCAGTCACTAACCAAATTTCCTGCTAATGTAGAAATCAACCAAGAAATCGGGAAGGGTAATTCAGCCGCTTCCTTGCCCAAGTTACCTCAGCAAATCGAGCAAGATCCTTCGGCTCTAAATCTTATGTGCTATTCACTCTTAAATTACCATTGTTCCAAAACCTATCTTCGAACCGTGGGTATTGATAATTTCTACCCCCATGTTGAACAGTGCTCCAAAATAATGAGTGTTGGGAAACACTATTTCCGCTTTTCAATCAAATACCATTTACACGTGTTAAACCAAGACTATAAATTCTCTTCTGATATCTTGAACTTGTTAACCGATTCGTTACTATCGGGCACATTCAAACTGATGATCGCCTTGAATTCGAACGTTGTGTTTGACGGTATCAACGACGATCAGTACGCGCTAGTCAGTATCAAAAAAGTATCAAACCGATATCATCTAATTCGAACATCCAGTGGATCTTTTGACCAATACTTAGGTGGTATCGTGTTGCTAGATGAAACTTTAGCTGATACTTGGATAAAACAATTAGCCAAGGCCCAGATGGTCAAATTATCGACCCATAAATCGCCTCTGCAACAACGGGACCATTTGAATCTGTCAATGCTCGAAAATATCCAGGCTTTCGATTCCATATTATCTGCTATCAAACATCGCTTATGATCTGGCCCCATGTGGAGACTTCGATAGTGGGCCCTCTGCCCCCAGACCAAGGTTCCATGGTGCTCACGTGATCGGTATCGCAACCATTTCCCTCTCACTATCTTCTTTTTTTTTTTTTTTTAAGAGAAAAAAAATGCGACCTGATAAACATTACCGTTTTAGGCTACACTTTCCATCAGCGATAAGAATGTACCTGTTAGCCTCTTTAACCTCACTTCATTGTTTGACTGCTTTTCGCAATTGATAGAGAAAAAGTGTGCAACTGATAGAACTCAGATGTTATCGCTCATTCGGGTAGTCCGATCACTACTGCTAGGACTACCCTGATGCACTATCCAACTGTTTATATAAATATCGTTTAACTGGCAGCATTTGATTTTGGTACTGGTCCTCCTTATTATATAATATAAGCATTTTGCATCTGTATATTCAGACAACACAAAGCAAAACCAGAAGACGCACATCATCATCATGGTTGATCCAGGATTAATGATTTTGTTTGGTGGGATAGTAGTATGCCTTCTATTATCCCACAAACAAGTCAAGGCTATTTATGATAAATTTGATAAAGGTTACTATAAGAAATATTTGAGTTTCAGTCCTTCACCTTCACCAGCAGGTTCAAGGAAGAACTCGGCCTATGGGGCTAAGGAGCCTTTACCCAAGCCAACTCCGTTAATGATTAGGCCTGATCAGGTAAAGAATTACGACGATCGGCCATGGAGACCATTTAGATGGCCATACCATCAAACCATGTCTATTTATAAACTTGACATTAACCACTGGTTGGATATGGATAAGTACTACTGGCATTATATTCAGGAAAAGAGAAGAATCTGGATGAAGTACGGTAAGCAAAACATCGACTGGTTACCGGAAGCTTATGATGCTTGTTTTGAATTGATGAAAACTGTGGTTGAACACTTACTTGAGAGATATCCTTTGTTATTCACGGTCCTTGAAGACAAAGGGAATAAAGGTAAGATTATTAGAAATGAATTAACGAAGGAAGTTTTGGATATGAGTCTCCCATTAAAGGACCATCCTTTGCTTTATGTTACCAAATTGGCCAAAGAGGATTTTTACATTGTCTTGAAGAATCCAGAAAATGGTTTACACTATTTGGTTGCTGCTGCCGTTCCTTTCCCCGGGGGCTCTTTCGGGATTGATCAAAAACTCGGTAAGAATTTAGATGTTATTCATGATGACGTTCCTTATTATCATGAAAAATTGAAAAAATCAATGGAAAGATGGTTTGAAAGATTGGAGCCTGAAGGCCCTGTGGAAAGAGCCTCGTGGTATATTTCTTGGGATCACAAATTGAAGGTGAACAATATCTATCAAATTCCTAAATTTGTCCCTAATTTAGAAGCCGATATGAAATCTACTGATCCTCGTCAATTTAATGTTCGTGTTGAAAGACAAACATTGAGAAGATTACCAAAATCCAGAGCCATTATTTTTACCAACCATCCTATCTTCTACTCAATAGAGGAAATGAAGGATGAACCTATGGTTCCTTCTTTGCTTAAGAAAATTATCTACGAAGCTCCAGAAGGCATCATCAAGTATAAAAACTTTAGTTTTATCAGAGATCATATCTCCGGTTACTTAGATGGTCTTATAAACCGCCAAATCGAAAAGGGTATCATCGAAAAAGATACACCCGTAAAGACCTTGCCCACTTACCCCTTTGCCTTTTGGGCCAAGACTGATTTCGATCATGTCAATGGCTGGTCAAATCCAACCACTGATAAAAAGTCATACGACTACTCCACTAAAGCCAAGGGTGAGATCGTCTATGAAAATGATTAGCTTCTTGTTTATATAGCTGGGAAAGATAGCAGGTCTATACATGACAGAAACCTAACTAATATACATATTTGTAATCTAATTGTACATTGTAGTAAATTTTCATATCCTTACTTTATTCCAATTTTTCTCATTTATGTGACAATTTTGATAAAATTCAATTATAATTTACAAATAAAGACAGAACAGAAGAGTCAAATGAAACGTTATGTTTATTGTAATATATACATCTATTTTCGTTGCCTTAAGCCATTGGAAGAGCCACGCACAGGCACGTTTTCTACTGGAGCATTCTGGTTTGCGTCTGCAGCTTTACCAGTACTTACTTCTTCTTTTATTCTGGCATATTCATCAGCAAAATCAGGATTTATGAATTGTAAGACATAAGGCATAAGCATAATACCCACGACAACGATAAACATTATAGTATATTGACGATTTTTGAAAATGAAGCCAAATGGACTGTTATAAAGTATATCCATGAGCGATCCCAGTTGTTGTTCGTAATATTCCTTGAAATCAAGCACATCAATGAGCAAAGGGTGAGCATAATTCACTGTTTGTTGAGAAGTCACATTATACTTCTCCAATCTCAAGTCATCTTCGTAAACTGTGATCGATTCTTCATCTTCATTCACAATTACTCTATATCTATTGCCAGCCAAACTAAAATCATATGAATTGACAATCAATTCATATTCTCCATTTACCAAGTCCCCAAACGAAAACTTATACTGCTTATTGAGAACGGCTGTTTTAGGCTTAACCACACTATCTTGAGTTAAAGGTGTTAAACTGATGTCAAATCTGGACTGGTAGTTTAAACCATTCAAAATGAGATTAGTGTTTTTAGCATGTTCTTCTTGTGCTGTTATTGCCTGAGATGGAATATTCACAAACTGGCCAGCAAATCCAATTGCTGATGCCATGCACAGGATGACCAAATATAACGAAACTAAAAGGAATTTAAGCATGCTTGTAGATAACTTGAATCAATTGCCCTTAATGATTGCAGCAATATATTCAGTACTTACCACCCTTTTAACCTGATTGTTATATTTTGGTGATAAATTCGTAGTGTTACCCGGTCGTGTCCTTCGCGACTCTCACAAACATCGGAAAAAAAAAAAAGCACTATAAAAGGAACCAGAAATCTCTTGAAAAATTCAATGAATTTTTCGTTTCAACTTTTCAAAAACTCTATTGTACCGGTATAGGTATTATTGTAGGGCGTCAGCTCTAAGAGTCTCGATTCTTATTCACCCAGGGCTGCTGCTCTCTACAACCTATACAAGAGTAAACTAGTCACGCCTTTCTGAAGGTGGGGGTAGTCACGGAGTATGCGGGTATGGATGTCGAGGGAATTTGATACTTCTTTTATGTTCCTCTCTTCGGGTGATTAGGTTTGTCTGATTAGATACGTCTAAGAGGTTCTCTTTCTCGATTGCATCTGTACATTCTAGCTCTCCAAACAGATTTACAAATATGAGTTTCTTGTAATAATAAATATTAAGAATGAAGAAAGAAAAAAAAAAATGAAAAATTAAAAAAAAAAAAATATGAAAGATATATAGATACAAATGCAATCAGTGAAGCGAATTAAGTTGATGACTGATGACAGCAGAAATGAGTAGTATACAATTTATGGGGTCACGTTGATATTATATGTGACCTTTCAAGCTTCTTGAACCCCATCTGTCGTAGGAGTACAAGCCTATTGCAATTAAAAGTAAGCCGTAAAATTGTTCAGTGGTGACTCTACCAAACCATTTTGTCTCGGGATTTGGGATCGAGGTACTATCAAACACAACGAGAATACTCACGGCGATGAGAACAATTCTTTTCATCATGGAAGCGATGGAATAAGATAGGGTAGGAATAGAACCTAGTAAATGAAATGCTAATAAAGTTTGGAAAAAATGAGAAAGTGAATCTAAGATGATTAGAACTATCACCACAAGGATATCAGATACCGATTCAACTGATCCTTTAATCTGTTCATCCCCTGTGAGGCACCGTAAGATACTGGGTAATTCGTTCATTAAAAATCCCCCAAATGAAAATACAAAGCCAATCATGGAACAATATAAAATGATGGTCATCTTATCGGGTTTGGCAACCGGTTCATAGTTGACAAAGTTTGCAAATGGATTGTTAACACTTTGATTGGCTTGATCAACAGTTTGGCTATAGCTTAAATGTTCGTTGCTATTATTATTTGAAGTAGGATATTTTTCATCGTACTTTAAATCATACGTCGAAAATGGTAATTTAATTGAATTGGTTCGTTGCCTGATATAATGTTTTGGTTTATTTGATGATTGATGTAAACGAGGAAATTCATTGATTTTGTCGGAGCTCCCATTTAAACTCGGTGTGCCGGGTCTACTAATCTCGGTGTTGAGAACTAAGGATGCTGGGCTGGATGTATTGGAGTCCCAGGTTATTAATTGTTTCCCATAAATATTTTGGGCAGCAAAGATCAAGGTACTAGCAACGCAAAAAACCAACCCTTTTAATTGATTGTAGCTGAGTTGATTATCTTCGTTTGTGAGAAGGCCCGTGTTCTTCCCTGAGGGTTTAGCATGCAAGGAATCAGATACAATAATGAGAATGACACCACCAACTAAGGGCGTCAATGAAAGATAGGTGATGAGAGGAAATTTCACCTTGTACACCAATCTGTATCCAAGAACAATCACCAATGGCGATAATGCTTTGATACTGGACACGGTTGCTAATGGGATTAATGAAGTAGCACTCAAGGAGAAAAACTTGCCCACAAATTGAAATAGACCCAAGGGTAAGATCTTGAATAAAATCGCTTGCCTAAAAGTTGAAATTGAAACATCATTGGGAACAGTCCCAGGAGGAAACAGGTCTATAGTTTCTGGGAACGCCTTTATGATAGTAATCACCACCAATGCCAATAAGGCACTGATGAGAAACTGGAATTGACTCAAAAATAAAGGGTATGAAAACTTAACCAAGATAAGTTTGGTCAATTGGGATGTTATCGACGACACCAGATACCATGCCAAGCACGCCACGGTAGTTTTCACCGAGATTGGGGGTAGCAAAGACCACAATTTACCTGACATATTCAACTTTGGCAAACTGAAACTACTAAGAATAAATACTGAAGAGGGTGATCGCTTGATTTAACTCGAAAGTAATAAACACAAGGATTATCGCTAGTTGTTTTCTCGCTGTCTATTTATTTTATTTTTTTTTTGGCTCGTTGAATCTGTATTTTTTCTTATTTTTTTTTTTTTCTTCTGCTGTTGCTTGTTTTGGTACAGTTTTTTAGCCTTGTTGATTGTCGTCTCCGACAAAAAATTCCGCCACAGCTTTTGCAGCTAAGCTGCTATCTGAGACTATTATAAGCAGTGATCTAGGTACCATTCTTCGGATCATAGGGAAAAGGCCCTGAAATCTTCTGTGATTTGGGGCTAGTCTGAGAATGGGTGTAAAAAAGGAACGAAGAATAGACTCGCATATATGCAGCCCAACTAAAACTACTATTACTTGCTTTAGGTATCTACTATTGTTTATATCTACAAATGGTTCGATCTTGATAGAGAAAGGGATAAAAATAAATGCAATTATCGTTACCAGGTTTTTGTACGTAAATGTGCTCATTATTATTGCCAGAATGCTGCCAGTTGAACTCACCAGCTATAGACTCTACCAGTGGAATCACCCAACACCAATTTCAAATTACCCCGACAAAGCTTCTCTTCTGTGTCAACCTCGGTCTCTTTGAAGAACTCTAGGGCGGTAATATCACCTAATATACCGAAATCATTCTTATCGAGGTATATAGTGTCAGTATTCGATAAGTTCCAGCTTGTGGAATCATGGTGATTATTCGCATCAGAGGACGATACCACTTCGTAGATTTCTATTGATCTTGAAGGTGACCCATACGTGATGGCAATAATATCATTAGACCAGTAAGTATGGTTATTTGTAACCAGACGATGTCCTGAACTAACCTGGCTGTCATTGATACTACCAAAGGCAACACAAGTAACAAAACCGGGTTTGAGTTTCTGAGTCAAGATGATTTCTCCATTTATAGTATAAATGGTCAAAATATTGGAATACTTGGTACTGTAAATAGTGGCAAAATTACCAGTATCGTTGGAAATGGCCACCATAACTTTGGGATGTTCAATATTGGTAGGCGGCTTGATCTTTCTGATAAATTTGAATCTTGTCAAGTCCCATATGATCACTACTCCATCACTATCAACACTGATACAGACTTTAAATGTCTTACTGAACTTGAGAGTCTTAACGCAAGCAATGTGTCCTCTCAATAAACATTGGAATTGTAAGCTGAGTCCGGGTTTGGTATTGCATTTCCACACTTGTATAACTCCGTCGTCCGAACCAGTTAAAAACATCTTGTGACCAATTTGAAGAATACTGGTGATGTTGGACAGATGAACATTCAAAAACGAAGTAGTGTTAATAATTAAGGACCCCTGATTGTTAGCCTTTCTGATTAATAAATCATCTTCGGAAGCAATACAGGCAGGTCTACCAACCCATTTCTTCGTCTTACTGCTTTTCTCGAGCTTCTCAATGGGTAATTTAAGCTTGGACTCAAAAGTGATTTTTGGCAGCTTGCTAGTATCAATCAAGCTCATATAATAATTAGGAACATTTAATACGTCCTTATGTGTATGCAGTTTATGAAAAACTTTCATAGGAGTTTGGCCAAAATTGTTAATCATCCCAATGATTGCTCTTTTTTCAAGATCATCATTAATCTTGTCTAAGTTGATAGCACCATTATATGATAAATGATGGAATACGTTCAATGCTTTCACAGCTTCTGGACCACTCTGCTTGGATCCAAATATCAAATCAATCCATAAATGTAAATTTGCTGATACATAAGGACTTTCCAAAGCTTCTCTATTCTTTGCAATGAAAATTTTGGGATCACCTTTAGCCCATGGTGGCAATACCACATTATTAGAAGCTTGTCCGTTTTGAAGGGTACCAAACTCAAAGTTATTAGAATTAACTAAAAAGTCGGGCAAATAAAAGAACTCTGGAGTCAATTCTCGAACATCAGTAGTATTATCACGAGATGCAGAAAGCCATGCACGCTCAATCGAATTGAATAATCTATCAGCATGGTCAAATTTACCCCCTTGCAATAGCAAATATGATTGCACATATGGCTTCATACGAATTAAAAATGAAGTTACAATCATGGCCGAAGAGTAATGGGTCCCGTAATGAAACGGCGGGGCATCATGATCCTGTAAACTGTCAAGTGCCTCGTATCTTTCCTTGAACTGATTAGCTCTGGCTGGCGTTTGTCCACCCATTGGCTTAGATAAGTCTCTAAAAGTCTTAGGATCCGATAAATCTAACGTTTCACTTGTGTAGTCCGCAATGACCCACGGAAATACTGGATACTGAGTCAAGTCATTGAATGTTCTACCAGCAAAAGTATTAATAATCATCAAATAGTAGAAATTTGACATTTCACCCATTTTCCATTTCTTCGTAGCTTCTAAGTAAGCCGAGTTGGGACTACCTGCAAATGCAGAGGCAAGCTTAGATGTTAAAAATGAAGTGCTTGAGTTGCTCGAAGTCGAACCGGAGGATGAGGGCGATGATAATTGTAATGCTTGGGCCAAGTCATAATCAAGTCCCTTGCCAGTGGCATATGGTGATAACCTAGCATAAACAGAATCACGTTCTCTTGTGGACAAACATGTAATCAATATACTAGCACCATCACTAAAAAACATTTCTAATGCAATATCTCTAAGTAAAAATTGCCTTTTGGAAATACAACTCAATTTTTCAAGTCCCCAACTTTTATTTCTGTGAGTCTTGTTATCATTCTTAAGGTAATTACTGGACTGTGAATTAATTAACTGTAAGTAAGGATCTCTTAAATCCGGTGGAGCATCGTGAGCATCAATAACATTACCATCTGCACAATGAAAGTAGTTTTCAATCAAATATATATATCCTGATCCCAAAATGATTAAACTTTCTATTGGAACAAGCCCATTTATCTGGCTGACATTCCATAATGCAACAATCTGATCACCCATATACAAGCTTCTGATTACTTTTCTATTCTTATCTTCGTAAGTAGTAGTTGTGGAATCGGATGCATCATTCGCATCGAGTACTTCGTAACCTTCGTCATTATCTAAAATTGTGTCTTCATCGGTTGACAAACTTAAGGTATCTATTCCACTATTAGCAATGACGCTTTCATAGGATTCAAATTCGCTTGGTATTTGTTCAACTCGCTTGATGGGAATTTCAATATTATAAGAAAGTCTCTCCGATTCAGACAATTGGTCTTCCACAATTAATCTTTTTCTCATACGATCAACGGTTTCAATATAGTCTAGCATATACTGAAATTTCAACCGGTCATCTGATGCAATGAGTCGCCCAGTCTCAATCTTCAACGAATTATAACCTGATACAAAAAATTGAATATTTTCCTGTTGATCCTGAGCAGCCCTATTGAATTTGATAAGTTCACCACCAATAATCAGTACCTTCAACTGTTCGCAATCTCGTTCAAAGCTCTTGATATATATACTATCCATGAACCCCAATTTACCCCCATTGTTTAGCATAACTTTGATCATATCAATGACATGAAGAGTGAGGGATCCTTGGTATTTACCAATATGGATATGGAAGTTCCTCAAAAAAATGTTCTTAAGGGCTGGTAACTTATATAATAATCTGATCGATTCTTCGTCATTTTTGGTTACTAAGTTTTCAAAAAATTCAGAGATGATTTCCTGGGAATTTGGATAGTCGGAGTTGTTACTTGCTATGTCAAGAATAGTTGCAAAGTCATTTTGACGCATCATATAACAGGTTCTCAAGAAATTCAATAAATGTTCACTATTATCCAATTGAACTTGAGGGGCTAGACGGAAAAAGTTACCTAGCAAAAGATCAATGAGATAGGATAACTTCTTGGAATCAAGAACCTCCCCATTTTGCAAGATAGTAATTTGTCTATAAAGAAGTTGTTTGAAAGCTTCGTTTAATTTCTCACCAAACTCTCTATTCAGTCTTTCTTCATCCGCAGGGTTAAATTCGACCCAATCACTTACATTATCGAGGGAATATTCTTCAGACAACTTCAAAACTTTTAGGAGTATGACATGTCCTAAACATTTCTTTAATTTCCCGAAATTTAAATGATGTGACCGAGCAAATGAGCTATTACTCTCAATTGTTTCAATGATAGACAAATTGCAGACCATGAAGGCATCAATGTTCTCCGAGCTCACATAGTAGTTCTTATTGATAAATTCTGAATGGTAGTAGCTGATTAAGTCAATAGCACCTTCAAGAAATTCTTTTTCATTGAAAATGAAGTTAGACACGGTTACAAATTCATTGATGTGCTTGAAAATGCGAGGGAAGATAAGGTCTAAGATTAAGGTCTTTGTGATATCACTTAAGTTTTCAATGGATTTGAAAAGATCCTTAATATTCAATAATTTGGAGACGAAAATGTTTGCAAGGACATTAATTAGTTTATCATAGCACTGTTGAAAGCTTTGTAATAACTCAGGTGTGGCCCAAGTAAGTGCCAAACGAAGATGGCCTACCAACTCAAAAATACCCTCTAGCCAGTCTTTTCGGCTGTAACAATTTTGTAGGCTCTTTATGTTATCAAAACCAATTTGAATAGATTCGGTATATTGGCTTACCAAGTGCAATGCATTTAGTGCTAGTTCAAAATTTTCATCAGATTCTTCACGCCTTTTAACTTTAAGAGGTGAGCTTGAAGCACTAAGTATCTTCCCATGTTTCATACTGAGGGTGTACATTGAATTCAATACCAAATTGTTCAAAAGAATCAAAAAGTCTGGCATAATCACTTGATTAAAGGCTTGCGTATAAGCACTGTCAGTAAGCACGGAGGTAAGGGTTAAATCAGAGCCATCCATATGTAGAGTATCAAAACCAAAACTTGATAAAAAAATCAAGCTCAAGATTTTGTTATCACTCCACCAATCCTTCAAAAACCGGGTCAATATATCCAAACCATGATTTACTTGAAAAAATCGCTTAATTATATGAGATCCTAATATTTTCAACAACCTAGTTAGAAGAGTGAGCCCACAATTGACCACTTCTTTAGAAGTAGTCTTTGATTCGGTCGACGTATCCGTCGGTTTATAATTGAACAATAATAAGATCCAGTGAATTGTGATGGATCTAGAAAATTTTTTCAAAACTTTGATGGAGGAGGTAGGACTGCAAAGGACCTCAGTCAACGATCGTAACGTAATGATACCAAATTCTGCAGATGCGTCGCTAGGGCTATGATAAAGAGAGTAAATAATAAACAAGGAGATTGACCTTATAGTTTCCACTGAAGTGTCAAATCTAATAATACAGTTCAAGCTAGAACTTAATTGATCGATCATTTCCTCTGACAATTTATTCTCAATCAATGCGGGTGACTTGAGGAATTGAATGACTTTTTTCAAAATCTTCATTCGATTTAATTCCGGAATATTGAAGATACGAAATCGGCTAGCGACCAGTAAGACTTGAAAGTGATAAAGTAAAAATTTGAAATTATCAGAACCGAGGTATAATTCGAAATTAAGTACTAAAAACCGATAAGCTGCTGGGTTCACAATAATAGATTCATATGGATTGGTGAAATCATAACCAGCATGCTCAAGTACCAACTTTAATAGGTTATTACACTCAATGGTCGTTTCACTTTGATTAGAGTTTGCATCGTTTGATCCCGAAGATGATGATGAAGAGCGGGCCGATTCATCTGGTAGTAATTCTGGGGTAAGATTAAACGTGAGGGATTTGTTAACATTATCTTTATAGTAAGTCAATAAAATCAGGAGGAGGCCATATCCATGAATATTTTCGAACTCTTTACTTATTCTCCAATTATTTTCAAGTATGGTGAATAGCAAGCTTAAGGACAAATAAAGAATGGAATCGTTGAGATATTTAGCATTGAGTCCATTCTTAGTAGATGATTCAATTAATTTAAGGAGTAAAGACGAGCCCCCGATACTATATAGAGCACCGTGAATTGATTTTGATTTATGAGACAAAATTTTAGGAGATTTTGGGGTTTCTAGAGAGCTGGTGAATTCACAATCATGAATATCAAACACGATATTTGACTGTTTAATTTTATTTTTAGCAAGGAAATTGGTGATGTATTTACGATCCACGATATTAATATTAGCTCCTTGAAACACACCGGATATTCCATCAAATTCACCGTTAATATTGTTATTGGAATTGGTATTGGCGTCGTTGTTAGCAGCCAGACGGGCTGATGATTCTGATAAGATACTAGAGTTGGAGGAGATTGCCTGTAATTTTTTCAAGTGACGCTTTCTTTGTTGAACATGGAAACTATTAAGGGGTAAGTCAAGACCACCCGTAATTGCAGAAGGGTCAATATTTGAAGCTGAAGAATTATTGGAACCACCATTTTTACGATGATTTTTACTATTATTTTTCAATTCGAAAATTTTCAACGCCACGTTGGTCAAATTCTTTGGATTTAGATGATTGAGTAAGTTTAGTAAGTTATGGTCATTAAAATCATTAAAGTCCCAATCATATCCAAGTCCCAAATTATATAAGAAATTGACCCAGTCATGAGTCAAACTTGTATCGAGAATGGTCAAATTTCTTAATAGTAATTCATCATGATTTTTGGATACTGGGTTATCATTGTGTTGGCCAATATACACCTTATTCCAGGTGTTCAAGACTTTATGAAGTTCTGGGCATGGGATTGATTCACTATAATCACCATCGACGTAGAGGTTCAAGTTTCTATAAGTATCATAAGTTAATGCAAAGTGGGTATAACCTTGGTTATTGAAAAAAGATGATTTATCCTGTTGATCGGATTGGGATGAAGATGACTGAATGATTTGATTAAAGGTGAACTGCATGCGAGATCCATTTGATTGGTCGATAATTTCAATCATAAACTGATTATTGTTAATAAGTTGCACCTTGAGGATAGAAGAGTTACTATTAGATGCATTTGCTAGCAGGAAAAGGGTTGTAGAAGGGATGTCATAGTAGTTATCATTGTCAATTGAGGAACGGTCCAAATCGGTAATATTGGTGTTTAGTTTAAACCAGGATTGGATGGTCAACACTTTCAGAGAATTAATATCATTGGTGAAAGGGATGGAGATGGATGAATTTTGGAAATCGTTGAAAAGAAAGAAATCAAAATGGCACGAGTATTTGGAATGGATTTGATTCAAGAGTTCGAGAGTAATTAATTTGGCGGTGGGGTTAATTTGAGGGTCATAGAGATGGAGAATCAATTTTCGATAACACTTGATATCACAGCCCAATTCCATAAAATTGATAATTAGCCGCATATGTTGGTTTACAATCAGTGGAGTATTATAGTCTAGCCAATCATTGGAGTCAACTAGGGTGGATGCAATAAAGTTTAAATTTTCAATTAATAATTCATGAACGTTGATCCTAAATAGTTGAATCTTGGTCGAATAAGAAATTGAGATTGAATGTAAAAAAAGTTCAAATAAAATCAATTTTAGATCATGATAGATATCTCCATCAAGTTGGTTGAATTGATGTAAGAATTGACTTATCAGGTTGCGGCTAAGGTTATTATCAGATGAGGCACATGGGGCAAGTGGTAACGAGATAATTAACTCATCAACCACTGAAGCCAATTCTGCTTCATCTTGAACGCTATCGGTGAGCTCAGACTTCCAGTCAAGAAGCAATTCTTTATTAATGGTGAAATCTGATAAGAGCTGATCACACACGTAGTTGATTATTCCAACGTCATCAGTAGCTGAATCTTGAGTAACACGATCACCGTCATCATGGGGGTCATTGCCGCCAGAGCTGCCCTCGGAAGTACCCATTGTTGACACTATATTAAGTCAATTGACACGAAGTTCGGAATTGGAGTTGCAATTATAAATGGGAATAGGAAATTATCGATTATATATCAAAACGGAAAGAAAGGGATAGCTATCGAGTCAGGAGCAGTTTTCCCGAAATATGGGGTTCTCAGTCTGCTTATAATATTAAAAAGAACAGAAAAAGAAAACAAAATCTGTATCTTACACGACAATTTAGAAGTAATGGGTAATGTCTGAGATAAGAGGTTCCCAACAACTAACTTACTGTTAGTCAGGTATATTACTAATGACTGGCCAAGTTCATGTGTTTTAATTGACCCTGTTTAAAAATACGGGCTCTTCTTGAACTCGTCTAGCCTGCCGTCTCTTTGTTTGCTAACTGTACGGTGAACTAATTATACGTCTATCAATGTTTATATGATGCACGGGTGTTGCCCTTCTCGCTCATTTCTGAGCACGTGATGCAAACGGGCCAATTATCTAATTCTGGGTCCCATCAACTCATCACCTCCTGGTCCATTGACCCAATACTTATCTGTAGTATTGAGCCATGTTTGACAATTACAGAGTATACGATGCAGTATACAAAGCTATATACAAAGCAATATACAAAGCAATATACAAAGTAGTATTCATAGTGTCCATAGTCCATAGGAGTGTAATGTCCATAGTAGTATCGGTGTATAGGACACGTCTTGACGCGTCCTGTCCTCCGCTGACACAATTACTTTAGACCTACATCCTTCGCTTAATCTAATGGCTTCTACATCCCCT
>JAJMSM010000035.1:55941-89274 GCA_030578475.1 Hyphopichia wangnamkhiaoensis
ACCTTTATTTCGCTCTCTTACGGGTCTTCATTTCTTTTTCTGCTGTATTTTTTTTTTTTTTTTTTTTTTTTTTTACGATATCTTGAATGAACAATTTCATTGTCATAACCTGAATACTCAACCATCTTTCATTGCCCGTCCTTTTGATTATCAGTGGATCGTGTGGTTGTTTATTGATAGACTCTATTCGTATTTTGGTCATTGATTTGATTGTGGTTATTCCAGTGTTGTCCAGAGATAATTAACTCTTGATCTCATCCTTGATACATCCACAGTGGTAAAGTCGGCATCACTACAGGAATCATATAATTACAATTATTAATACATATAAGTTAGCTCTCCTCATTATATATTGTTGAATATGCCTGGAGACGCAGACTTGACTTCGTCGATTCCCGGTGCTTTTGCCGAGTCTGATGCCCCCGCAGTTGACGTGAATTTAGCGCCTGAAACTACTGATAATGAGACTAGCAGTAATCCATACATTCATGATAATTCCAATCCTGAGTCGAGTCATACTAATAGCCAGAATAATAACGACAGCATCACTACTGGTACTGTGGCATCTTCCGCGTCGTCATCGCCAGAATCATCACCATCGCTTGACTCTGAATTGGTTGCCAATACTGATGATACTGATAAAGATATTCTGATTTCTCAATCCAAGGATCTTGTTCATAAACGACTGATCATTCGTAATCTACTCGATTCTCCCGCCACGGAAGGTGACGTGTGGCTACTCGTATCTAGTGAATACTTAAATCAGGTTCTTAATAATGCCGCCGCATCTTTTGAAGAATTGAAATCATCTTTGGGCCCAGTTGATTGTACCACCATTGTTGATCGTCATGGGGCCCTCTATCCTGAAGATAATGAACCCGTGGGTACTTACAATGTCCCACCCGCTTGTTTCAATCAATTGGTGGATTGGTTCGGAATCGTGGGTCAACCCGTATCAAGATCCTTAATAATAAATCCCGATACTGGTGCCAAAGAAGTAGAAAGATTCCCTCCCTATTTTGTCATCCATACCCTCACCAAAAACAATTCACCTCGATCATATCTTTATTCTCATCATAATAGTAATAGTGGCTCGCATCATCAACTCCCAGGCGTATCACTTTCTCAAACTAGAACTTTTGGTGATTTAATTGATGCCGTACGGGTTCATTTATTCAAGGCTCCTTCCAAATCAATCAAGTTTCGTATTTGGTTCATAGATGCCGCCAATATCGAAGATATGCCAGCAAATGTCAGCGTTAGTACCTTCATCCATGAAATTCCTAAAAAATCATTGGTTTGCCAAAATATCTACGATAATACTTTGAAAAATCAGGGGATTGGGTCGGCTCGAATTCATATATTGGTCGAGTCCTTAGACAAGTCCTCTCATAAGTACCCTATCGATAATTATCTCGCCAATTTCAACTATGATATATTAAGCTTAGATAAAACCTTGATTTCTGGTGGTAATTTGGGGTTGGCCAATTTGGGTAATACCTGTTATATGAATTCGGCTCTCCAATGTCTTCTTCATGTTCCCGAAATCAACTACTACTTCTTCTTCAACCTCTTTGAACAAGAACTTAACGAATCAAATCCCTTGGGTAATAAAGGTGACGTGGCCGTCACTTTTGGTGCACTTTTACATAAACTATTTGATACTACCAATGGGTCTCAGTCATATGTGTCCCCCCGTGATTTCAAACATACCATTGGTCGCTATTCATCCCTTTTCCAAGGTTACCAACAACAAGATTCTCAGGAGTTTCTAAGCTGGTTATTAGATGCTCTTCATGAAGATTTGAATCGTATCTACAATAAACCTTACTGTGAAAAGCCCGAATTGAAGGATGAAGATATTAATAATCCAAATGCAATCATTGAATTGTCAAACACATGTTGGGAACAACATAAAAAGAGAAATGACTCTATCATAGTTGACTTATTCACTGGTATGTATCAGTCAACTCTTGTGTGTCCCGATTGTTCCAAAACTTCCATTACTTTCGACCCTTTCAATGATTTAACATTACCTTTACCAATAAGTAAAAAGTGGTACCACACATTCACCGTTATCAATTTGACTCCCGATGTGACCAATCCAATCGTAAAATTGGAAGTTGAACTCAATAAAACTTCGAACTATGATGAATTATTAAAGTATTTATCTAAATTCTTACAAGTCCCTCATAATCATTTATTCCTCTTTGAAATTTTCCGTAACTCGTTTTATAAAGATTTTCAAGAAAGTTATGATCGTTTGAAATTCTTCCCCATTAGTGAAATCATCTCTGATAGTGATGATGTCTTGGTTTATGTGATTCCTCATGATAATCAAACTGATTTGATTGTACCCGTACTCAACACCGTTCCTGACTCCGATAAAACTTATAATTTAGTTGAACCCTTTGGATTACCTTTATTTATTGTCTTGAATAAAGAATTTGAAGTTAACAGCTTTGGTAAAATCAGATCAAAACTTGAACAAGTGATCAAAATCTTATCGAAATCAAACATTGAACAACAATATAATGCCTTGAAATCATCTCCAACAGAAAGCAATAAGTACTTTAGTAGTAAGGACTTCCCCTTATTGTCTAGTAAGAAAAATTTAGAAGAAGATATTGTCATGGTAGGGGAAGATTCAGGTAAAAGCCCAACCAAATCTTTGGATTCAGACTCCATCAGACCAGTTAATGATGAACCAGGTCACGGCTTTGGAACTCAAGTAAATGATTTTGATGACGATGGTTATGATTCCGATATTTCCCTCGCCAATCCTACCATTGGCGGTAACTTCGGTTTCGAAATCAAATACTACTATGAAGATAGTACTAAATCTTCTTACGGTCGTGGGTATAATACCAGATTCAACTCCCATGCTTCATATGAGAATAACGATCAGTCCGAACGTATCTTGAGAATCCCTCATGGTAGACCACAATTCAATAACTTACCTTCTTTGGCAGTCCAACTTCCTGAATTAAAACGTAATTATTATCACTACCCCGATTATTCTTCTCAATTGGACAAGGAACTTCAAGAAATTGCTGATGAAGTCGATGAAAACTTGGCTAATACAAATGATGAAGACGCAGATGCTGACGCCGATGCTGACCTGGTTAATGATGAAGATTCTGATGAGAAGAAAAGTTCGGATGACTTTGTCTTGGTGGATAAGAATAATAATGCAGACTCACCGCCTGTTAAGGTACCTTCTTCTACGTCGCAACAACTGCTGGATGAAGACGCTGATACAGAAAGTGAAAGCAATCTTGGTAATGTTGGCTCTTTATTTGACTCAGTCAACACATTAGGCCCACCTCCTGCTTATTCTGACTCTGCTAAGCAATCAGTACAAAATTCACCAGGTGCCACTGATACTAAAGTTAATAATCATCCTGTATTGGTGGACATAAATGTTACTCTTGTTTGTGAATGGGATCCTCAGGTTTATGAAACTTTCTTCGAAGACTCAGAACTTAGAAATTGGGAAAATTTGGAATACATTCCTAATCCTGAATTAGAAGCCAACAAGGCAAAATTGGCCAGACAGCAAAAGTCGACCATTTCATTATATGACTGTTTGAAAAGTTTTAGCACACCTGAAGTGTTAGGAGATCAGGATTTATGGTACTGCCCTAGATGTAAGGATCACAAACAAGCCACTAAAACAATTCAGATCTGGTCTACAGGGGACTTACTCACAATTCACTTGAAGAGATTTCAAAGTGCTAGGTCATTCAGTGATAAAATTGATGTTACGGTTGATTTCCCTATTGAGGGTTTGGATATTTCTCCCTACGTTGCATTCAAGAAGGAGGCTCAACAGACGGGTTCTATTGATGGTGATTTGCCATTCGAGGCAGAAAAGAATGACTTGATTTATGATTTAATCGCCGTAGATAATCACTACGGTGGTTTAGGTGGTGGTCATTACACTTCTTCTGCTAAGAATTTTAGGGACAACAAGTGGTATTACTTCAATGATGGTAGAGTCACCAGTATTGATGATCCTTCTGAATGTATTACTGGAGCTGCATATTTGTTGTTCTATAGAAAGAGAACTGCTAATAATGTGGTTGGTGGAGAAAATGTAGAAAAATTACTCCACGAGGGAAGACTGAAATATGAGCAAGAGTTGAATTCCTCCAAAAATGCATTGGCTTTGGTGAAAGGTCAAGTTGATATTTACCGAGATTTTGAACAACAAGAATTGCAAAAAGCTGCAGAGAGAAAAGCAGCTTTGAAGGAAAAGGAAAACAAGGAATCAATTGAAAATTCATCTCCTTCAACCGGTACATCCTCCTCTTCGTCTTCTTCTTCGTCGTCGCCCTCCAATAATTCAAATAATGCCTCTACAAAGAAATCTAGATCGCCCGTCAATGAAGATAGTTTAAAAGGAGATTCTGATGAACAAAGTGATAACTCCAACAAGCGTAAGCAAAGATTGATATCAAAGGATGAACATACCAACAAATCTATTCATATTACCAACCCCTCACAATCATCTACAAACTTGCCACCTTCTTCGAGCGTCGCTTCTCCTGCTGATAGCAGTAGTTCCGACGAAGTAATTTTAAATTGAAGAATTCAACTCAAGTAACAGAACATAAATATATTAGTGTACAAATAGTATAAAGAAATACAGTCATAGATTATATATCTGTGTATATATATGCATACATAGTGACGTGATCATTCACGTCTCTCATTAATTGTGGTGATTTCGTAATTTAGCAAGACGTATAGTTTCCTTTAATACGTCTAATGAAACGTTAGCACCGCCTCCATTAATACTAACGTTTTTCAAGTACTCACTGGATTGGCCCGTTATGATATTAATCTTAGACGTAATGCAACTCTCTTCTGCATCTCCTTCCAAATCAGCCAATATTATTGTTTTCGGAGTATCAATTTCCATTTTATCCTCTCCATCTTCACCTGTCTTGATAGGTTTTTCTAAATCCACAACGCCAAAACTAGAAGAAATTCCGATTTCCTCTTCTGCCAATTTCAATTTATATAGCAAGGATTCGTTTGCATCAATGTATAAATTGTCACCAGCACTCAAGTGACCGAAATTACCTCTTGATCTTACTGGAACTTTGATTTTATCACTAGTATCACCAACGTAAATACAAGGTAATTTAACGTTTGCTAGAGCACGAAGTAAAGTGTTATAGCATAAATCGAAAAGAGGACCCGAACGAGAGAACACCTTTAAATGAGCATATAAAACAAAGGAGTATGATTTCTTATTACCGGAGTACGAAGGAATGTCTTCTAATATTGAAATGTTTTCAGCTGAATCTGGATAAAGAATTGTCGAGGTTTTAGTTTCTTCATTATTAATTTCATATCCAGGAGATATCTTTAATGATTCAGAGGGTATACTTTTCGAATGCAAAATAGTTTCGTATAGTTTTTGTGATATTATCATTTCTTCATCAGTGGGAGCACCAGTTCTACCTCTGAGTATTTCTACAACTGGATATATTGACGTATGGGCTGCGAGAGATCCTGAATTTTCAACAACACCTAAAGTAATACCACAAAATAAGGATGTTTCGCCATTTTTGGCGATTGCAGATCCCACCACCGAGTTCTCTCCTAAGCTATTAAGGTTGCCCTGACTTATTTCAAGCGATTTGAATTCATTGAAGCTCCTCAAAGATGGTCTAAGGCCAATTGAAAGATGACGTTGTAATGAGACATCGGGAGCTATTCTAGCGAGAACCGCTGGCGGAAATGCCATTTGTCGTAAAGTATTTGTTTCTGACAGCATCACAGAAGCGTACTTTATTGTAATTGCTATAATATAAGAGGAAAAATGATATGATATGGTTACCCATCTCTGTCTGATGGATCTTCAATAAAGAACAAAAAAAAAAATCGATAGCGCTGCGAAGAGTAAAAAAAAAAATGGTGAAAAAAAACGCTACAATATGAGCGTGCCAAACTCAACTTTTTTGCACCATATCAATTTTGATATTAGAATTAAAAAGACTTTTACTTTTGCAGTCATATATTTACATACTCTATTACTTGAAGAATCTTATTGGAAAAGATTTAAAGACTGTTCATGAAGTCTATTAAGATCTTCCCACCTTTTGGATCCAGATCTTTTCTGCTTCAACAATGGTGTTGTTGTTGGCTTTCATTTTATTCATAGTTTCAATGTATTCGTCATATTCATCACTATCGAACACAATACCCCCACCAGCTTGCAAGTAAGCGATACCATCCTTGTATACCATGGTTCTTAAGGCAATACAGGTGTCCATAGTTTTACCATCATAACCCCAGTGACCGATGGCACCAGCATAAACACCTCTTTTTTCTTTTTCTAACTCACCGATTAATTCCATGGCTTTGACTTTCGGAGCACCACTGACGGTACCAGCGGGGAAAATAGATCTGAAGGCGTCAAATCTGGTCTTGTCATCTCTTAAAGTACCACTGACTTCGGAAACAAGATGCATGACATGAGAAAATCTTTCGATGGTCAACAATCTATCCACACTATTACTGGTTGGAGTGCAAACTCTATTGACATCGTTACGAGCCAAATCGACCAACATGATATGTTCTGCTCGATCTTTTAAACTGTTTCTCAATATATTGGCATTTTCTTCATCTTCTTCATTGGTTCTACCTCTCTTTATGGTACCTGCAATGGGATGAGTGACAACTTTATTATTAGTATCCGATTTAACTAATAATTCCGGAGAAGCACCTATTATTTGAAAATCAACAAGGTCGATATAAAACAAGTAAGGAGATGGATTCACTGTTCTTAAATGGCGGTAAATATTAAATGGGTGTAATGAGGTTGGTCTTGCGACTCTTTGAGATGGAACTGCTTGAATAATATCCCCTTTTAAAATATGCTTCTTCAAAGTTGAAACATGATTTTCATAACCTTCTTGACCTATGTTAGAAGTGAATGTTTGGTTGGCTTTAATTGGGGGTTGTTTTGGATTTATTTGGTCGGATGTTTTGTGTGCCTTTAATACTTTTTCAAGTTCATGGATTTCTTTTTCTGCTTTTTCAAACTTGGATTTTAAAGTACCTTCATCAAACTTTCCATCAGTAAGATCAATGTTATTAATGATTTGGAATCTTTGGTAAACGTTATCAAATACAAGAATTAAGTCACTTAGCATCAATACGGCTTCAGGGACTTGTAAGACATCTTTCAAAGGTTTACGAGTTTTTGGTTCGAAATACTTAATACAATCATATGAAATGTACCCAACAGCACCACCAGAAAATTTGGGTAAACCTGGAAGCTGGGCCTGGTTATACTTTGCTAATTCTTTCTCTAATACAGTAATAGGATCCACGTTCAATAAGTCACAGGAATATATTCTTTCGTCATCACCGGTCTTGATAATTTTCTTTGGATTGATACCAATGAAAGAATATCTGGCAACAGCATCACCGTGAACAGACGATTCAAACATAAATGAAGGAGTACGTTTTTCATTATTCAAGTCAGCAAGCTTCAAGTAGGCTTGGTGGACGTTCAAATCATCGGCTGTGACATATTTGTATATAGGATAGACGTTTGGGATTGGAGATTCGCTGGTTTGATGAGTTTCAATCAACGATTTTAAACCATCGTAGGAAGGTTGAATATCAGACTATAGAATAAAGACGGTTAGCATTCGAAACAGAGTGATGGATAAGATGTATTAATACATACAAACATGGTCAATTACAAGTTTTTGGCTGTTCTAGTATCAGAAACCTTTAATCTTCTCCTCTTACACTTTTGAAAAGAACGAAAATTTTGTCACTTCTGAGTCAATCTTTTTTTTTTCGTCTGCTTTTCTTTTTTTTTTTTTTTTGGCAGTAAAAATTATGTACAGGATTAGTATAATGTTAATAATTGGGAATCTCTATATTGCAAGGTGACTTTCTATGAAAAACTATGTACAGATACCAGTCTATAACCTCACAGCTTCCCTTAATATACAGTGTCCTATGATTGGGTCAAGGAGCATTACTTTATCGCAGTCGACGGTGGAACCAATATTGATACTGGAACCAACGTCTATCAATATATCGACCTCTATACTGAGATCTATGCAAAACCCACGAGCGAGTCGTTTGTTGAGCTCAGGCAACTCGTAGCCCATGTTAGTTATTATACACTCGTACTTCATCCCACTACCATTCCCACTACCAGGGTCTACCTGGGGATCATCGAATTCTTGACGAAGCAATCTTTGTTCTAGCATTTTAAGGGTCCAATAGTTCTTGTGTTTGGCTCCCAAAAATTCGATTAGCTGAGTAGAATTTTTGAATTGCTGTAACTGGTCCTGTAAGTTTGCAGCAGGTAAAGGACCTTGATTGTTGTAGCCGTGAAGCTTTAAGTGACTAAACTGTTTGATCACTTTGTAA
Organism: Hyphopichia wangnamkhiaoensis; assembly: GCA_030578475.1. Classification (NCBI taxonomy): domain Eukaryota; kingdom Fungi; phylum Ascomycota; class Pichiomycetes; order Serinales; family Debaryomycetaceae; genus Hyphopichia; species Hyphopichia wangnamkhiaoensis. Next base: position 64,357 of record JAJMSM010000035.1, read on the forward strand.
TATGTCTTTTTACTGATGCGATTGTCTTGGGAATAACGGTTGAGGTATTCCAAATGAAGATGAGAGATAATCTGGAATTGGTTTAAATAAACCTCTAGATCGTTGAAAATATCCAAAAATTTAACATATCCCTTGGTTAAACCGTGAGATACATGGGGTGATGAACGATCGCTAGATAGTATCAGCATCTCGGATCTTGATAAATAATTTCTGCCGATTAAATAGGCCCCTAACGAAAGGTACCCATTCGAGTCTTTAGCAAGTAATGTGTGATAAAATGAATTCGCGTGAAAATCAGGTAGTAGCATATTGTCATGAGACACTAGCACCTGATCATTTACTTCGGTAGACCCGTCGGCCGGGCTCTTAGAACTGGATGTATCTTTGGTCGTTGGTATCTCATCATCCAATAAATCTTGGTGATGGGAAAAGACAGGAATATCATTATGCGAGCAATAATTGGATATCATGTTACTGAGAAACATATCAATTTCATTAACGAGAAACCTTGATTTCATGAAGTGTTTTTGGTCTTTTAGAGAAAGCGACTCAAGCTTAGTGATTAACTTTTCATTTTCTTGTCCTTGGTCTTTATAACTTAGGCTCCTAGATAGATTGGTCGAATCACAAGCGCTGATATTTAAAGCTGGATCTAAGTTAGTACCTTCAATGTTTCTAAGTTTGAAATGACTTTGCATGATATTATAAATGAAATTTAAGTTATGATTATCGTTGCTATCTATTGGAGCTCGTTCATTTTCTGCATCTAAGGAAGGATCGACGGAAGCTGTACTTTTGGAGAATAGATTGAATGGGAGTAAAGTTCGATTTTTTCCTTGAAGAACGTCCTCTAACTCTGTCCAATCTATCGTCTTGATAGAGACTGAATTGAGCTCGTCCAATGATATCGAGATCTTCTCATTGATATTGTTGAAAATATTGGTCTCGAATGTATTAATAGTGAAAGAAATAGTCATACAGGTTGTTCCATTATCTGCCCTTTCTTTATTGGCAGCTGTTCCAATTGTTCTGTAAATATCACCCACGCTATACCATCCAGGCTTACTATTAGGATTCTGGTTTTTGAATGCAAATTTATTGATCATTTCATCACTGAAAATACTCATTGACCCATCATTTGATAAGTTTTTCCAACTTTTCAAATTTCTCGTCTTGGTCATCACATGGTCAAATAAATGAGAACTGGGGGCCAATCTGGAAACAAGATCAGGAATATGGATATTGAGCAAATATTTTCTTGCGTTGACTTTCTCTAAGGATATACCCATATGAAACTGATCTGGCTGATCGGAGCTTGACCCTTTGTTTAATGGAATACCATAAATTACATGATCTTGGTAATATTTCTTGCTTCCACGCAAATGCTTGAACTTATCCTTATAGGTGTCTGTGTGCAACAGGGTTTTTGACTCAGCATTTGATTGAGAAGTTTCTAAGTCTTCCGGTGAGGAAGACACTAAGTTACCAATACGAGATTTCCCACTGATATTCGATGATAAAAATATATCAGTCAATTGGTTCTTTGGGTTGTCATAAAGCTTTAAGTCTTTTAAAATATTGCAAACAGTAGAAGGGTCAACTAGTTGGTCCTTGAATACTGTAAGCGATTCTAGGACAGAAATTAATTTAGGATGAGGGTATACAACAAAGAATTTTAACAAATCAATCAAAGGTTTGAATTTCTTACCTCCCCAAAAAACGAAGAACCGGTTCAATTTCTCATAATTCTGGAATGATGGGGACTTTTGCTGAGCAATTATGTCACTCATAAAAGTATCGTATTTCTCTAATCTGTCGGATTTATACTCTTCGGTGAGAATACGAATAGATTCGCTGTTATGTAAGGAGTTTATCAAGTATGTAGAACCTGATACCAAGCTGTTGGAACAGTTGTTCAGTATTATATTTGTAATGTTTGTTGGTCTGTAACAAGACGAAACGAGCCATTTATCTGGATTATTACACATGTACAAATGACAGGCCATTATGAGTAGACTCTGATGATAATATGATGATCCGAAATGACCTGCGTTAGTATAAGAAAGTTGGAATGATTCGATGATTTCTGGTAAAGAGACAGCGGAAACATGAAAATTATCAGCAAACTGGGAGAAGGCTATATCGAACTGCTTATCAAGAGTTTGACTGATTTTAATTGTTTTTTCTAAAAAATGATCAATAATTGATACCAGCTCCAACCTGGGAGCATAGTTATTATCAAATCGATTTTCCAAGATTTGCAAGCTAGAGACCCAAGTCTCATCAAAGACCTGATGTAAGTGAGTCGAAATATTGGTAGGATCAACCCATTTAAGTACATTATCTATAGTGAGTACCACAACCTTATTATAATTCTCGTTAAATTTAGATTCAGCCACTTGAATTACAAGACCAAAATGTGCTTTGTTGGTCAATGGATCTATAAATTCAACAAGGGAGCCACGGTCTGGAATAAGTTGTTCGTTTAAGTTACAAATAAGATCAAAGCTTTGATAAGGAGCGTATGTGATTTCAAGTATCTTACTATCATCTGTGGTATATTGTTGCGTGTGCTGTCGACTTTGGTAGTCAGTAAGGGGATTGGTGAATAGTGGTCGATCTTTGATCATTTTCTTTAACTGGAGTTGTATTTCATCTCTATAAATAGTATCATTTATTTCAAGGAGAGGTTGCACGCTTAGATCTCGATACTTATCTGAATGACTAGACTGGCCAACCATCTTATTTGTGGATTCAAGTATCTTTGTATCATTATTATCGGAGAAGAACTTGGTTTTAGAATCATGGGAATAAGATTTGACTGCAACACGATTTAATGTATGATGGCATAGGTTCAAACACGGTAGTATGCACAGTCGTCCCCGTAGTATACTATAGTGGGGTACTATTTTCAGTAGACGCATATTGATCTGGTCAAATCAAAGAAATATGACTTTATGTGATTTATGGAAAGCATGCAAGAGAGTTTCGGGCTCGTTTGGCTGAGATGCAAAAAAATGGGTAAAAAGAGTTGGTAGAGCCAGGCAAACGTAATAAGGAAATCAGAGGCTGATTAATGGAGCGAGGAATAAATTCGAAAGGCTCAAAGTATTCAAAGGGTCATATACACGGATTATGAAACGAACTTTCAATAGTTACTTTAATGTCTAGTGATGAGGTCGATTGTTGTTTCTTCTCGGGATTGAGAAAAAAGATTTTTTTTTTTTTTGTTCTACGTACTGCGAGATTTAGGATGAATATCTACACTTTTCGAGAAGTATTGTCTTAATTTTGCATTGCTAAACTAAAGAGAAAGAGATCATTACTTCCATCTTTGTACTATGACGGCATTCTTCAACTTAGCGTCTGCCACAGTAACATCAGCAGACTCGTCAATGGGTTTTACTGGGAAGGCATGGGACAATATGAAAGATCTGTCCAGGCTGCCACCATCAGGATGATTTCTGACAAAATCATAAACTGCTACTATAGAGTCAGTTGCGTTGAAGCGATGTGATGTTCTCTTACCATTGGCGAATCTTATTTGAACTAAAGAGTCGCCTTCACCTTGAGGTTCTGGTTTAGAACTGGCTGATGAAGATGTAGCTGGTTTAGATTCTTCGGCTGGAGGAGTCGAAACGGCTGGTGAGATTTCACCGGGAACTGGAGATCCCAATCTTTGGCCTTGACCGTGAAACCCACCAACCTTTCTTTTTGGAGGTCTCCATTCTTCGTCTGTTTTCTTGAACACCGAGACATCGACATCTTGGCCAAATTCAACGTCCAATAATGAGACTGGTACTCTACCACGATTTAATTCTTGTAAGACACTATCATTAGCAGGATCGTCATATCTATGTAATGGACCATCCCCCACAGTGAACCCTTGTTTCCAGAATGTAATTTCTCTTGAAACTTTGGCGGGTCTCTCTGGGATATTGGCATTGGGATCTATCACTTCTTCACTAGGGCTATCTTCGCCACCAAGTTTGAAACCGGTCCCAGTAAATTTCTTACGTGGTGCATCATCAGCTTGTTGACCGGCAGATGGGCGATCATCGGGTTGTTCAGCTTGTTCTTGAGCTCTTTGGAAAATTTGGTCAATTATGGAACGATCACCTCCACGTCCGGCCTTTTTCTTATCTTTGTTTGGATCTTCAACTTGTAAGCCTGATTTTTCACCTCCGGTGAAAAAATTTGTATTAGTTTTATCATCTTCCGAGTCTTCATCTTGATTATTCAAATCTCTTAAGGTTCTAATACCTCCGCTAGATTTATTATTATTACGAGCAGGTCTTGAACCAAGCCCAGCAGCACTGCCCCCACTCAAATCACCTCCAGTGGCGCCAGCGGCACCTTCACTGGTACCACGTCCTTGAGTATTAGAGTAAAAATCTTCAATCGAATCCATTAGATCATAACTATTTCTGCTAAGATATTGCTCAGCAAGTGTTCTAGAAGCTGTAGTAACAGCCACGAATTGATCAATCAATTGTTCTTGCTCTGGATCAGACATGTTGAACACTATTATTCCTGATGTTTCTAGAAAGAGTTTAAGTAATTTGGTTAATCAAATTGTGGTTGAATCTAAACACGTTTGTATCGAATAGGATAATTTCAAATATCATTATTTTTTCGCCTGTTTGTGGGTGGTTTTTGATGGCGAATTTATCACTTAAGGCTGGGTGTACGGATTGATGGAATCCAAATTTTCACCAGTTTTATAATCGTTTCAAGAAGCTACAAATGAAATAGTAAAGTATAAAAACTTAAATATTAAAAGTATGTAATAACCGATGTTGAAATCCCAAATAGTAAAAAAAACTTATATATAAGAATATGAAATTTTTAAACCCCGTAAGAAGAAAAGAGAAATAGGGTACCTATTTCATCCCAACTTCTTAATAAAATAACAAGATAAAAAAGACAAGATAGAAACAAAAAAACATCACATAGAAATCTCTTCATAACAAAATTAAAAGAAAAAATGATAAAAAAATAAATGATAATTATAAATAATTACATTAATGTTGAATAAATGTAATCTGGAGGATACAGCATCAACAATAGCAAAAAGAATTGAATAATGCAACAACCATTCTCAAATGGGGTTTAAAGAATAAAAAGTCATAAAGTTGAATGAAAAACAAAAAAAAAAGGCAAAAGGCTAGAAAACATTAATTTCTAGTTTTGTAAATTTTTTTTGAAATCAACTTATTGTTGAGCACGGAAGTGTTTAGCAGCGTCAACCATATTGGTTAAAGATTCTCTAACTTCGGTCCAACCTCTGGTTTTCAAACCACAATCAGGGTTAACCCAGAATTTGTGAGCTGGGTAAACCTTCAAGATTTCTTCAATTCTGGTGATGAATTCTTCCTTAGATGGAATTCTTGGGGAGTGAATATCGAACAAACCTAAACCAATGTGGTTAGGGTAGTTAGAGAATTCTTGGATGTAGTTAGGGTCATCCTTCTTGGAGAATTCAATAGAAACGACATCAGCATCCAAAGCTTTAATATGGTTTGGATCCAAGTCAGAGTAACAGAAATGAGAGTGGATTTGAGTGGAGTTTTCGACACCAGAAGTAGCAACTCTGAAAGATTGAGCGGCCCAGTTTAAGTAGTCGGATCTTTCTTTACCGGCTCTTAAAGGTAAACCTTCTCTGATGGCAGGTTCATCAACTTGAATAACGGTGATACCAGCTTTTTCCAAGTCTTGAACTTCATCTCTTAAAGCCAAACCTAATTGTAAAGCTTGAACTTTTTGAGAAACGTCATCTCTTGGGAAAGACCATCTTAAACAAGTGACTGGACCAGTCAACATACCTTTCATTGGTTTTTCGGTGATAGATTGAGCGTAGACAGATTCTTTAACAGTCATGGCTTTTGGTCTAGAAACATCACCAACAACAATTGGAGGTCTAACGTATCTAGAACCGTAAGATTGAACCCAACCACCAGTGGTGAAAGCGTAACCTTCTAATTGTTCACCAAAGTATTGAACCATATCGTTTCTTTCTGGTTCACCATGAACCAAGACATCCAAACCAATTTCTTCTTGGAATCTAACGACAGTTTCAATTTCTTTTTCAATGAATTTTTCATAATCTTCAGCAGAAAGTTCACCTTTGGCGAATTTGTTTCTGTTGATTCTGATATCTTTAGTTTGAGGGAAAGAACCAATGGTGGTAGTTGGGAATAAAGGTAAGTTGTATTTTTCCTTTTGAGCAGCCAATCTATCAGCGAATGGAACTTTTCTGGTAGACAAAGATTCATTGATGGTAGCCAATCTTTCTTGAACCTTAGGGTTAGTGGTAATAGAAGATTCTTGTCTTGATTTGATAGAAGCAGCGTTAGCAGCCAATTGTTCAGAAACATCTTCACCAGTGACATTCTTAGCAATGACAACAACTTCATCTAATTTTTGGGTAGCGAAGGAGAACCAGTCTTTGATGGTAGCATCCAATTTCTTTTCGTTGTTTAAGTCAACTGGAGTATGTAAAAGAGAGGAAGAAGTGGAGACAACAACTCTGTCTTTACCCAATTTTTCAATAGCTTTGTTAACGAAAGTAGAAGCTTTAGAGAAATCGGTTTTCCAAATGTTTCTACCATCAACAATACCAACAGATAAAGTTTGTTTATCGTTTAAGATAGCAGCAACTTCTTCGAATTGTTCTGGAACTCTGACAAAATCAAAGTGGTAACCAGTAACGTTCAAGTCCTTAATGGCAGCCAAGTTTGGTCTAACATCACCAAAGTAGGTAGTTAAAACAATTTCTGGAATGGATTCATCAGCAACCAATTCATCGAAAGTGGCCTTATATTTGTTTTGAACGGATTCAGGTAAATCTAAAACCAAGATTGGTTCATCGATTTGAACTTGAGTAGCACCGGCTTTTTTCAATTCAGCTAATAAAGATTTATAAACTGGTAAGAATTTTTCCAATAAAGAGATTGGTTCTAAATCCAAAGAATCTTTATCGGCTTTACCTAAGAATAAGTAAGAAATTGGACCAAGAACAACTGGTCTGGTGGCAATACCTAATTCCTTAGCTTCCAAGAATTCATTAACTGGTTTTAAACCGGCTTCTTGGTTTAATTTGAATTCAGTAGAGTGAGAGAAGGTTGGTCTAACGTAGTGATAGTTAGAATCAAACCATTTAACCATTTCCAAAGCAGTAACATCAACAGCAGCAGTGGTTTCGGTGGCTTTTCTTTGTAAACCTCTACCCATGGCAAACAAAACGTCGATTGGGGCCAAGTCGAATTTGGTGTATCTGTCTGGGATAACGTTGAACAATAAGGATAAATCCAAAACTTGATCGTAGTAAGAGAAATCGTTAGATGGAATGATGTCAACACCAGCATCTTTTTGCAATTTCCAGTTGTGAGCTCTCAATTCCTTACCTTTGGCCAATAAGTCTTCGACAGAGACCTTACCGGACCAATAAGCTTCGGTGACTTTCTTCAATTCTCTTTGACCACCAATACGTGGGAAACCTAAGATGGATGATTGAACCATGATTAACTATATTCTGAGGGGATGTTGATTAATTGACTAATGAATACAACAATGAAGAAGAAAAGAAAAGAAAAGAAAAAAGAGAAAAAGAAGAAGAAGAAACAGACTTAAATTCCAACGGGAAATCAATGGGTTCTTATACGTTGGATGAAAATTTCACCAACATTATTTTTTTTCTCTCACTCCGTCGTTCATTATTCTCCTAGTCTCTTTTTTTTTTGTTCTTCTATTATTGTTGGATCGAAAAAATTGAAAAATTTTCTTAATTAACAGTGGCACCAAACAATTTTTTTTTTTTTTTTTTGTTTTCTATACGCCCACACTTTACAATTTGCTAACAAAACAAAAAAAAAAACACTTTGTATGAGAAGCGCGCACCTCTTCCCGCTTTAGGAGACCGGCACCGGGGCTGTGTGCAGGAAACCCGCCATTTTTATCTCCAAAAAAATTTTAGATAGCCTTTTTTTTTTTTTTATTATGGTTTGATTTTTACAATTACAAAATCAGAGTCGATTTTTGTTTTGTGTGTGGGTGTGTCATGGTCGATACCACGATGACTCAATTTGCATAATCTGGGCTGCTGAAGCATGTGTACACTGAACACGCCAATTGGTCTATTGAGGAGTGTTGTTGAATCAGAATAGCTCGATCTTGAGCTGTACGATCGTATAGTGCCTGTTGATTTGCACAAAATGGTAGCCCACGATGATTTCCGCGATGACATGCTGGGATTTTATGGTGCCGTAACGAAAAGAACAAACAAAATGGTAGAATACGTGTGTTCACGTGACCCGCCGTCAACACGAGGGGCCTTTGTCGGGGCACGACCGATTGTTGAAAACGCATGTGATAATGGGATTCCAGCATCTAATTGAATAAAAGAACCAAAACCATGCCCTGATCTGGACACGAGGTTGGTGGGATCGGGATGCGATGTTGGGGGTGGGTGGTATTGTGTCTAGTCTTGGTACAAGTGAAATTTGGTTAATTACTGCAAAAATTTATGTATTAAAAGTGCGATATAAGACAGGATTATAGTGATATATAGAGGTCCCATTAGTTTCTGTACAGGATGCTGGACATCCCAAAAGTAAGTGATTGAGTTAGAGACTGAGTAGTTGAGCTAGTGATTAAGTGCTTGAGTTTTAGTGATTAAACTTTAGAATCACCTTTTGCTTTTCTGATCTTGACGATTTTTTCAACGGTAGGAGAACTATGTAAGATACCGTATCTTCTGAACTGCTTGATAGCTTCTACCAAATTAGACTCGTTTTCATTGGTATAACTTTGGAAGAATTCACCTAATTGAGCAAAATATTGGTAATTAAGAGTTAATTTTTCATTATCTTCATCCAACAAATCTTTCAAAGTACTTTCATTATCCAAAGGAGTATTGAACCCTTCACCAACACCCAAGAATACCCCCAAGTTCTTCAATCTATCAAATACACCAGCTTGATGGGCAGGAATCATCCCACCGTGTTCCTTAATCTTATAATCACGGTAAAAATCCTTATATTCATCGGGGCAAGCTCTTCTAGTACCAGTCCATCCAATTTCAAGTAATTGTTCTTTAGTAATTGAGGTTTGTACCGAATCTCTTCTTAACTTGAATAATTTGATTGGGTTGAAAAATCCAGTATGAATAAATAAGTACACCACAATAACTTTAACCACATGGAAACCGAAAAATAAACACTGAGCTAAAATACTGGATTCTCCAATATCATCAATTAAAGCTTGCAGCAAATTATTTTGACCAAAATAAAGAGCAATACGACTGGTTAAACGGGTCAATTGATTGGTTAAACAAATCCCAGGGGTAGGACTGATAAAATCAGGTAAATCAGTATATAACCAGCATAATAATAAACTAATAAATGAATAAAATCCAAAATAGTTGAATTCCCACACCGGTAAGATTAATTGTCCAGGCCAAATGTTATCACTAATTTTATCGGAATTGGCAACCGATCTTTGGAATCGAGCTTGGGAAGTTTCATAACTAAATAAAAGGGCCCCATCTTCAGTAAGATACCCTGGAGAAGTCAGCACTTTAAATCCAATTGGTAATGAATTGTAAAAAAGATTGGGTCTTAAACTAATGGGTAAAGACTTGAATATCTTAACCAAATCTTGGAAAGTACTACTGGTTTTAACTTGGAAACAATAATCTTTTTCTAAATCATCGTTGAATCTAATATATGTCTCAACGTACCCCGTGTCTTCAATCTCAAGCACATCATTCATAAGTTTTTCATCCTCCGACATCTTGGCCAATTATTTTATCTTAAAACAGACAAGCAAACTAATATTAAGCAACAGCCTTTAAAGTAAAGAGAAAAGAACTAGTAACTTGTCTTCTTGTCTCTTTTTTCAATTTTTATTTATGGGGCAAATCCCGCCCTCTCGAATAATTTTTACTCCAGAAGATCACATTGTTGGCCTCGTCGAACAAAAAAAAAAAAAAAAAAAAAATTAACTATGTGTTCTGCGTATAAAAACTTCTTGGTGGTGCATCAGTGGGTGAGAAGGTGAGAAAATGTGCGGGTGTGTCTCTACCGATGCTTCTTGGTAAGAATTTATAGTGGTAGATTACGTAATGGGCCTGTTTGTATCAGATTCAATCATAAACTGGGAGAGGTGGGGTTTCCTAAAGAGGGGAATGGGGAAAAGGGGGGTAGACTTATTTTGAGGTGCATGGGTGTTTTCTCTGGTCACGTGTTTTTTCTTTTTTGCAACAGATACTGATCACATCGATACATAACATCGATATCAATTGAGCTCATGCCTCTTCATCTTCAGAGTGAAAGGTATGTGTGATACCAGAAGGAGGCATATGAGACTCCAGAAGGAAGATATGTGTGATTTATCTTCGCCTGAAGAAGTTCAGCAGCTTGTTTGGTTGTTTATTTCGGGCGTTACTTATATCAGGGGCATTTTTGCAGAATGCTGCTTTGATGACTATAATTATGAAGAATTGCAAACTAAAAAATTGGCTGCTGGGAAGTCAGAGGAGTCAGATACGTTCTTAACTTGGATTGAACAAGGTGCCTTGCCGGCGATAGAACGTCGGTATCTTCGGTCTCTTCAACTTAATGTGTTCCTTGGTGATAACTTGGTTGAAAGTTACATCATCGATATTGACTATAATGAGAATGGCATTTCGCTAAGTTCATCCCTTTCCACCAGTTCACCCTATCCAGTCAAAGATATATCACTCATGAAATCACTATTCTTACTCATCCAGGAATTTCCCCCATTACCTTCATGTAAAGAGGTTGGAATGAGTTTGGTTTTCAATGGAAATTGTCCCGATGATTATCAACCTCTTGATAACTTGTTTCAAAATGCCACTCATGAAGACCAAATTTTATTAGCGGACTCAACCATTACCAATGAAGTGGGGCGTATCGCTACCGATACCAATCAGGTTTGCTTTAAGACATTCAATCGACAAAGTCATTCACACCTGGTAGAATCAAGCTTGAAAGTGGTTACCAAGATTGACTTTGATCGAATTTCTCCGTGTTCAGTCGACTCTTCCAGTATCGAAATTATCGATCTTAAAAACCAAATTAGCCCTAAGCAAGTACCTAGCAGTGATCCTTGGAACCCAAATCACCTGCGCCGGTCTAGCTCCCCGCATAGTTCACTTGATCTAAACAAATTGTTACCGGGCAAGTCCATCATTGAACCAACTCAATTATTGGTTAATGAAGGTACTGCCTCGTCAAGAATTTGATAATGTGATACTGCTGGCCGGTTTTCCCTTTCTCTAGCTCTGTTTTATGGTGCCACCTACGTAACGTTCAATTTTATCGTGCTACTTTTATGGGGTATCGGAGGTGGCTAATTTTAGAGCGTACCATGGAAACCCTTACCCTAATACCTAAAAATAGTAGGGAAGAAACGCCAATTTCGCGTTTGCTTAGGCAAATAACGTCAAGATTCTAAGCCATTCTAACTAGAATCGAAATTCATGATCGTTTGAATAAGCCTTACTAAAGACAGACACGAAAAAGAGCAATGGACCAGCGACAAGAAAGAGGCCAAAGATAGCAAAGGAGAGAACTATAAAGAAAATTTGGAAGCATGAACCAGGCTTGAAAGATATTATCAACAGCTTGCAACGTTAAAACACCAAATTGTCAAGGCTTCGGCTATATTAACTAACTAGCCTTCCCGGCCTGTTGACGATTTTCGCAGTGAGTGAAAGACAATTGAATATACACACGATCGCATTGATGGTAAAAGCCTTCTTTAAAGCCATCAGTAGCAGGTGCATAGCAACGCGCCAATGTGAAGCTTGAAAAATGAAACCAACCAACAAAGAAAGTACAACTTTGTATGTTCAAACTGAGATTATCATAAGCATTTTTACAAGTGGGTGGTCGCAGGTCGCAGGAGTGTCGGAGGGGCTGAACACATGCCTTTTAGTCAGTCCATCATCTAAATGTCCAAATGATGCCCTGACTCTAATGCTTACAACTTTTGAATCCCTCTCTATATTTGTTTTGAATGTTTTGTTCAGTTTTAGGTTTTGTGATTTGGCGTGAAGAGCTTTTAATCTCTCGCTTTTGACAGGCTAACAAAAAGAAAATAAAAAAAATTACTAACCCCGATCACCAGAACTTTATTGATAGACGCAGAATTTCACGATAGTGGTGAGAGAATAATTGGTTCGTCCGGTAAATGATCCCAAACGAATCGAATGAAACAAAAGATAAAACGAAGTATCGCATAATGCTTGCGTCGACATAATAAACCAGAACCGTGTCTCGTAACAAGGCGTAAAAGAAAAACTGGTTATGGGCGCACGACTCCTTCTAATTATAGAAAAAATTTGTACAAAAAAAGATGAACTGTCTTGCACAAAAGCAGAAGCAGCAAATTATCGTGATTTTTTTGTTTATTTTTGAAAGAATGAACGAACCAGACAGAGGCTTAAATGTCAGTGGGAACTAGGAATGAACATGAAAATAAAAACAAGCCAAAGAAAACAAATGAAATATTAATAATGAAAAAAAAAAAAAAAAAGAAAAGAAAAAAGGACAACAGTGAAGTAAAATAATTTTTCATTGACAGGCAACGGTGAATCCATGTTTTGATACTAAGGTAAACTGGCATCGCTTGTAACTCGCACCATAACTGGAAAGTTAATGATAAATGTGTCTACAGGTGCTTGGCGTGAGCGTGCCATCATGATGGTTATTTACGAAGGCTACAAAGCACATCAGTCTAACCTCAAATCCCGCGCTAGTCTGGCCAAGTTTCTTGTCAACGTTTAAAAAGCATTGATTTCACTCGTACTGTCCGTAATAAACTGGGTGTTCATAACAGTTGTATGACTTGGCGCAGGCTCTCAACCCGTACAATACTATTTGGTGTTTGTTTCAGTCGTGTAATTCACGGTGTCTATGCAGGAGCAGAGCACATTGATCCCAAAAAAAATGCATCAAATAAGTTTTCTCAGTTAACCCTTTAGTCGGTAGATGTTAGTTTACGGCCGGTCCGCCCATTTTGAGGGAAAATCAGAAAAATAGGGTAATAGAGGACCACCTTTCGTAAGTCGAAAAGGCAGAAACTTTTCGCTTCTGGGAATTTCTTTTTTTTTTACTGCCTCTGTATTTTTTCTTTTTTTTTTTTTTGATTATTTTTTATTTGATTTGGCTGAGGGCCATTGCCCCTTTATCCCAAATATTTATGTTTATTCCAGATTCGATTAAATTTTGATTTTTCGATAAATGGCGGATGTATTTGCTATTTATTCATCCAAGTTTCCAATTAACTTTTGATCCTTCGTTGAATTAATTTTTTTTTTCTTCTTCTTTTCTTTTTTTTCTTCTCTTCTTGTCTTCTTCTTCTTATTTTAGTTCTTCATCCGTTCGCTAACTATTCAATCCGACAACTTTCCCTCGCTTTAAGTTATTTGTCTGCTTGATTGGTTGAAATTCATTAAAACATGTTGTTCAAGAACTTGATCGGTAGTGCCTTATTGGCAGCTTCCTATTTCTTGTCGGCTGCTACTGCTGACGATTTGCCAGAAATCGAAATCATTGGTAACAAATTTTTCTTCAAGGATAATGGTTCTCAATTTTACATCAAAGGTATTGCTTACCAAGAAAACACTGAAAACACCACTGGTTCTTTCACTGATCCTTTGGCCGATGGTGATGCCTGTAAGCGTGATGTTCCTTACTTACAAGAGTTAAACACCAATGTTATTCGTGTCTATGCTTTAAATGTCACCCAAGATCACACCACTTGTATGCAACTTTTACAAGATGCTGGTATTTATGTCATTGCTGATTTATCTGAACCTGAAGAATCCATTAACAGAAAAGATCCAGAATGGAACCTTGAATTATATAACAGATACACTGGTGTCGTTGATTTATTCCACAACTACACTAACATCTTGGGTTTCTTTGCCGGTAACGAAGTTACCAATGACGAAACTAACACCGATGCCTCTGCTTACGTTAAAGCTGCTATCAGAGATACTAAGGCTTACATTAAGGCTCAAGGTTACAGAAATATCCCAGTTGGTTACTCTGCTAATGATGATTCTGCTATCCGTGTTGCTTTGGCTGATTATTTCGCTTGTGGTGATGAAGATGAACATGCCGATTTCTTCGGTATTAACATGTACGAATGGTGTGGTTCTTCTACTTTCCAAAAATCTGGTTACGAAACTGCTACTGAACAATATGAACACTTAGGTATCCCCATTTTCTTCTCTGAATATGGTTGTAATAGAGTTACTCCAAGAAAATTCCAAGAAGTTGGTACTCTTTACGGTGATCAAATGACTGGTGTCTGGTCTGGTGGTATTGTCTACATGTACTTCCAAGAAGAAAATGACTATGGTTTAGTTTCTATTAAAGATGGTAAAGTTTCTACTTTACAAGATTTCAACAACTTGAAATCTCAACTTGAGAGTATCGATCCATCCTCTGCTACCGCTGCTTCTGAATCTGCTTCTTCAGTCTCAGTCACTTCCTGTCCAACTTCTACTTCTGTCTGGAAAGCTTCCACTAACTTGCCTCCAACTCCAGATGATGAAGTTTGTGACTGTATGGAAGATTCTTTGTCTTGTGTTATTGACTCCAGTGTTGACTCTGATGACTACTCCGACCTCTTCTCTTATGTCTGTGCTAAGATTGATTGTGGTGGTATTAATGGTAACGGTACTACTGGTGAATATGGTGCTTACTCTCCATGTGATGACAAACAAAAATTGAGTTTCGTTCTTAACTTGTATTATGAAGCTCAAGGTTCATCCAAATCTGCTTGTTCTTTCGATGGTAGTGCTTCCTTGAAATCTGCCTCAACCGCTTCTTCTTGTTCTGCTTACTTGAAGAGTGCTGGTACTTCTGGTTTAGGAACTGTGTCTGGTTCTATCCACACCACCAAACACACTGATATCACCAACTCAGCTAGTGCTTCCGGCTCATCTGGCTCTGGTTCTTCTAGTGGCTCCTCCTCCACTAGCTCAAGTAACAGATCAGGTGCCGCTAAAGTTTCTGCTATGGACTTTGTTAGCAGATCCTTATTAGTTGGTGCTGCTGTCGTCTTTGGTGCTGGTGTTATGCTCGCTTAAGCGTTGATAGATGTACATTTCACTTTGTCAATAATCAATATATAAAATTTGCTCGATTTATTATTGTTAATTTCTTATTTTTTTTTTTTTTCCTTCTTTTCCTTCTCTTCTAACCTCTGATTTTTCATCTAGGGGTATATGGGTTATGTATAAATTTATAAAAGAATTTTGTTTCAGGCTTACCCGTTCTTTTTTAGATTACATTTTCAGTTACTTTCTCTTGTTATTAGTGGCTACGCAGCGCACAATTTCACTTTGTATGCGATCAATGTGTTGCTATCTAGCTGTTACCGGTCGAGCGTATTTTGCATCAAATACATATGCTTCTTTATTATGGGTATATCATTATATATTCGTGTAAATTTTACTATTTATATTCTACTATTCATTTTCGTAATAGCAAAAGAAGATAGGTAGCGAGCAGTCATTTAGACATTGATTATATATCTATTAGGTAAATGATTCAGTAAACTCCGGAATTGGTATTGTTAATCTGAATCGTCGTCATCTTCAATGACCATTTTCCTTATTTCCCAAAAATGATCGTTATTGCCATTGTGGTTATTTATATTATACGTAGCATTATTGTGAAACCAATTCTTTGTCTTTCGAATTATCTTTTGTTCCTCTTTCAAAAATTTATCTATAATTCTATCAGACATGTTAAAAACATCTTCCTCGTCTTGGTCTGCTTCTAAGTCAGCGTCGCCATGATTATCTTCACCCTCACTTCTATCAATTTCATTACTGACAACTGAGCTAGTAGAAGCCGTGCGTTGAGTGAATTGACTGATTCCTCGTTTAGTAGAGGTTGATCTTTTCATGCCTGGGATTCTTTGATTATCCTCCGGTTCTAACTTAGCATTTAAGTTCAGGATATCATTGAATACATCATCATTATCATCTGTGTCAAGATTTATCCACTTGAGGTTTTCAGAGTCGAAGATCATATTGCCATGTATTTTGCGTTTTGTCAGATCATATTGTTGACTTGTAATTAGTCTATTTGATTGGGAATGACGTAGACTATTACTAGAAGGATTAATATTCTCAAATCTCATTAAGTCAATATCATTGCCTTCCCACTTGGAACTAGATGGATTAAATCTCATTTTAGACGAATTCACAGCGGTCGAAGGCACAGTCCCTTCATTACAGTATCTGACAAGACCGATCTTTCTTCTATTATTCAGATTAGCTCCTTTACGTGTTGAGGAGGACTTCTTTTTATAAGTACCATTTGATTCGGTATTTCTTCCAGGGCTACGCTGCTGTTGCTGATTTAGCCGCTTTTGTTTTTCTGAAATTTCCATGAATTTATCAAGTAATAGCTGCTTCTGTAACTCAATATCTTGATTCATTTTTGCCCCCGATGATGAAGTGGTATTATTTTTATTATAAAAGGACGGAATACGATCTAACTTCCGTATTATTTTGTTGTTATTATTGAAAACTGGATGTTCACTTTCAAGGTCGTTGACCAAATTGAGAGTGGATCTATATTTCTTCACGGAGTTTCCACTTCCTGGTGGTTTGGACGCCCTGAAATTTGGTAGGGATGCTTTACCCGAAAGTTTTGGTAAACTTTCATTGAAGCCACTTGTAGACTTGAACTTCTTCAACTTATTGGTGTCGAATTTAATAGGTGAGTTCAAATCAAAATCATCTTCAAATCTTTCAAATTCATCTTGAGTAGGTCCGTAATTTTGAAAGTCCGAGAACTGATCCTTTCCATATTGATCGAAATCGTTTGCCTTTAACGTGTTTGCCTCGTTATGCTCGTGTAACTTTCTATACTTTTTGTATAACTCGTGCTCCTCTAATTCAGCATCGTTCTGTAATTTTCTTTGCCTCATCAACAAAATTTGATTTGCTTTAGCACTATTGGAAGTATTTTGGCCACCACTGGCATTAACGCTATATATGCCTGTTTCACTTTCTCCAAAAATATCATCAATATCTTCAAAATCATCATCATTAAGCTGTGAAGTGGCATCAGTTTCATTGGTATCTTCACTATATTCACTTAAAGATTTCGCTCGTTTTGGAGAAGATGTTGACAAAGTAGTGGGGGACGGTGAGAAGCGCATTTCACGGGGCAGAGCCAAAGGTGGCTTGAATTGAATCTTGCTGAAGTGTTTATTCTGACTGCCACTAAATTCGACATCATTCAAATCAAGAAAATCCTCATCAAAAGAATCAATATCTTCAGGTGATTCTGCATATTTTAAAATTTCTTGATGTGGTGATAAAGAGGGCCTTGACTTTGATGCATTGAGTTTCAAAGTTTCCACATCATTATTATAGGGATGACTTGGGACTCGATCCAGCAGGTTCCTTTGGGGCGATAACTTTAATGTACGGAATTCATTTTCTAAATAGTATGGATCCTCCAACTGATTTTTCGACGGTAGAGGTTCATTAAACCCTTCGAAGCTATAATCATTTTCAAATACATTCTGGTCATCATTAACCAAATCAAAATCGAATTCATCTTTGTTAGTTTGGGGGGTTCCAAATATTCCATCTTCTTCTTGATCCTGAAATCTGGCCAAAAGATCTTGCTTACTTGACAATCGTGATGGAGATGAAGAAAGCTTACTACTCTCTTTGTTGGTGATATTTCTCTTCCCAAGGGTTCTAGGTGGTGGAGTGTTCATCATGTGAGCCTTGGCTGTACCTGATATTCCCCGTGCTTGGGTTTGTGAGTGGAGTGTTGACGCTTGATGCTGGGGAAGCTGTGACTTCTTGTTACCAGTGGGAAACATTTCCAAGGGGCCCTCCTTTAATTTCACTTGTTTCTTCGCCCTGAATGTAGCTGTTCGAATCTTTCACTGATGTTTGTGTTTTTCTATTTCTATTTTCCGCCTGTACTTCTTAACAATTGTTGAGCGCGTAATGCACCTGTTGGAATGACAAAAAAATCGGTTCTTTCTTTGTCTCCATCTATTGTTGTCTTCGAAAGCACCCTGTTGATAAGTCAAAGTGCCACTGGCAAGAGGAATGTCCCAATTGTTAGGAGAAGACTTGAGATTTGGAGCAGTTAGTTTGGTCCCTTCAAAAATGTAAACAAAAACATATATGGCAACAACAATAAATCTGCGTTTCTTTTTTGGGATCGAAAAGTAAATATTGGTCCTGCAGATAATTTGCTCTTTTTTTGTGCTCATTTGATCGATTTTGATGTGAAAAATTTGCAACTTCACGATGAACTACCACTAGTCTCTGCGGCGGCATCGATTAGTTCAAGGTAACCAAGGTGATGGGTTCAGGCTTTGCTCGTGCTATGTATGAAGGAGCACGTACATCGGTGTCGTTGTTATTTTGAAACCGTGGTTGTATAAATTCTTGTAAGGGCTGGGGCAACTGGTCTCTGTATTCAGTATCGATAACCTCACCGATGATGAATGGAATTAATAACGCCATCATAAGAAATCCTTGGACCAACATGAAAAGCATTATATATCTGAAAACTGCCCAGTTTCTTCTTTTTTGGTTTTTTTTGGAAAGAATTGGTCCTCTGAAATGCTTAGAAGGCTTGAGCCAAAGTACCATTGAGGTATGCCACTTATCAATGAAAGGGATAAGCACTATAGGACACATTAGTATGAAAAGAAAATGACCTAATATAAAGTCGTAAGCAAATATGTTCATTTCACTTACCTTGACAATAAGTTCCCTGAATGGTTGGGTAAGTACTAACCAACCAAGTTTTTTGGTGGCCCATTTCCCGGACCACCAGGCACGATTAGAAAAATCATCCTTCATTTCTTTAGATAAACATATCAAAAGAACAAAATGATGAACAACCTGTTGAAAGCTCAAAATAAATATAAGTCCACATAAGCTTCGACCAATATCAAAGCTATGGACTGCGAATAAAAGCTCTAAAGTTGTCAAGAGTATAACTGTGGAAATTAGGTGAGCTATACCAGCGAGTATAGAGGGCACTTTCTTGTATATACACGAGAGTATGGGGCCAAACACACATGATATTGGGTACATCATAATCAATAAGACAAGGCTCACCATAATTGGTAACATTGCCAACGCCATTATTCTAAGTAAAGGATTGACATCTAGGGAGTTTTGGACACCTGTTTGCGAGTTTATGAATAAATAAGGGAGTAAATAACAAATGCTTGTCATCAATGGAATAAAAACTTGTCCAAAGAAGCTATCTATTTTGGACGGTGGTTTCTTATTATCAACTATTATCTTTCCACCCTCACTTTTAGCTATTCTTTTTTTGTATCCAGTGTATTTGGATCTTTGCATCTTCATAAATCCCACCCAGGAGTTACCATGCCATCTACTATTTCCTCTCAAGAGCCATCGTATAAATTCCTTATAATCCAAAAAGAATTCGCTAAACGAAAATTGATGTGGGTTAAAAATGAATGGTGCCAAACACATCGAAATAAAGGTTATCCAAAACCATAATATAGATGGTTGCCACATTGTGAAGGTCGCAAAAACGATGATTAAAAACATCTTTGCCCCAGAGTATATGGAGTGAGAAGCATAACGAGCGAAAAGATTGGTGAATGAGATTCGTGATGTGGCAAACCCTCTTCCTGTCGCAACGTATTTGGCACCTGCAAATGCAATATTGTCTGCTAGAGATTTAGCATAAATTTGACACACGAAAACTTCAAAAAATGGAGCCATTGATACAAAATGATAAAAAATCCTTATTAATGCTTTCGTTATGCCTTTTTCTATTAATTCCTGGATTATTAAGGGACTGAAAGAAATGAAAAAACAAATAAAAACAGATAAGACGAACCGTGTTACCCAGTTCAATACAGGCTGGATGTTATAACATCCAATTGGCTTGTGCAAATCTGTGAAAGGAATATTTGAATCATATTCGCAACTGATAATTTCATAGTTTAATGAACCTAGATTGACTAATACAATCATGAACAATTGGACTGAAAGCATAATGAATAAGTTGTTTAAATGGAAACCGGGGTGTGCGTAGTAGAAAGTTAAAAACCTATCTATTGATAAGTTGGTTCCAAGATAGTAATGCTCTCTAGAAAGAAGTTGCTCCCCCATTCCTGCCCCAATTTTTGTTGTAAAATTCAATATTGTTCCAAAGCCTAAATCACGGCCCTTACCACATTGGTAAAAATCACAGTGTTTTATTCTACCTCCTCGACTGATAGCATTCATACCAGCATAAATATCTTCATTCAAATGGAGTCCTTTTTGAGCTTTGGATATTCCGCCTCTGGTGCTCATGAAAATACAATTTATGAAATCAGGGTGGCCATAATGGAGCTTTCCTCCTATTTCTGCAAGAGTCCTAGCAAATAAGGTACCGAAAGTTTGCTCCTTACCTGCTGCTATATCCCCTAAAATGCCAATATTTTCTGAAAATATGTATTCCCTAGCACCAATAAAAGCGACAGGACTTTGTCTCCTAACATTTAGAATTCCAGGAACATACTCAGCAGATCGATTCAAATCCATTTCCTCAAATTCCGATAGGACTGACTTAATTTTAAGACACTCTTCAATATAATTATCCTGATTAGCATCGATGACCTGCAAGTATTCTCCTCTTGTGTATATCAAAGCATGGTTTTGATTGTCGGATTTTCCATCCCCTAGTATTGGGTTACCAGATAATTTAATTCTGTACTTTGGCATGTAGTTTCCTTCATTATCAATGTTTGATAGATCGAGAAGCGTGGAATAATAAATTGTTTCAGAACCTACTCCACCTTTTGCTTCTTCCAAGTACACAATCTGAAGATTTGGATAAATATCAAATAATGCTCTCGCGTCTTCTTTGTCTTTCTCAGATAACTTCTGGAATTTCTGCATTGCAATCACCAACTTAAATTTTCTAGTGACAAAAGCATCCAATTCACTCTCAACGTCTTCCGGGTCATAGGGATATCTTAATCCTATATCACTGCTTTCTAACTTATATAGAAGCTTGAGCGCTTTATCATAGTTCATGAATCCCGATACAGTCCTGTACAAAGTTTGATATCTCAATGAGGACCATATCCTTGTTCTTAACGTATACTCTGGCTGCGAATTTTTGAAACCAACACAATAGTATGGTAAATCATCAATTTGAGACCTCAAGTATTTCTCTGCATCCAAGACCCCACCTGAAAAATTGGCTTCATTGAAAGTAAGATCTGCATTTTCGTCAATCTCAGGAGGTTGGGATGAAGATATTAAATTAAGAACTTTAGTATCTTTAACAAACGCATCCCACTCAGTTGGGTGAAGCTTTTTGAGATATTCCAACAAAGAAACTTTAGAATAGCTGCCCTCTTTCAATATCTCCTTCAAATTTAGTAGAATTTTTTCAGAATAATGCGGTATCAATACCGAAAATGACGGAATTGCTCGAACTGGAGTAGGTTCTGACAATGGACTTGAAAGAGACTGGGCGAAAAACAATATACGGCGCTCTGCTTCTCTGCCGGGAGTGAAAAAATCATTCATCTGATAAATATTATTATCGTCTTGGAAAACAAAAAATAGAGGTGGTCTCACTGTATGTTTTTCGAAAGAGTTGAATTCATCACTAGAACCTATTTGATAAATTAGCCGATTAACTTGCTCTGTAGAGAGAAGGTGTTCCCGATACATTGAAAGCACAATGCAGTTCCACACCTGATATGTAAGCGTAATAGGCACTGATTTGGTGTCTTCTGTATTTATGATCTTGGAGTATATTCTTTCAGGTAGTCTAGCAAAAATGTTTTTCCATGGACTGAAAACAGAAATACCCAAAGAAAAGGAGAGAGCAATAGAAAACAAACAATTGCATATGATGTACCAGAGATAAGTATCAAGAAAAAATAGAACAAGATCAGTCAAGTAAAGCAATCCTAATGTCAAAAGTGGCTGATAGGAGCATAGGTGACGCCCGAAAACTATATCACCATTACATCGTGACATGTCCATTGTTGATAATTCCCGTATGGGATCCCTCAAAGAAAGAGTAAGAAAAAAGTATGATTCAAAAAACTTAGCCAGAAACACACATGCCCATAAAAGATAGGAAAAGAGGCGGCTTTTGGTGCTTATATCTGGGAAGGAGCAGGTGAAAATTTCTGATTTAAGAACATTGGCATTTTTCTGAAGTATGAAACTAAATAAGTTGGCAGGTGGAGTAACTGCCAAGTAAGCAAAGGATATGACTGAAACATTAAACTGAATGATACCTAACAAACTTGCATGTCTTGAGATAACTCCCCAACCAACAATACGCAATAGATAAATAGAAGGACTAACATTTATCATCAATAGCAAAAATAAGAGAAAAATTCTACCCATAAGTCCCTGGGAACCAGCATATTTTCGTGGAACGAAGGCCCATTCCACAATCGTAGCCAACAAACTCAAGAAACATGCCACAGAACCACCCAAGGACACTACACTCCATTGAACATGGGGAGCAGGAGGATTATCAAGTAGTTGGTCATAGTTCTGAGTGTAGAGACTGGGGGAGTTAAAAGAAGTATAATACCAGTACATTGAAATATGAATTATCCATATGCGGCTGAAATTTGTCAAAAGATGTGCCCAAGTCCTCTTTTCCTTATAGGTTTTGTGAAAACACTTCTCCCAATCTATATGTTGAAGGAAAAGGTATCTTTCAGGAGGTGAGATGTTTAAGTATTTTCTTCCGTCAAACAATTTCATTTTGAGGATACTATCTGGATACCAGAAAAACAGATTGATATCATCATAACCAACAATCTCAGCATGATCCTTTTGATTCCTTTTTATCCAAACCCCATCCTTTAATTTATACTGTTGTTTCTTTATGTAATTATAAATGGGAGAAATTATGGAATCAAGGAAAAAAAATTCTTGTTTATCTTCTAAGCTGCTGTTAGAAAGATGATCAAATGCACATTTGAAAATAAAGCAAATGCACTCAGGCATGAATCTGAGGTTATTAGCTTCACCCCAAATTAATAGATATAACGCAACCTGGCTGATATAATCAACTTGAGTATAACCCTGCAACTTCATCCTCCAGAGGTATTCTAAAGCTAATAAAGATTTTTTATCCTTAAGATCATCTAGTTTGTAAGGCGAGATTGTTTTATGTTTTAACTTTTTTAGCTTTTTTAGAAAGCGCCACCTTTTATTGTAGATGGAGCCTTTCGTCTGGAAGCCTTCGTCCAATTCGAAGAAAGCAGAAAAATACCACTTTTTATAATTTGCCTGGTCACCACCAATGTAATCAGCATGTAGGGATAACAAAGCAGTAGAACAGGATGACCTGCTTGACCTGGAGTCAAGAAGCACCATGAAATAGTCAAACATGTTCTCAACGTTGTCCTTCTGGAACCCAAATACCCTTCCTAAGCGTTGAAATATCTCTTTGATTTGAGACTCTTTTATTACAGCTCCATTCTCATCGCACCATGAAGGATATCTTGACTCTTCCAAATGCTTAGTACCTGTTTCGGCAAAATCATTTAGTTGTTTTCCTTCAGGTGCGGAAGTTGTTTTGGGATCAGCTGTCTCTGCCCCTGTGAACTGGCCGTTATAGTTTTGAAAGAGTCTATACTCCTCGAGCCCATCAGAATCTTGATACTCTTTTGTTAAATCTTCCAAATTTTCTTTCATGTCTTCTTTCACTTCACTGATATGCTCTTCTTGGACGATAATAGGAGTTTCGTTGCCGGTTGAAGCTGACTCGAGTGAGTTGGTTGCAAGCTTCCTTTCCTCATTCGAAAGTTCTTTTGAGCTTGTGGAGTTCATTTGAGGCAACGAAGACTTTTAATTGAAAAATAATGGTGAGTGACAGAAATTGTACTGTGTTTATGACAACGTTATAAGTGGAAAAAAGTTAGCCGCCACTATCTGTAAACAAACAGTTTAGCCGCTTTCAAATTTGGTTGCAATTTTGAGGCTCGATGAAAAAAAATTGCAGAAAATATAATCATATGCCTCCAGCCAGATTCGAACTGACGATCTCCTCATTACTAGTGAGGTGCCTTACCAACTTGGCCATAGAGGCGCGAATTACGGGTAGTGGTACCCATGACATCTAGCAACTATACTTGATTGGCTGTAGTCTTACCAATTTTGAAAGAATGCTAATAATTCAAATACTCTACTGATATATAATTTGCCTCTTCTTCTTTGGTAAAGCTTGAGTAATTTCTAAGTAGTCTTAGGAGTAGAGAGGCAGGGGGGATGTGTGTATATCCCCTTTGTTTGTTCTCTACTGTCGTTTTATTTCTCTACTACTACTGTTACTTATCATTATATTACGTTTTTAAACTACCACACCTTTTCTAATTACAACTACAGCTACTACTACATTCCCTTCTCCAAAAGTTGCTGCTTAAATCAACACGTAGAAGGACAAGATAGAAGATATGCTTAAAAGCCACAAGGAGGATACTTCCCATAAAGAAAGAATTTTTCAGCTCCTTAATTGCTGACTGACTCTCTTATTTTCTGTTTCTGCTATCGGGCACCCTTTACTTACCCTAACAAGTCAATTGAAACCAAGCAAGCGTCTTAAGTTTTTATGCGATATTAATTTTAGGAAAACGCCAGTTATTTGAAGTTGTGGAGATTTTTAAGTTTCAAAATGTGCTTCAACTAGTTATTTTTCAAAAATCCCAGACAATTCAAGAAAAAAGTATAAATTTTGCAAAATTTCAATAAATTAACAAATGCCATCACAACGTACATCACCTCAATAAGGACAATACAAACAAAAAAGAAAGACCAGTAAGAACAATCGAGAAGTTTCGAAACAAGAATAAACTCAGTTTGTACAA
>JAJMSM010000035.1:89374-118245 GCA_030578475.1 Hyphopichia wangnamkhiaoensis
TTTTTTTTTTTTTTTTTTTTTTTTTTTTTTTTTTTTTTTTTTTTTTTTTTTTTTTTTTTTTTTTTTTTTTTTTTTTTTTTTTTTTTTTTTTTTTTTTTCAGTCCCCTGTTATCGATGAGCTATAAGCTAGATTTGTCTAACCCTTCTTCACATTAGTATATCATCAGCAACAGCAAAAATGCCATCTAGAAACAGTATCAATAAGCCAAAAGATAAGTTGTACCGTGCCAGTCATAACAACTCCATCGGAAAGAAGAGGGTGGCTCGTGCTAGAAAAGCTGTGCCAACCAGATCATCTACTTCCCGTTATAATGACACTACCGCTGCTCCTACTCCCACCGAATCTAAGGCTGTTGCCTTGTATAATGGGGGTAAACCAGGAACTGTTTTAAGCAGTACTACTTTATCAAACAAGAGAGCTAAAAAACTTTCCAGAAACCAAAAATACATAAATAAGAGAAATGAACAATTAAGTATTGACGTTCAGGCTAAACAAGAAGAAGGTATGGATATTGATGAAGCCGAAGTCGAGAAACAACAAAAAGCCCTTACACAATTAGAGAAAGTTAAACAAGCATTATGGGCTGTTGTCGAAGATGCATCTAGTGCATCATTCAAAGTTAATACTGAAGGTGAAGGTACTACCTTAGGTGTTCAAGCTTTTTAAATACCATACCAGAACACTAAAAGAAAATACAAAAACAAACAAAAAAGCAAAAAGAAAAATATTTACAACTATCAAAATAAAAACTTCATATCAATGGCCAAAATTGGCATCGTCTCATGTGTATCCCTTGCGATACAGTGTATATTAGCTTAGGTAGGTGGTTAGCCTCATCTTACATATATGTTTTCTTCTTCATATTTCTTTATATCGAATTTTTTTCTAGATAATTAAAAGCACTGTACTTTGTATTAATAATATTGTAAGACTTTCATTTACTTGGTTTTATTTTTATTTGGTTTAATAAATACGTACTTAGCGCATAAATCTAATTACATCGGAATTTGGAGTAGATACGACTATTCTTCCAATAAACCTCTGGTAGTCAAATTATCTTTAACCTTGTTTCTTAATAACAGAATGAGTTTGCTTGGGTCAGGAGCAGTGAAGCAAGAAGTACCGGCCACAATAACATTGGCACCAGCATCGGCAGCATCATCAATGGTAGCTTCACCTAAACCACCATCAACTTGAATATTCAAGTGAGGGAATTTGGTTCTCAAAGTTTCAACTTTTGGCATCATATCCTTCATGAATTTTTGACCACCAAAACCTGGTTCAACCGTCATGACCAAAGCCATATCAAGATCTTCGGCCAATGGGTACAATACATCCACATCGGTACCTGGCTTAATTGCACACGCAGCTTTCAAACCATGTGACTTGATTAATTTAACCAATGCCACTGGATCTTTAGTTGATTCGTAATGGAACGTATACAGATCCCCACCAGCTTTAGCAATTTCAGGGACCCATCTTTCAGGTTCCGAAACCATCATATGACAATCGAAAAAAGTGGGTTTACCGTCTTCACGAGGAATCTCCTTCCGTAAACTGCTGATAATGGGAGGACCTAAGGAAATGTTGGGTACGAAATGACCATCCATAACATCAATATGTAACCAATCGGCACCAGCATCGTACATACGATGACAATTGCAACCTAAGTTGGCAAAATCCGAGGCGAGAATCGAAGGGGCAATAATTGGCTTGACCATGGTGTAGTACTGATATGTTTATCGAGAAGACAATCGAGATCTCTTCGTTGAAACTTTTGAAGTCCCAGCCCATCTACGTTGCTATCTGAGCGACTTGAATGATTTATTGATTTGGGCCGGATATTAACCGTATATGCAGGACGGATCCATACACCATTTACTAAATTTAATATCTATACCGACTAAATAATCAAATATCGGGTACCTATACTTATCGTCTAGTTTCATGACTTGTGTTTGATAACTTTTAGTTTCTATTGGTTTTAAGAGCATTTGTTTCATTTTGGGTAACTCGTAGTATGAACAACAGGGCCATCGAGAAACCGCAAGAATCATCACCATTACTTTACCCTTCTATCACTGAATTTTACCATTTTTTGAGTCGGAATCGGAACCGAAACCAACAAGCAGGATTCTGTTTCTAGAATCTGTCATGTTGTATTTCTGATTCATTCTCCCATACGTAAGTTGTACTGCCTACTTTTAAGAGGGAAGAGACCCGTGCCGCACGCTAAATTGCCTTTTTTGTCACAGTTCTTATTGCTCGCTCTAAACAGAGGGTGGCAGTTCCAAACCTCGATTTGATCGGGCTCAACGTTACGTTTAGCTGTTGTCTTGATATATCTAGCCACCTATACCAGTGCATAGATAGTCATACACACGAACTCCAAATATCGATGACTGAAGAAGAAAAACACATTGAGGGAGCCTCCTATTCGGAGCAGATTTTGGAAGCAGCCAGAAGAAACAATACCGAGCTTTTACTACAAATTAAATCAGATTTGAATAATGATCAGGAGAAACTAGCCGACTTGATCAATAACACCAAAGAAGTCATTACTTCGAACTCCCCGTTACACTTGGCCACTCAATTGGGGAATTGGGAGTTCATAGATATAGTGTTGGACATTGAGGGGGTCGAAATAGATCCCCTCAATCGAGAAGGTGAAACACCTTTGCATTTAGCGGTTAAATATACCATTGATGAACCAGAACACGGATACTTTGTCATTGATAATTTACTTGATGTTGGATCCGACCCCAGAATAAAAGACAAGCATAATTTGAAACCAGTGAATTACGTGAACAAGGATAATGAAAAGTTAAGAGGCTTGTTGGAAAGTGCCGAATACGCCATTTCCCTGGAAATACCTGATGAAGAACAGTTGGCACAAATGGCTAAAGCTGACGATGAAGACGACGAAGCATCGGCCTCTGATTCTGATTAAACAGAACTAGAATTAGACTGGAGGTTGTTCTTTTTTTTTTTTTTTATTCTTTCTTTTTGACTAGACAATACATATATACATATATATATATGCATAGAACAAACACGTTCAACATACGCAGCTTTTAATTCTCTCTCATTCTATTTATCAAAAAATTTATATACATTAAGTTGATCTCATGTAGTATGCAAATTAAAATCATCAGTACTGGTATCGGGCCAATTACCAAGAATGGCTCGGCCAAGCTGTTTCAAAGTCTCTCTTTCACTATTCTGTCTTTTCCAATCCTGGTAGGTTTCAGCAGAAATACTAGTTAACTGTTTGGCAAGATCGAACAACTGTTTGTTACATACAAAGCTTTGTCCGTGTGGTTTCGGTGGTTTGTTCTTGAGGAAACTTCCATTTTTCACTCCATTGTTGAGTACCTGTGTTTTCTCAGAAGGTATAATGTGGAGAAGTGACAAAGGAGATGGTGATTTATGAGGTTTAATATCATTTGGTTTATGGAATTTATATTCATCCTTACTAAAATGGATAACTTTCATATAGTGGATGCAAATGTCAGGATCAGCCAGTTTAAATCGACCCTGGAAACACCTGGCTACATCCTGCTCGAAATTGTTATTATTGGCCAATACCAAGTAGTCAATATATAAAGGTTGGGCGAAAAAGGTACTAGTGATGGCATTATTAATACCAGCCAACTGTTTAAGACATAACTTATCCGAGCATGATTTGCTAAACGAAATCTCGCTATCAGCACGTCCAGGCTTTGTTCGTACCACTCCAAGTTGACCGAAATCAACTCTTCCTCGAATGACGGAGCCGTCGGAATCATTAATTCTTCTCTTTTTGCTTGCATGTTCCAGCCATGCTTCTTGACCATCAGCTATATATCCCATTGACGCATCACCACATGGGGGCTCCGAAATGTAGAGAGCCAACTTGGTACCATGGCGGAGCCGATACTTGTGATTTGAATCATCTTTTTCTATTATAATTGACTTGTATGAATTATCCAGGACCATCTTATTGATTTCATCGAGGAGAAACCAATTGAATAATCGTAGTGATAGTATTTCTGCGTGCATATCATGGACCATGGTTCCTCGGGAATATTTCCTTACTTTGTCGGGTAATGTCTTGACACCTGTAGCAAAACATATTGGTTTAACCTTGTCATTTGAGTCAGCTGTAGGTATCAACGCTGCTATTCCTGCTAGCACCGTCCACTCTTGGACCCCATTGCTTCTGACAATTGGTTTGCCTGATTTCACCTGGAGTTTGTTGAAATGTCCAACTATAGAAAAGGCTATATCATCAGCAAGTTTTTTATTATTCGAAGCATCATCCTTGGTTTTCATCTTACTGCAAAGAGCTGAATATAGAAGTTGAAAAAAGAAAGAAAGAAAAGAGAGAAAAAAAAAAAAACAGATACATTTATGACCGATGAGTCTCGCACTCTGATAACTACCAGGAATAATTGATATATTGCATATATACGTCAAAACTTATAAAAACTACGTGAAGAAATGAAGAAATGAAATGTAATTAAGAGGCAGCTTTAGCTTCTTCTCATGAAACCCAAGCACGGCAGATCAGCGCTTCTTTCTTGCCAATGCCCCAATTAGACCGACCCCAAGAGCAAGTAGACCACCAGCAACACCAATCCCAATGACCCCATCTTGGGTGATTTTATCCTCGATGGCTTCAGCCAAGGATTTGAATTGAGAATTGTCTGGTTCTTTGCTCAAAAGCTTGTTGGTATAAGTTCTGGCGTTGGCGTACTCACCCACTTTAAATGATCCTAACGCCAAGTAGTAGAGTGCTTCTCTCTCCATAGAGGGAACACTACGGTATAATTGAGCAAGAATCTTAACACCTGCTTCCTGGTCGTGACGCAGGACCGACTTGAGTAGACCCCAGGCGTAATTGAATTGGGATTGTGGAGTAGGATTGGGTTTCTCAGAATCAAGCTGATTCTTCAACACCGCCAACTGCTCAGGAGCAATGGCTTGGTTGACTTCTTCTAAAGCAGGATACTTCTTGTCAAATAACCCAAACATGTTCAATTATGCTTGTGTATCGTGTGTTTCGTATTCAAGAACTGACTAACGCCACTATTCGTCTTTGATTCTTTTTTTTTTTGATAAGGGTATTTCTGTCCGGTTACTTTTTTTGTTTTTTTTTACTGTTTGGTTGACGCGTTTAATTTGAGATCACGATAATTTTTTTTTCTATTTGATTTCCCGATGTAGTTCAACAGAGACAAAATTTTTCAAGGATAAACAACGTTTCTAGTTGAGGTTATAGTTAAGTATTCTCAAGACATAGCTACCAGATAAAGATGAGTGAAGACATTGAGAAGTTTTTGAAGTTGGTGGTGGACCAAAATAACAGCGATAACAATGTTAGAACCCAAGCAGAGATGGATTTTAATCAAGTTACTCGTCAAGATCCCAATCAATCTTCCTATGCATTGATCGAGCTGGCCTACAATCAACAATTACCTCTTGATGTGAGACAGTCATGTCTTTTGCATTTAAAGAGATTGGTGCCAAAGTTCTGGAGTCTTGGTTTTGAATCTTTTGTGGGACCCCCCATTAACCAAGAATTAAAACAAAACATCAGATCCAGATTGATTCAATTGGCTACTTCTTCACCAGAATCAAAGATAAGATCAGGAAGTGCATACGTGATCACCCAGATTGCAGCTGCCGACTACCCTGATGAATGGCCCGACTTATTGAGTGATTTATATCAACTGACCACTAGATACGATGATGAGTGGGCCATGATTGGTGGGTTATCAGTATTGAACGAATTATTTGATGATTTGATCTCTGAAGAACAATTTTGGGATGGTGGTATTGGTACTCAATTAATCAATCATATCACCCAAATCTTAAGTCAGGATTCTTTAAGTGCCGATATCAAGGCCAGCACCATAAAGTTTTATAAAAGTGTGTTTAATACTTTACAAAGCCCAGAAGCTTTCAATTCTCCCACCAGACTTGAAGCCGTTCATCAGCATATTAATAGCAGTATTCCCTTGTTTCTCGGCTTGTTAGACAAGTCAATCAATATTACTCAGGATAACAATGGTCTCCTTGCATCTAATACCAGTTTGGAAAAAGAAATCAACTTGCGTGCTTATATTTACGAAGTCTTGAGCACCTACTTCAATAATTTCAGTAAAAAAATTGGCCATCAAAACAATGAAAGAATTCTTTATTTGTTATTGAAAGATTTAGAACACTTATCCAATATTTATCATGAAGTTTATTATAATGGTAACAATAGTGAGTTATCTGAAGATAATACTTTGAGTAGAGTTCTCGAATCATTATTCCCCACCATCGGTAACATTCAACATACCATCAGATTAACCACAGTATTGCCAGAAGAGCCTTTACAACAGTTCATTGAAAATTTGACCAAATGTGCCATATTACCAATTCCAGTAATTGAAGAGTATGAAGCGGATTTCAATTCTTACGTGACTGATGTTAGTGGTCTCTCGATTGGTGGCATTAGTGTTCGTGAGGTTATTAATGAATTTTTATCCGAACTAAACGATCAAGATGCTGGTATCATTTTCAAAGTGATCTTGAAACAATATTTTGCTAATGATGTAACGTCTACACCTTGGCAATTACGGGAAGCCAATTTATACTTGTTGGAATCCTTTTTCATGAATGAAGATAGTGAAAGCATAGGTCAAGATGTTCAGTTGGTTGATTTATTTAAAAAATTGACTACTATCAATATTAACAACAGTCATCCATTGGTCATAGGGAGATCATTCTTATTGTTACCTCGTTTCTTGGAAAAATTTGAAAATAACTTATCGTCGGCAGATTTTGGAGTCAAAGCCTTTAGAGAAATGATCCACTTTACTTCTTCATTAGTAGGAGATACCGATGATTTAACCAATTTAGTCAAAATCAGTGCATTAGTGAGTAGCACTTATTATAACAATCTACTCAGTTTCGCTGAACTGATTGCCAACAATGACAAAAATTCAATTCAAATGTCTATTTTCAATATTGTGTTATCAATTATTGAAGATGCAGAAGAAGATAGTCTACCTGTATTGTTAGAAGCTATCACGGTGGCAATTAATATTGATACTAAATTTGCATCACAACTAGTTTTGGGTAATGATGTTAACGTAATTGAAATCATTTTCCAAATTTCTTTCAAAGAACCCTCCAATGTTCAATTAACGGTGGATTCAGACGATTGCTTAACAACATTATTAAAGGACATTGATGAAGCCAGTTATCTTCGTATTTGTGAAAAATCATTACCATTTATTTTTAAAACCATTGAAAAATTTTTACAAAAAGATACTACTGATTATGTTCCAGAATTAAATTTAGCATTAGATTTACTCAGTGTGATTATTGGATCCACACCTAATGGAGTTTTACCAAATCAAGTGTTCCTTTATACATTCCCAATTCTTCAAAAATTGATTTTGTTAACTACCGATGATCAAATTTTACAAAGTAGTGGTGAAGTTTTTAATAAATTGTTACAAACGGCATCCAAGTCTTTTATTGACTATGTGGACCCAGAAACCAAACAACTGGGAGTTGATTTATTATTATTGATTACTTCCAAGTTTTTATCACCCGAGTTAAGTGATAGCGCTGCCTTAAATTGTGGGTCAATTGTATTAACGATTATTGAACAGTTCCAACAATATTTAAATGATGGTTTTCAATCACAATTATTAGAAGCTACGGTGAAAAGATTGGTGATTGCCAAAGAGGTGATTACGATTGAGAATTTAATCTTGGTTTTTTGTAAATTAGTGTTGAATTCTCCAGCACCTCAAGATTTGATTAATTTCTTAACCACCAATGTTAGCGTGGTGGATAATGATGTGGCTCGAAACGGGTTAGAATTGATCTTACCAATCTGGTTCAACTCTTTTGAAATCACCCGAGGTTACGAATTGATTAAGACCAACACCTTGGCATTGGGTAAGTTATTTACATTAGGTGACGAACGTATTGAAAAATTAATTGTGAATGGGGATATTATTCCGTATCAAGGAGATTTAATAAGAACCAGATCAATGGCTCGATCGATGCCCGACGAATATACCAGGATCCCGGCCTCGTTAAAGATCTTAAAATTGTTTGTGAGCGAACTCAATTTCCAATGCCAACAACCCGATGCCGATGATTACTTACCAGAAGGTACGCGAGACGGCGAAGGAGATGGAGATGATGATGATGGAGACGGCTGGGAAGACATGGATGATATCGGGGTGCCCAATTACGAGAAGTTGAAGTCGTACGTGGACAATGATGAAGAGCATTCGCTTCAAGCCGAAGAAGACTTGAAAAATATCTTGATTCAGTTTTTCAAAGAATGTTTGGCGAAAAATTTAGGACATTTTCAAACTTTTTACGAAATGTTGGACGATGACGAGAAGAAAATCATCACGGAATACGTGGTGTTCTAATCCACTCGTCGATTATAATTAGTAATTATTGTAATAGGACTTTCTAATACATGAATCTATTATCTAGATAATCAGCCTCCTTTGTAATCATCTAGATCTATCTCGTGATTAGAATTGATGCAAAAAAGAACAAAAAAAAAAAAAAAAAAGAAGACAAACTCCGGTCACGTGCATGACTCTTAAATCGATGCTCATCAGACTCACACAAAGTGGAAAAAAAAAAAAAGAGGAAGATATAAAGCAATCACATCAACCAACTTCAAAACCTTGTATGCATGGTTATAAGATAGGGAGAATAACAGGGTCTACAGGTAACGGGAGACTTTGGAATACTTTTAGAAATCACTACAATTTCATTAAACATCAAAACATATATCGCAGCATACGAACGATGACCACGACAGACTTCACCACCCAAATACTCCCGGTAAAGCTCGAATCGATTGAATTCCCAGCCCATGCCACTCTACCGAAGATCAAGGATGAGACCACGCGCAAGAACTTGGAATTGGCTGCCCAGGAATTGACCACCACCACGAATGTAGTGGGGTTCCCTACCGAAACCGTTTACGGGTTAGGAGGATCTGCATTAAATGATGAATCGGTCAAATCGATTTATCGAGCCAAGAACCGACCTGCTGATAACCCGTTGATTATTCATATTTCATCATTAGATCAATTAAAACGTAAGATCTTGGGCCCACAGCAAGAAATCCCCGCCATTTATAACAAATTAATCGAGAAATACTGGCCGGGGCCATTAACGATTCTATTACCGGTGCAGAACGAAGCGATTCTGAAGTTCGTCACGGCAGGACAACTGACGTTTGCCGTTCGAATGCCGAGTCACCCAGTAGCAAGGGCCTTGATTGCCCTCAGTGACACTCCGTTGGCCGCCCCTCTGGCCAACGCCTCAACACGACCCAGTCCTACGTTGGCCAGTCATGTTTACCATGATTTACAAGGCAAGATCCCATATGTCCTCGATGGTGGCAGCTGTGATGTTGGCGTCGAGAGCACGGTGGTGGACGGATTGGTGAGTCCGCCCATGCTTTTAAGACCCGGTGGGGTAAGTTTGGAAGACATCAAGCAATGTGATCCTCTTCAATGGGGGGACGTGGTGCTAGCGAAAAAAACCGCCGGCAAGTTGGAGCCCGTACGTACCCCAGGAATGAAGTACCGTCATTATTCCCCCACCGCCAAAGTGGTACTTTTTATGAACTGCGGAGACGGAGTCGATGCCATAAACAAGTATCTACACAAACACGCCCCCCACGCTACCAAGATCGCCCTCCTTCGACTGAAACATTTTGTTGCTCCAACCACCAACACGCACGTAGTATCAGAGGTGAGACATTTGGGCACCACTGGGGCCGCCATTTCCAGAAACCTCTTTGCCCAACTACGTGAAGTAGACGAATTGGGAGTCGACCTAATCTTGGTGGAAGGCATCGAAGAAACCGAGGAAGGTTTGGCGGTCATGAACCGTCTTAGCAAGGCCGCCTTCGAAACCGTGACCCCACTGGACCTCTAGGTACCCTAAATACACCCAATAGATACCCTAAATACACCCAATAGATACCCTAAATACACCCAATAGATACCCTAAATACACCCAATAGATACCCTAAATACACCCAATAGATACCCTAAATACACCCAATAGATACCCTAAATACATCCAATAGATACTCTAAATACATCCAATAGATACTTACAGTCTAAGCCCATTACCATCGGTGCCATGGCTCAATAGGGCAGCCCCCTTCTGGTAGTAATATTGCAAACCCCAACCTGCAAAAAGAAACACCTCCGCCGTAACCTGCAAATCGTAAGGCTCATAGCACAAAAAGAATATTTGTGCCGCGGACGACCCCAGTAAAAAAACCAAACAAAAAAAAGAAAAAAGGTGTTCTTTTAATTTTTTCTCACTGTAAATTCGAAAAATTGTTTATCTCTAGAAGAACGGCACGCATTTCCCTTGATTTTCTCAGTGAAAATTTGAAAATACACTGAGAGAGAAAAAAACTTTATCAAACATCAAAAGAAAGAAGGCGCTTATAGATTCATTTCAATAATTGAATTCTTCTTCTTTTGCCTTCTGATTTCTTTCTGTTTCTCTGTTTTTTTTTTTTTTATCATTATCCAGGAACATACCCAGCACGTTCAGCACATCCAGCACGAATCTGTCTGCTACTTCGACTGAAAGTGCCCTGTCTTTCTCCGTTGCTCGAGGATTCTGTTAGTGATACGTTCTCAGCCATTCTCGCATTTTATCTTGGTTGATATTTTTTTTTTGATACACGTCTAATTTCCAATTCGACTCACGCTTGTGTTTGCTAG
The DNA here is from genome assembly GCA_030578475.1 of Hyphopichia wangnamkhiaoensis. NCBI lineage: Eukaryota > Fungi > Ascomycota > Pichiomycetes > Serinales > Debaryomycetaceae > Hyphopichia > Hyphopichia wangnamkhiaoensis. The sequence continues at coordinate 100,151 of JAJMSM010000035.1, forward strand.
TTTGGTTCAAGTGCTTGCAACTGGGAAAGTAGTGAGAGTGTTTGCTTGTTTGATCAACAGCCCTTGCTTCCGTCGGCGCGTTAACAATTTATGATCTCGGTGTTGATATTTTTCCAGGCGTTCTGATTCGAAAAATTTCATTATTTTACCCTTGACATCTAAAAATTTTTTTTTTTTTTAAATCTCCCCCCCCTTCAAAAAGAGAAAACTGTACATTTTCCTTGCCATTCCTTTGACTGATTAAAGTAACCTTTTTTATTATTGTGTATTGCTTATTTTTCCGGGTGTATTCCTTATAGATCTTTTTATTCCTTTTTGTTTGTTCTGTTTCACTAATTTTTTTAATTTTCTCACGTTGTCATCAATCCCTGCATTAAATCATGAGTGACAATCCATTCGCTTTAGCTCGTGATCAACTCCCGCCCAATCGGGCCAATTCAAACTCGGCCTCATTACGTTATGCACAACTCTCGGTTCTTGACACAGCCCAGGATTTACAATCCGACACCAGAGTCGGCTTGTCCAATAATCAAGACATTTTAACCAGAAGATCGATTCATGGTATCAACGAATTGTCCAGTGATGATGATGAAAATATCGTGTTGAAGTTTGTTTCCAGTTTTTATCAGGATCCCCTTATTCTTTTACTTATTGGTTCTGCCATCATCAGTTTTTGGATGGGGAACGTCGATGATGCCATTTCTATCACCTTGGCCATCACCATCGTGGTCACCGTGGGGTTTGTTCAAGAATATCGTTCAGAAAAATCATTGGCTGCTTTAAATAAATTGGTACCTGCAGAAGCTAAATTGACCAGAAATGGTAACACTTCCACCGTCCTTGCATCTACCTTGGTTCCGGGGGATTTGGTTCATTTTAATCAAGGTGATCGTATCCCCGCCGATATTCGTTTAATTGAAGCCGTCCATTTAACCATCGATGAATCTAACTTGACCGGGGAAAATAGACCCGTTAAAAAATTCACCCTGCCCGTATCTAAACTGGAATCTACTTCTTCTTCCACCACCAACAACGAATCCTCCTCCTCCGCGTCCTCCACCTCCGATATCAACCCCGATTTACCCATCACCAGCCGTAGTTCAATTGTATTCATGGGGACCTTGGTTCGTGATGGTCATGGTTCTGGTATCGTTGTTTCTACCGGTGCCAAAACCGAATTCGGAGTAGTGTTTGAAATGATGTCAAGTATCGAAAAACCAAAAACTCCTTTACAACAAGCTATGGATAAATTAGGTAAAGAATTATCCACCTTTAGTTTCTTCGTGATTGGTATTATCTGCTTATTAGGTATCGTCCAAGGAAGACCTTTATTGGAAATGTTCCAAATTTCAGTGTCTTTGGCCGTGGCTGCCATCCCAGAAGGTTTACCCATTATTGTCACCGTGACATTGGCATTGGGGGTCTTAAGAATGGCCAAACATAAAGCAATTGTGAAAAGATTACCCAGTGTGGAAACTTTAGGTAGTGTCAACGTTATTTGTTCTGATAAAACAGGGACCTTGACCCAAAATCATATGACAGTAACTAAATTATGGTCATTTGATTTTAAAGGTCTGTTCAATAGTCCCTTTTTGGTGGTGGATAAACTAAATGACGAAACTTTACATCATCAATTAACCACCAATATGCATCGTATTTTCGAAACGGGGAATATTTGCAATAATAGTAAGTACTCCCATGATAATGAAAAGTTCGTCGGTAATCCTTCCGATATTGCCCTTGTTGAAGTCTTGGCTCATTTTGGTTTGGAAGATATTAGAGGTACTAAACAACGTGTTTACGAATTACCTTTCTCTTCCTTACGTAAGTATATGGCCGTTTGTGCTCATTCCGGTGATATTAATAAGAGTGAAACTTTCGTTAAAGGTGCTACCGAAAAAATCGTGAAAATGTGTACTAAATATTATGATGAAAATGGTGATGCTAAAGTTTTAAATGATGATATTATTAATCAAATTCATCAAAAATCAAATGAATTAGCAGCTGAAGGTTTAAGAGTATTATGTTTTGCCAGAAACTCAAACTCATTCGATCATCATGAAAAACAAGATTCCGATGATCAAGTGCCCGATCCAACCGACTTAATTTTCTGTGGTTTAATTGGTATGAAAGATCCTCCAAGACCTAACGTTAGTAAATCGATCTCATTGTTAATGAAAGGGGGTGTTCATGTCATTATGATTACCGGTGATTCACCCACTACCGCCATGAATATCGCCAAACAAATTGGCATGCCCGTTTTAAATAATGATTCAATTATGACTGGTGATCAGTTAGATACCCTAACTGAAGAAAACTTGAGTCATGCCATTCATAACGTGTCAGTATTTGCCAGAACTACTCCTGAACATAAGGTTACCATTGTCAAAGCTTTACAAAGAAGAGGTGATATCGTGGCCATGACTGGTGACGGTGTTAACGATGCTCCTGCCTTGAAATTGGCTGACATTGGTATTGCTATGGGTAAAAATGGGACTGATGTTGCTAAAGAAGCTGCCGATATGGTGTTAACCGATGATGATTTTTCCACCATCTTAAATGCCATTGAAGAAGGTAAAGGGATTTTCTATAATATTCAAAACTTCATCACCTTTCAATTATCTACTTCAATTGCTGCTTTAACATTGATTGCATTGGCTACATTTTTTGGTTTACCTAACCCCTTAAATGCTATGCAAATTTTATGGATTAATATTTTGATGGATGGTCCTCCAGCTCAATCTTTAGGGGTTGAACCAGTTGATCATGAAGTTATGAATAAACCTCCCAGAAAGAGAAATGATAAAATTTTAACCCAACAATTAATTAAACGTGTTTTACAAAGTGCATGTATGATAATCTTGGGTACCCTTTATATTTTCATCAAAGAAATGACCGATAATGAAATCACCGCCAGAGATACTACCATGACCTTCACTTGTTTTGTATTATTTGATATGTTTAACGCTCTCAGTTGTCGCCACTATTCTAAATCCATCTTTGAACTTGGTTTGAAAAATCAAATGTTCAATTTCGCCGTACTTGGTTCCTTAATAGGTCAATTATGTGCCATTTACGTTCCTTTCTTCCAAGATATCTTCCAAACTGAAGCTTTATACTTAAGTGATTTGGCTCATTTGGTTCTTTTAACAAGTACCGTGTTTATCGGTGATGAGATCAGAAAATATCTCTTCAGAAATAAACAACAGTACCTTAATGGTTTTGAGTTTGGCGTTTGAATTTTGTACATATACTTATTTTTCAGGGTGTCAATGGAATGAATGAAAAGCATCACCAATTTTCCACAAACTAATCACTTGGCTGCAAATACTCACATTTGTCAGACTTACATTAGTTAAACTTGAGGAGGCTCAGTGTTGAATACCAATCATTCTCTTCCCTTGTTTCTTTTCTCTTTTTTTTTTTTTTTTTCAATCATCCCCATTAATTTATAATAACTTTCTTTTTTTGTTACATTCTACCTATTATTTTTAGCTAACGATTACATATACAAAAATTTCTTTTTACTTTACATCCTATGAATTACAAATACATAGTGTTCTATAATTACAAAATCTTCCTTCATTAGTAAGCCAAATGAAGTATAACTTATGTCGTATTGAAGATGACTCCAAGACTGAATGACTCCGAGAGGGCATGACTCCGAGAGGGCATGACTCCGAGACGACTCCGAAGAAGGAAGCCATCAAACAGAGAGGTACGGGCTTCGATTTTTCAAATTTCTCGGGGTTTGATGGATACTTTTCCGAGTCACTTTATTTTTCTGGTAAAATTCCCGCTTATGAGTCTTTTTGATTTTTTGCTACCGATATCGAGACACTTGCAAGAGTATGTCATATCTACTGCAAAACGACTATATATAAGTAGGGGTGCATAGTCATCAGTTATTCTTGTCTATGATAAAATAGTGGTCGAACAACAGCGATGGTATTTAAGTTTACAATTGATCGAATTTTGAACAGGTTTGTGTTGCCTAACCAGACCGACAAACTTCCCCCAGTTTTAGCACGGTTCTTAGGAAATCATAAACCAACACCGAAAGATGACTACTGGATATGGTTGGAGATCCTCGTGGCTTCATTCGTGGGTATAGCGTTGTTGGAAGGAATCGGAATCAGCCATACGGTATTCACCAAACATCATGCACCTATGGTGATTGCCAGTTATGGGGCCACGGCTATTCTTTGTTTTAATAGTAATGTTGCACCATTGGCACAACCTCGAAACATCTTGGTGGGTCATTTTGTGTCAGCCTTGATTGGAGTATGTATCCAGAAACTATTTTCCTTGAGTCAAGCGGGTGTCAATCATTATTGGGCAAGTGGTGCTCTCAGTGTTGGGGTAGCATCGGCCTTGATGTCCATATTAAACTGTGTTCATCCACCGGCTGGTGCATCTGCTTTACTACCAAGTATAGATGATGAAATCAGGCAGATGAGTTGGTGGTATTTGCCCGTTCATATAATCTCATCAGTGTTGATAATAGCGGTTGCGTGTATAACGGGGAATATAATTAGAAGCTATCCACTGTACTGGTGGACACCTGCTGATGTCAACCGGAAAGAAGCCAAGCCGGAACCACCTAAAGCAACAGATGAGCCGCCAGCTGCCAGTATTGAATCTTCGACTCGTGAAAAACCACCACCAGAAGATATTTTGGTGTATGATGAAACCGCCACAAGCATAACAATCTCGCATAAGGAAATTGTGATTCCTAAAAATTTCAATCTTGCTGATGTCGATTTAACCTGGCTCGAAGAAATGAGAAACAAACTTGACAAAATGGATTCTGGTGTGAAATCGACGGTATGACTACTACAAAAGGTACATAATTTTCAAAGATATTCATTAATTCATGTATAAATTTAAGCTTTTCTAATCTCATCCAAGGAGACAACTCCCCTCGCATAGGGATCTTCTAGTTTTTCAAAAATTTTAGTAGCAACTTGTTCTGTTGAGCAAGGAGGTCTGATTAATTGATTAATATACGAAATATTATTGCCCAATACTGTATTCTTAACATCGTAACCTAAGCCCACCAAATTGGTTAACAACCGACGATTATTTAATGGTGGATCCGATTCATTATACATTACCCCTGGTCTCATGAAGATGGGTCTTAGTTCTTTCTTACACGATAATTCAAATTCAGCTTCACGCTTGGTGGTGATATAACCTTCTGGAATGAACGGGATTTGTTGATCGGCCGAAATATATACAAATGTAGGATTTTCTTGTTGCTGTTTGAGGTAGGCGTCGGCCAAAACGACGGCCGAATCACGCTGAATGGCCTCGTAAGTATTGTATTTATCCTTATTCATGGGATTATTACCCTTCAATACACTTGCTAAATTTTGTAAATCGTTCAAGAAATTGAAATTTGTATTCATGCTTTTTTTATAACCCTGGTTTTCTAATAGAAGCCCGATGGAGTGAATAACGGCACTCTTATTTTTCAAATGGTGTTCGTACAGTTCTGGTTTGAAAATATCTCCATTGACCCAGTCCACTTTATCTACCCATTCAGCATTAATACTAGGAGGTTTACCAGATCTTGAAAATGACGTGATCTGGTAGCCAAGACCAACACCAGTTTCACATATTTTTCTTCCAAGGAACCCACTCCCTCCAAAAATGGCAATTGACTTAGACATTCTATGGTTTTTGAAGAGAAAAGTTCTTAAAAAGAATGCAAGATTATTTGAAAAATCTGGAGATTTTTATTTGCCATTTTTTGCTTCGCTCATTAAAAAAAAAGGACAAAAAAAAGTTAAGAAAGATGTACGGATTTTATTCTACAAGGAGTTATTTTAGTAATGTCATTATATATTAATCATCAAATTATAGATGCAAAAACAATTATAAAAATCATAGAATTAAGGGATCAATGCTAACGGATGAGTTTATTTACCAAATTTCTTTCTGAACATGACAAACTCCTCATCTTCAACTTCTTCGATTGAAGGATGTTTGGCCAAAGGAGAAAGAGCAGGTTCTGCAGCTTTCAAGACTTTGACTTTTTCTTGCTTTTCTGATGGTTTAGGAGTGGAAGTAGCAGTAGTGGCCTCAGTTTCTGGTTCAGAATTGATGGATTCTTCGTCAGATTCGTAACTGTATGGCTTGAGTGTTTCTTCCTTGGCTGTTGGCTTTGAAACTGGAGTTGCTGGTTTGGCTTGTTGTGGACTTTCAGGATTAGTTTCAAATTGAGGAACAAATTGAGAAAAGAAAGGATTAGAGCCAAATAATTGGTTCAAAAATTGTTGTTGTTGTTGGATGTACTGAGTGTATTCCTCTTCTTTTTGCTTGTTCAATTTTTCATGGGCTTGTTTTCTGATTCTTTCAGCTTCTCTTATAGCTTGTTGTCTAGCTTTCTCTTCAGCTTCTTTTCTTTGTCTTTCTTCAGCTTCTCTTCTTTGTCTTTCTTCAGCTTCTCTTCTTTGTCTTTCTTCAGCTTCTCTTCTAGCCTTTTGTTCGGCTTCGTATCTAGCCTTTTTTTCAGCTTCCCTTCTTTGTCTTTGTTCAGCTTCCCTTCTTGCTTTTTGTTCGGCTTCTCTTGACTTTTCTTCATGATGTTTTCTGGCATTCACTTCGGCCAGGTTTCTTTCATCTTGCTGCTGAGGAACACAGACGGTACCAGAAGTTCTAGGACTATAACCAAATAAGATGGTGCTCAAAGCATCGGTCAAGTCGTCGGTGCAGTACTTGATTCTCTTGGGAACGTTCAACACCAAGACATTTTCGTCCTCGTAGTATTCCCAGTCGATATTGGAGATCTCGATATCGTTTACGTTGAATTGGAACACTTTTCTGAATTGGTCAGCTCTGGATTCGATAACTAAGTTAATCAATCTATTAGCATTGAAGGCGGTGTTCTTCAACACTCTAACTTCATAGGAGTCAAAATTACCGTACTTCTTGAAGATTTGGATTTGGTACTTGTCTTCGGTTTCGATCTTCTTGATGATCTTGGGTCTCGATTGTTCCAACTGCTGCTGTTGCTGGTATCTTTGTAACTCGTTGAAGTAGTTGGCAAAAGCGTTGAAGTCGTACAAAGGAGTTGGATTAGTGTTGATAGCGAACATTGTAATTATGATAGTGTTGATTAGTTGATTATTGATGATAAATTAATAAATATGAACTCCAAATCAAAGGATCAAGCCATTGCCTTATATACCAAGTTGATCATGGTACCGTCATTGCCCCAAATGGGCAGAAGGTTCCAGAATGGAACATTTCGCAGCTTTTCTCGAGGATTCCTGCTCTCTCTTTTAGGAACTTCATTCTTAAAGCTTCCACGCGCTTCTGCTTCTGGAAGATTCCAGAACTGTATGCAGGACTTTGAACACAAGCGTCATTTTTTCACAGCCATTATCAGTTTTACAAGTATAGTCTGACAAATAGTCTGCAAATAGTCTGACAAATAGTCTGCAAATAGTATTCAAACAGCCTGACAAATAGTATGCAAATAAAATAGTGGGACAAATAGTGTGACAAATCGTTTAACAAATAGTCTGCAATTAGCCTGACAAATAGCCTGACAAATAGTCTACAAACAGCCTGCAAATGAACTACAATAAAAGTTTCGAGGAAAATAATGCAAATTTCGTATATAGATTACATGCCGACCCAGCCTTGGATCAATTGTCGGATGGCACCAATACTGGCCATGATGACCATGACGGTTCCAAAGATACTGAAACTCAAGGAACTCATTGATGCTGCACGAGGATCCACATTAAGGAGATGTGCGGTAGCAATGGCCCCACAGTTAATTCCAAGACTCACACCACGAGTAACGTAGTCATCTGTAGGTACGCGCAACAAGTTAAAGATGGAGTCTCCAATAAGAACCCCGCAAATCCCACTCAAAATTGTACACACCGCCATCAAGGAGATCGAGCCACCCAATGCATTGATCAAAGGAGTGCCCAAGGCCAACGTAACCAGACGCCCTATAAAGCCAATTGATCTTAATGGCTGAATGCCGATGGTATAACAGAAAATAGGATAACAGAAAAACGTTAATGCAATTGAAACCAAGATTGGTGGCATCAAGACCCAGAAATTACGGGTGAAATCTTTACGATGGGTAAACATGGGTAAAGATAAGGAGACAATAGATATATCCATAAGGGAACTGAGGAAATCACCACACCCGGGCCATTGTGGGGTTGCCGTAGGGTCTACTACGTTATGGTTAATTTGGTTCCCATTGTCTAACATAGCTTTATTATTGAATAGATTGAGATAAGTTTTACCGGTCTTGTAGTAGCGTAAATCATCGAGGAACCCCTTGGGCTTCCCACCATGATAAATCAAGGATCCAATGAAACAAACAAAGAGAATTTCACCAGTCAGCACCAAGATGGGATGGGCGAATTTCCTAGTTTTGGGCCATTTTAAGGGAATTAATAATGCCAAATAATAAGCAATAATGGTGATACTTAAATGATAGGGTAAGAATGTATGGATGGATCTAACATAGTATAATGGTAAGGAAACCACAAATAAAGTTATGAAAAGAATCCAGTCGATATAATTGGTGATGAAAACGGTGATTTTCTTGGTGTTTTCACTCAAGTGTTCGAACGGAGAAGACTCTTGTTGTTCTTGGGTTGAAGCCGATACCGATGCAGAAGACGAGGCAGATGATGATGTGGTTATTGGCACCAGCGATGGTCCAGGAGATGGAGATGACGTGGCTGGAGGAGCTGGAGTGGTGTTTGATTTAAATAAGGCATTTGAAGGATCCTGAGAATGACTGCCTCCACGTATATGCAATTGTTGAGGTTCTTGAAGATTGATGGAATTTTCCTGGGTATTGAACGGATTATCCGATATCGATAAACTTCTGACTCTATTAGCCGGGGCCGGTTCTGTCTTGGTTGATCTTAAGCTGGAAATATCAATTGTGGTTATATCATCTCTCATGGAGGTGAAGACATTAGCTTTTGGTCCCACTTGATCAAAATCGTAATTTTTCGGTTCGGGACGATTCATTCTTTGTAATTCAATTTCTTCTTGACGATCTACGTCTTCAAATTCCTCCTCGTCGTCGTCATTTTTCTTCACCTGGTCGATATCATCTTTATAGACATTGAATCTATTTAACACCCATTTAAGTCCAAGAATCATATAAACATCAATACACAATAAAAGTAAGCCACCAACCACGAAAACACCGGCAATTTTCAAACATTCGATGAAGGTGATGGGATCACTCAAGGGTAAGATAATAAATGAGGGGATGAAAAACACATTGATCCATTTTAAGGAAAAATTCATCGAGGGTTTGGTGATCATAAGATAATGAGTAAATAGGAAGGATGCCCATTTACTTATTTTATCTCTTATCCCTGGTTTCCCCGATGATTTCAAACCACTCAATATATTGAGCACGCATAATACCACCAAATTGATCAACATCCCCAAAACTGAGGCCGGGAACTTGATTTTAAAAATATTAGCCAATAGTATATTCAATCCATACAAGATGGTAAATAGTATAACGCAACCCAAGGGAACAATCAAGTATGAATGAATTAAATGATGCTTGGAGTACCATAATCCATACCCTATCCCTTGCACCACTTCCAGCAACTGGAATGACCCAAGATTGTCCCACCATTGACGAAATCGGTCTTTGGGACGAGTGGTATGAGAGAACTGTTGGTATATTTCATGTGACTGTTGTTGTTGCATCTGCTGCTCCGAATAACTATCAGGCAGCACGGGCTGCGATTGCGAATCTGGGGTTGTGTTAGTTATCATGGTAGAGGTCATGATAATGGTTCAATGATGATTTAGAATGAATATGTTGTCGGTTTATCAGGCATGATTTGAATATCCGGGGAAATAGGGCTATTTAAATACGATGATGCAAATTTTCGTTATCTTTCAGCCTTTTCGGGTTGTTCTCTGAATTTTTCGCTGACTCCGAACATTTCTCCCGTGGCCCGAGGCCAATCAAGAAGAGGACTGCAGCCACCGGCCCGTACACCCGGGCACAATACTACAGACTTAATGACTCAAGCTGATAACCATTAAACATAGAACATATCGCTTAAGAGACTAATTGGGAAACGTATGCATTAAGAATAAATAGCTATTCATTGATATATAAAGAAGAAAAAAAAAAAGACAGAAATGGAACTATTGGTACAAAAAACAAAATATGGATGTAGATGAGATTTAGAAGCCGGAAGACATGAATGAATAAATAAAAGGGTGATTAAAGGGACACCCTCGTGATGAAATTAAAGGTGATATGTGTATTTTTTTTAGTGGGAGTGACCATTTTCAATCAAGTCTCTATGTTCTTCTTTGGCGTATCTCAAACCACAGTACCCACAAGTGGAAGCCTTTGGTTGGTCCAAGTTGATGAAGACTTTGGGATGACCTTGTAAAGTAGAGCCTCTGTTACCGTCGCAAACAGCCACGTTACCTTCTTCATGAGTCAAGTATCTGACTGGTTCTTTGGCGATCAAATCAATGGCAGCATAAGGTCTTGGTTGTGCGTCCATCTCTTTTTGAACAAATCTGTGGGGGTGACGGGACACGATTTCCAATCTCGATTCTTGGGTAGGAGACCACGTTTCAGTTCTATTGGGAGCTTGTTCAATTAAAGGGTTTTGTTCTAATTCAGCCTTGGTTAAACCAGTACTAGATTGTGTCTTGGATCTAAGGGCATTCACAGTGCAAACACCACTGCGTCTGAAACCAAACTGGCTATTTATTCTGATGCATCTGCTCAACATGTTGGTCCACAATATATATTTATCTGTATACACAAGATCTATCAAGAACCAAGTTGTATATACCCCATTACTTTCTAACCACTCTCTTTTTTTTTTTCTTCCTTTTTTTCATAATGTTTATTTCGGAGTGAGAAATCAGCATTTAGCACCATTTTATTGGCTGTGTGCACCAGGCTAAAAAAAAAAGTACGAATCACGTGACTTCCGTACACCTTAAGCAGTGGAATTCAGTAAATAAACTTAATAAACAGATAGTTTGTATCTACAGATAAGATAAGATCGGTACATGGAAGGCTAAAATAACAAGTTGATTTATTCATCATGGTAAACTAACTCTATTATGACCTTTACGGGCAGCCTTAAAGGCAACTTTAAGGTGCATCGAGTCATGATAGTAACAAAAGCATTTATGAAGAAAAAAGTAGCTATATAAGGGACACAGTAATAAAGTCTCCAATCATGAGATCAAAGTTGAAACAAAAAAATATTGGGAGAGTGGGAAGTATACGGGAAGGTGAATGGGATGAGAAGAGAAGTAAACCAAAATGAATAAATTATCAAGGCAGTATAACTAAGAGAAGAGAAATAAGCTAGAAGCAGCGATGATAATCAAATCACATCGACAATAATATAGTAATAGTAATAATAATAATTAAAAAGGAAACAATCAATTAGGTGGATTAAATGTGGCGATATACTCTAATCAATGTATGATAAACAAATAAAAAAAAAAAGATAAAAGAATAAAATTGTGTGTGGGGGGACAAGAAAGGAATATAAAAGGGGTAGAAACAAAATTAAACAAGAAGGGAGGATGAAAATAAGGATTCAGTTGCTTATAAAACAACACACTTCTTCTTCTTTTCCTTCTTTTCTTTGGTCTTCAAAGAAGCTCTGGTGGCAGCTTCGAAAACTTCCTTAACACCTTCACCGGTTCTAGCAGAACATTCCAAGTAGTATTGGGTACCAATCTTGGTGGCCACGGCTTGACCTTCAGAACTAGAAACAGGTTGTTGTTGTTGTTGTCTCAATTGTTCAATGGTGTCGGGGTCATTTCTTAAATCAGATTTACAACCAACCAAGATGATTGGGACACCTTGACAGAAATGTAAAACTTCGGAAATCCATTTTTCCAAAACGTTATCCAAAGAATCAGGAGAGTCAACTGAGAAACAAATTAAAATAACATTTGAATCAGGGTAAGATAATGGTCTTAATCTATCGTAATCTTCTTGACCAGCAGTATCCCATAAGGCCAATTCAACTTTTCTACCATCAACTTCAACGTCAGCAACGTAGTTTTCAAACACGGTTGGGACGTAAACTTCAGGGAAAGTACCTTTAGAGAAAACAATCAATAAACAGGTTTTACCACAGGCACCATCACCGACTATAACTAATTTTCTTCTGATTTCAGCTGGAGGAGGAACCATCTTTGTATGTGAAAATGTAAGTGTATTATGAAACTGATTTGAAAGTTTTAATTCAAAACTATCAACGAATTAAACCGATGTGAAATGAAGTTAAGTAAAAAAAAAAGAATTAAACTAAAAAAAACCCAAAAAATTAAATAAAAATTTGATGAGGTAATGCAACTAGAGAAACGTTAGTACTTGACAATTTAGTTATGGATTATGAATTGAACAATGATAAAGATCAAACAAGATGAACAGTTCGGGAATGATTGAGTGTCGAGGATAGGACAAGTGGATCAAAAAACAAAGAATAAGACAAAAAGAAAACAAGTTATAAAAAGAAGTTATCACTAAAAAAAAACAACTAAAGAGAACAGAAAAACAAAAGAATACGAGGTAAAATCTCAGTTAGTGAGACGAGTGAAAAAAAAAAAAGAGAAAAGGAAAAAACTGAGGGAGACACCCCCGAGAAGCACAGTAATAAGAAAAGAAAAATAAAAAAAAAGAAATTGGAAAAAAGCCCTTTTATTCCCACCGACACCGACACACACGTATACTCGGACACGGGTGAAAGATAGCGATTGACACCAACCTGGCTTAGAACGGGCTGCTCCACCTGTCATACAGCCATACCCGCAATGGCAATGGCAATGTCCATTGATAAGTGTCATACTAGGCTGTCATGCGAAGCGATCACTGAATCATCTCGAACCACGATTTGCTGAGGAAGATTTGATCGCACTTAACAACTGGTATTAGCACTCGGCTGATATACGCAAAACAAATAAACAAACAAACGACCCACAAAGACTGACCAAACTATGCACTTTTGGTATGTGGGTGAAGAGACGGCAGCAGCAGCCGATAGGTATTCACGTCACAGCACAGTTCATCGGTGTGTACTCCCCTAATAATAATCGATACACTTAGACAGAGAACGTACCTGGCGTGTGCGTGTTGTGTAAGCATCGTGCCACCACCAAAAATGGTTAAAACTAACCAAAACAAACCAAACCAAAACAAAACGAAAAACAAAAAAAAAACGACCTATTTTAAAAATAAAGGAACAAAAAGGCTTTAGCGTGCCTAAAATTAGCCTTCCACCGACTTACTTTGATTTTGCACAGGACCTAAGAAGTTTTTTTTTTTTTTTCTTTGATTCTTGATATTGTTCTATTTTTACTATTATCTGAAGATGCGAGACAGCACAAGCAGCCGTTTTATCATTAAGCACCACCGCCATAAACACACACGAGCGTAAGTCACGCAGTGGTCGCAGGCGACGGGTGGGTCCAATGACTTGAACCAGTTGTGCCATCGGTGTTCTGGTTTGTCATGTGTTTAATTTGTCATGTGCTGGTATGGAGAGAATAACGCAAAACGAACAGTAGATAAAGAAAAAAAACAAAAAGGGGAACGAACAGAAAAAAAAGAAGTCACCCTAGCCCCGAGTTCCACGAGCTCATACTACAACGAAATACATCATAACGATATATTACCTAGTTGTTTGTAAGAACATGTCAACTGGATTGAGTGTGATTCTTCTAAATGGTATGTCTGTCGCTCGCTTATTTTTTATTCTTTCCTTGTCTCTATTTTTCTTTTTTCTCTCTCTTTTTTTTTTTTTCTAGTGGAAACGGTGCAAGGTGAAATTGGAGATTCTGGTGCCGCCGTGGCATTCTAATACCACATTATCCCGTGCAATCAATCCTCATGATTGATCATCAACAGTAATAGCTTGAGTACTAGAGTCTGCGTGAGGTATACCTTATGTGTTATATATATGTGTGTGCGTGTGTTGTGTGCGTGTAAATTGAGGTGAGCGGGTATCAGCCAATTCTTAGTCCATCGCCTCTGGCAGTAAGCAATGGATCAAAGATTGGATTGCTGTTGGAGGAAGGAGCCAAATTGCCATCAACAGGCCATCTGACCGTCATCTGATAGTAGGGCTTATTGAATTCGATTCAATATTGTCAATTCATTCATTCATTCATTCATTCATTCATTCATTCATTCGATATATCATTCGATATATCAGTAATAGATTCATTCGTTCAATTCAAGACAGTAGAAAAAAATACAGCCAGCGGCCATTCGAGTATACATACCTAGAAAATAACAAGAGGTTACACAGAGTCTTGTGAGGTTTGTTGATTGTTCTTAGTTGGAAAGATAAAAGGAAAAAGTGAAGTAGATAACTCAATGATAAATTGGTTAAATTTTGATCTGGCCAATTTTTGTTGTTTTTTTTTTTTCTTTTTTTGGCGTGCGAATGAAAATAAAAAAATCACAACCACTGCTAAATATGGGAACGGCACTCACAAATTCGCTTCTACACCCATGCTGTCGGCCGTCTTTCCCCTTTTGGCTCTGTGGTTCAAGTCTACTCAAAAACACCAGCTCAAGTAGGGTGCCTTGTTGCAACATCAAATTGAAACTCTTGACCCTGTGCTGTTTTATCTACATCTATCTTTAAATTTATATACTGAAATAGCCAAAAAAAAGGGGGGGCGCAGCTTGAGGCAAAAAACCGATTATGTAAGTGGTGCACGGATGTTCATCACGGGAAAACACCCGTGCATTCGTCTTTTTGCAATTAAAGTATGCATAATTCATTGAACGTCTATAAAGATGGTATTTACAAAATATGTACTCATGGTGATTCATTAGATGGTGCAGGGGTGGTGGAAGTGTCCTCAGTTGCGTCTGGGTTTTCTGAGACTTCGTGGTTGGTGTTTTCTTGATCGGTAGGTTCAACCAGGGGTTCAGCTGACTTGACCTTTCTTGGAGGTAACACCTCATTGAAGGCTTTACCCCAGTCCTTGTCATTTTCAAACCACTTACAGGCAATCTCGTATACATGACTGGTGGCCAATACTTGACGACCGTTCATCTGGATGTACTTATCGATGGGTAATCGGCCCACTTTCAATCCCAAATCCTTGGCTTTATTAACACAGAGTTTCTTATGTCTATTTTTGTCCACGATCCCGCCAATTATATAGGTGTACCCTTCTTCCAATGTATCCAACACCTCGTCGGTATCGGCAGTTAAATAGACGTATTTGTCCTTTTCATCCGGGTTGATCAAGTCTGACAATTTATCATTCTCATGGATGGGCATTCCTTTCCAGTAATGGTACTGAGAAACCGATTTTTCAAATCTCTCCTTCAAATTACCGTTGAAACTACTGATATCCAAGCCAACCTCATATTCACAGTGTCTTTTGGCACTATAACAACGAGCAATTTGGTTACTCATGGAAACAATTTCCTTTTGATTCATCAAGGAGTCAAACTCACAGTCCATAATGAAATTGACTCCCGTCTTATGCTGAGAAGTGGGTAATGCTCGTGATTTTCGTGCCAGATGGTAATGTTCTCCTTCTTGACCTTCGGCGCCTTTCTCCTTCCGTCTTTGCTTGATTAATTTCTTTTTGGCTCGCTTCTCTTCTCGATACTTCTCCTTGGTTTCCTCCCATCGTTTTTGCTTCTGTAATCTTTTCCACGCATTCTTGGACATTCCTTCCGGTATTTCAACTTTTTGTCGTTTACGTTCAGGCTCTTCGCCAGAATGATCTCTGCCGGTACTGGGCTGCTCTTCCCTCACCACCTTCTCCTCGTTGTTTTTCTCATGTGCAGGAACCACAACAGCTGTGGGTTCTGTATCGCTCATATTTGGATGATACTAGGTCTCTTGATGTTGCAGTGGCGTTGTAGTCTTTGTAATTCTACGGTTCTTTATGTCATTTTCATTTTTCATTTTTTTTTTTTTTTCAAAAAAAATTTTTTTTTTTTTTTTCAGAGAGGATCGAGATGTGCGGGATGTTTGATTTTACTAGCGATCTTTTTCCTAATGCTGCTACCATTGAACTAATCAAAAATAGCCTGGACTATTCTACCTTTAATGAAGTAAATTGAAAATTAATGTTATGGACGTCCATATCTGTATATTCAAAAGCGTATGTATATACTTTTTTAGTTGTATATAAAGTGCCTTTTCTTTTTGTGGCTCCACACATTGTTGCGAAAAGTTCAACAAAATTCATACGAGAATAGATGAACAATTTCAGACGAAACAAAAACAAAGTACTGTTGTTATTCTTTTCAATTACTTGATTCAGTCTTTGAATTTCTCATAAGCATGTGTCATCTGCATTGTAGCAGCCCCCATTTAATCGAGGTTCCGAGAGTGTATAATTCGTCTTTTACACGGGGTTCCTTCATAAAGATAAAGACGCGTAACTATAAAAATCACAGTTGATTCCTTTCTCTTACTTTTTTCTTTCATCTTCTTCAGTTCTTCATACTAATCAGTAATTTTTTGATCATGTCTAAACCACATAAAACCGCTATAACCTCGTACGATTCCAACCACGTAGCTTACGATACCTTGAGACCTTCTTTTCCCCAAACGATCACCAATCAATTTCTCATTGATTTGAAATTGGCCTCACCAACGGAGTATTTCACCAACAAGCAGGTCTTGGAATTGGCAACTGGTACGGGAAAATTCACCCGCAATTTGGTTGAGAACGGTTGGAATGAAAACTTGCTAGCTGTGGAACCCTCAGATGGGATGTTAGACTCGCTAAAACAAAACTTCCCCGCCATTAAAACTCTTAAAGGGTCCTCATACCATATCGACGTACCTGACTCGAGTTATGACGCGGTAATTGTGGCCCAAGGGTTCCATTGGTTTGCAGATCCTGAATCTTTGAAGGAAATCAATCGCGTCTTGAAACCAAACGGTGCTCTTGGAATGATTTGGACCGTTGATGTGGCAGTACCAACTAGTCTTGTTGTGAAAGATCAAACATTACCCCAGTTTCAATTCTTGTTCGACGAGGAATCGTTACCGCAAACTGCTTTGAAAGAAGGCAGTCAATTAGCCCAAACTTTACCCGAGTCAAGGGACAAAGCATTCCAGGTTGCAAACAAAGTATTCGGACAGGACTCATGGTCTACTCAAGTCGGAAAACATGTCTATACTTATGACGTTAACGTTCCTCAATATCGTCATGGCAAATGGCGAGACGTGATCAGTGTACCAAATGATTATTTTAAGCCTATTGAAAAGGAAACCTTATATTTTTATGGCTCGTTTGTAAAAGAGGATTCGGTCTATCCCTATTGGGCAACTCGATCCTATATCACCGCTTTGCCACAAGAAGAAAAAGACAAATTGAAGGCGGATATACAAAGCATTCTAAATTCTAGCGTTAATGAAAGTGATAAGGCTGTGATTGACGGTCAAGAATTACTCCGTAAAACCTTATGCACTCATACTACTGTTTTACTTGCTAAAAAGTAACTAGATTGATATTTCTCTTGATCCAAATGGATGACTACAAGCAAGAAGTGACTGTAGAACGCCCTGCAGATGTCAGATATTAAAAAAATGTCATATTATTCGAAAATTGTCGCAGCAAAAGACACTAATTCCAGTTGTTATGATATTTTCTTTTTTCTTTATTTTTTTTTTAATTGACAAGTCCATTTTAAAGTGATATTTTATAGGCGCACCATGACTGCTTATCCAGCTCTTAATAAGCCTTGTCTATAATCCCTCATGTAAGTAACCTTGCAAGAAGCAAGATAAGTGAGTTTGAGATAAAAAGAATAAAATGCGCCACAAGGAATTCACATGCAATAGCCTATTATCTTATTCCTTATCAATCTTTAATTTCTGCAAGTTCTTAGAATCTCCACCTGCCACCATCATGTATGCTTGAACTAAAGTGCCACAATTACGCCAAAACTTAGTTAAATAATATAGGCGTTTCGGTGTCTGCTCAATTTTTTTGCCGTATTGTTGCAAAATAAAATATGATAAAACCAGAAAAAAAATGCAGCACGGCAATTTTACGACAAAATTTATGAATCAGAGTGAACGACTAAA
>JAJMSM010000035.1:118345-144913 GCA_030578475.1 Hyphopichia wangnamkhiaoensis
AAAAAAAAAAAAAAAAAAAAAAAAAAAAAAAAAAAAAAAAAAAAAAAAAAAAAAAAAAAAAAAAAAAAAAAAAAAAAAAAAAAAAAAAAAAAAAAAAATAATAATAATAATAATAATAAGAGCTTTATCGAGGCGTTATCGTTTCATAGCGTATTTTAATTGGAAAATAAATCAAAGTCATCATTGAAAAGCATATCAGTAAGGTTAGGACCACCACGCATATTGCTATTTCTGCGTAGTAAAGGTACTTCATCAAGCTTTGGCGTTGGAATAGGAGGCACCTGTGCATTATATGCATTAGCTCCCCAGCCTGGACCACGAGAATCCACGAGGTTGGTAGAGTTGTTGCCAATCGGCTGAAATTGCTGTTGCTGTTGCTGTTGCTGTTGCTGTTGCTGTTGCTGTTGCTGTTGCTGCTGCTGTTGTTGCTGATCCTGTTGAGGTGGCACAAAATTTTGAGCGAACCCGCTAGGAGGAGGAAATGGTGTTGGAACTTGGTTATTTGATGGCCCAGAACCAACAGGCATATTCTGATCCAATACAGGCTGTGAAACAAAGTTGTCTGGCTGGACAATGTTAGGGTTACCATTTGCACCTACATTGATAAATCCTGGATCCCCAACTGCTCCACTATTTACCCCAATATTTGGTGCCCCTGGCATTGCAGCGAAATTTTGACTGTAGGATTGATCGTTCTGATTTTGATTAAAGCCTGGTACTCCCGGTAGAGGGCCACCTGAATCACCACCGGAGACTTGAAACTTCATAGCCATAATGGATAACCACATTTGATCCACATCTTGATTGTTATCATTCTGGAATGCATTCAATGAAGATTTAATATTGTGTGAGCTTAATTCACTCCCAGTACTTCCAGGGAGACTAGATGGATTATTAGGGTTGAGAAGAAAACTGTCAGGTTCCATTTTGGCGCTCATAGGTGCCAATGGAGGGTTACCGTTGCTGTCAACACTAATTGGACCACTATCGGGTGTCTCATCAGTAACATTAGTTTCACTACTATTCGTTCCACCATCAGCACTCTTGATAGGATTCATTGGTGTAGGTTCAAGTGGAGGCATCGAAGTTGCAAAAGTGTTCTTAGCTTTATTCCTGTTATTCTTTTTGAACTTCTTTCTTGGTGACCGTTCGGAACTAGGCTTCGAAGCATTCTTGGTCTTTGATGCAGCATATTCTTTTGAACTTTCATCCAAGGTCCTTTTATTGAATGGCACCCCGTTTGATTTACTAGGTGTATCTGGTTGAGCGAAAATGTCATTGTCATTCTTCATATCATCCTTATATTCATTAACAAACTTTATTTGTTCTGCTAATCCACTTACTAATTCAGTTAAATCGTTGAGTTGATGAGAAGTGAACTGGAATAGGTTGGGCATCTCCCCCTTTTGAAAATCAGCAGCATTTTTGTATAGGTTTTTATCCATAATGGATGCGAAGACAAAACTGTGTGATTTATAAATTCTCCAAGCATAGTAATAACGGGTAGAGAAGCGACCCATTATCATTACAGTACCACGCCCCAATCCTAAAAGCAAATTACCCAAACGATCGTAGTTGTCGTAAGTTTGTTTATAAGTTTCGTCAGTGGCTAATAAATGATCATGATTTTTGCGAGATTCCATTCGAGTTTGGATAAATCTAACCCTTGTAAGACAAGACATGTATAATTGATTAGATCTTTGAAGTGTCATGAGAAACACGGGATTCAAGTAAATACCATCATTTGCTAATTTACCATAAACGATATGGAAGTAGAACGGTGTAACATATTCACTAATCAAGAAAAAGATTTTCTTCAAATAGAAAAAGGTCAATTCAAAATTACCTCGACTTTCATAATGCAAGTAAAGATGGTAGTAAATGGTGAATACGGAACAAGCCATGTAAAGAACATAATTCACGGCCATGCACATATAATAACGCTCAAGACTATAATTAGCTCTTTGAACTGGGTTAAGGTTGTATCTCTTGATGAGATCAATGGGAGAGAATTCATCTCTAACCGTCTTTTCGAAATTATTGAGTAGATCCGTCAATCTGTTGATCGGAGTATATTGTTTGATATCAAGAGCAATGTCAATAATTTTTTTCAAGTGATTCAAGCGGAAATAAAGAAAGTAAAAAGTGTCAAATTGTACTTTTTCAAGAGCTGGATGTGTTGTATTTTCATTTCCCTCTTCATAGAATGGGGGTTTACAGTCACAGTGTCTTAGATCAATGGAAGTAATATTCCCATGACTCAAACAAGAGACAACATCGGCTCTTATTAAGAAATGCCACATTTTTCTTGTCAAGTTATTAATCTTTGGATCTCTTAATTTCTCAGGAGAATTAGAAGGGTCTCGGTTCAAACCCAAAATATACGCCATTTGCACCAACAAAGTATTACTGATTTGAGAATCACCACCATCCAACCCATCACCATCTTCTGGAGCCCACAGGTGATAAATACGTAAGTAGATGACAGCGGTAAATACAGTCAAATTAGTTTTCCTGATTAATGGGAAAGTATCCACACAACTTTGGGCTAATTCAATAACGGAAGCATTAATAGGTCTAGCTAATAAGTACTGGATTTCCTGACCATCAGGATCTTTATCGAAATTTGCCTTCAACACATAATCATCCACACAACTTCGGTTTGAGAAAAGAGACAAGCAGGTAAATCTGATAACCACCATCGCAATAGCAATGGTGGCCAAATCGAGCTTACGCACAAGATTGATGTTATCAAAAGGTACATCTTCATATTCAGGTGGACCAAAGATTCTGACCAAATCATTTTTGAAGTAATCTTCAATAAGTAACGGGATATGGACATACAAAGTACGGAAGTAACGATCTATGAGAAGCCAAAACACTTTTTTGGGGGGCATTATGGCCTTCACTTGTTCGGCCAAGGCCAATTCTTTATCAAACTTGCCTTCAAATAAAGTTTTACTGAGGGCCAAAGAACTTCGACTGAAACCTTCTAGCTTGGTATTACTTTTAAGTTTATCCATGATCGAGGGTTGCTGCTGGGTATTGACATTTCGCTGCTGTTGTTGTGGTTTATACTGATGCTGCTGCTTCTGTTGTGGCTGATGCTGATGCTTCTGTTGTGGTTTTTGTTGTTCATTCTGTTTGTCTTGCTTCGATAGTATTTTCTTCGACTTGATGATCAACTTATTCTCTTCTTTTTCATGTTCCTGTACTTCTTTCATGGGGACTGCATCGTAGAACCCATCATTTTGCAAGGTAGTCTTCCTGAACTCGGTTTCGGTAGGGTCTTTCAGGGACTTCAAGATTTGATTAACGGTTGGCAGGGAGTATGCATGTAACAATGGAACCACATTCTCATGAGTTTTCAATTTGTCGTCGACCGATTTTCTCAATCGATTAATCCAAACGTCACGATGCATAAGGGAGTTCCATGCAAGGGGCCCCGTATTGTACCTTCTAAAAGGTTCTTTTACCAAGATGGAAGAGTAACCTTCATAAAAATTGATCCGTTCGTCTTTGGAAACAATGGGACAGTACATGTGGGGGTTCACGTCCTTCGACAAGTAGTCCGACTCTACGGTTATTCTAGGAGCCTCATCATAAGTGAGGTTACTAAGAAACATACCACGACGGCTTGACGGTGCCTCGTCATTATTGGGGTCATAACGATAAACCTCGGGTTTCAGGGCCGCTTCTAATCGGTACAATTTGTTTCGAAGGTATAAGATTTCCAATTGAAGATTACGTTGACGTTCTTCTTCGGCCGACTTTGACCGTTGTTTGGTAACGAGATTGGGGAGATGGGGCTTTTCCTTATCGGGGTGACTGGTTGGGGTGGTATTATTGGTGCTGGAACTAGTACTGGTACTATTGTATATGCTGGTGCTTTCAGGAGGCAGGATCAATTGATCCACCAGGGTTTTGGGCTTGGCAATGGGTTCGTCAATTCGTAGAGGGGGATGGTCGTCTTGTTCTAGATCTTTCAACAATTGTCGGGCCCGCTTCCCGGCAGCACTCTTCTTCAGGGGTCTGGCTTCATAAGTACACGAGTAACCAGTATTGATCTTGATACACGAGGAACAAGGCGCTTTACGATCACACTTGATTTTTCTTCGTTTGCAATTGGTGCACACCAACGTTGGTTTGTTTCGTCTCTTGATTTCGCCCTTTTTGGTGTCATTATTCAAAGGTTTGATCACTTTCTCGTTTGCATACGAGGAAGCATCGTTAACAGTACTTGTTGATGCAGTGGCCGTGGTGGAGGCGGCTCCACTTGGATTGGTAATCACGAACCCACTCATCGGTTGATATCCTGGTAATTGGTCTGCCATGAGGTGCAGGAACAATCGCATCGAGCACTCTCTATCTTGGGGACAAGAGTAAGCTCACAATTAGCAGGAACTGGGGGATATTCAATTGGTTATAAATCGTACAATATGCTTGAAAAGAATTATTCTGCTAAACAGAAAGCAAGAAAAGAAAATAGAATTTTTTAAAAAAAGAAAAATATATAATCAGGCCAAAATAATTTTTAGAGAAAAATAACAGTATATACAAAACTGCAGAAAAATGAGGAAAAAAAAAAAAAAAATAGTGAAAATAATACAATAAAATATAATCAGACAAGACAAGCCGGGGAAATGTACCGAACGTATAAGTACTAGACCCTGGTAATGGCATTTCGGGGACAGCATCTGCCAGAACCTTATTGTAGCAGAATTTGTAAAAAGAAAGAAAAATAAAAATAAAAAATATATAAAAAAAGAAAAACTAACAGGAAAAGTCGCCAGGCTAAAGCAACGTTGACCGAAAGGCTGCACCGATAACACAGGCTGCCTCTAATGGCAGTGGAGAACAGGGAATAGCACAAAAAAAAAAGAAATATCGACTCGAAAATAAGGTTGGAGTTCAAACAAACCAGAATGGGAAAGTAAGGAAAATAAGAAAATAATAGAAACTCCTCTGGCTAATGGTTTAAGAATAATCTGAAACTAGCGGCATGGCCAGGTGATGCGAGAAGGGTGAATCAGAGAATCGGTCATGGCTGCAACAGGGTTACGACCACTAAGTGGTTAGAGGGATTGGTCTAAGACAGTATTCATGTCAGTCACACGGACCATCGTTTGACGTAAGCGACTCTATTGTCCCGTATTCTCATGTACCATTTGGAAGGGACCAAACGACAGAAAAAATATAAATGCAACTAACAAACATTGCTTCATTAGCCAAGTACAGTTACCCTAGTCCACTCCACAAGATGTCTGAGTGGTTAAGCCACCATGCCTCTACCGTTTGAGGAGCACCAAGACCAGCAGGGTCGGGGGCGTATTAGGGATAACGTAAGCGAGGACCAATCAGGACAGTATTGCAAATACAAAAAATAAAATAATGTGGACCAGAGTGGAAAAGTTCCGACAATTTGTCTTCTACGTAGCAACGAACGTCCTGAGTCAACTGTATTGGAGTTGGTGAATCGGATCGGGCGTCTATCAGACACAGTCACCAGCTCACTGAGTGGGCCAAAGGCAGCTTGGTTTGTTTGTTTTCCGTTTTGGTATTCTATTTTTATACTTTTTGTTTTTCTTTTTTTTTTTTTGTGGTTACATTTATCCGTAATCATACTGAAGTCATTGCCTTCTTTCATGCAATACGATATGGTAGCATTGAATATTACTACGCATGGAACAAAGCTTAATAAGCAGAGAATACAAACGGCACTATTCCGACGGAAGCAGCAAGAGCCGCACCACGATACGCATATCAGTCACGGAATTTACCATCAAAAGCACAAACAACAAGTAGGACAAACATTCTAATCACAGCCATCCACGATCTGGCCCTTATGTGGACCATATGTCAGATAATAAAATCAGAACATTCGCAAAATGAACATTTGAAAAGCAAAGCAACTTAAAGCTAAAGTTTAAATCCTGACTAAGCATTCCTGGTCTCTTTTTTTAGATAGACCAACTTTGTAAGCCACTTTAAGTCTTACATGACCGTAATACTACTTACATCAAACTGAAAAGCTCACCTCGTACTGTCTTGTATGATGTCAGAATGGCGCTTCGGTTGTAGATTCCCCACAATTCCAGAAATTTTCACAGGACAAAAATGTCATCTGGCGATGATCCAAACCCATCGCGTTTCAAGTTGAGGCGGAACTTCGCAAAGCCACGGAATTGGCTGCCAATTTTTGCTACAACATGTTCGCATCAAAAAGTGAAAAATTATAATATAGTTACTTAATTGTAAATTTAATCGGTTAAATTCTTGATTGGAGTTATACACAAATAATAATACAGGAATACAGAATAATTAGCCTCAATCACCCAAGTTGAACACTTTATCAAAGGGCAAATCACTAAAAATATCAAACTTAGATGCCAGTTCCATATCAAACCGGAAGCGATCAATCCCAATAGGACTTCCTGCGCCTCCGGTGCCGTCTGGTCCACTAAACTGATCGATAATCAGCCGTGAGCGCCCGGGAGTTTGCAACAGGGTTGCAGTATGTGCTTGATTTGGTGTTTGACTCGGTCCCTGATATGCAGGGCTACCAATCCCCTCGACTGCAGCCGGGGTATAACCCGAACTAAGCGAATTGAATATGGCATCTGCATTTGAGTTTTGTTCATCATAAATCAGATTGTCATACTTGACACTAATCAAGTTAAGCCACAATCGATCAATTTCCTCGTTATCCACAAAGTCAAATCCAAAGTTATTATTAATATTATCATCATGGGCCGAAACAGTTTGCTGCTGCTGCTGCGTTGCCTGTTGCTGATGTTGTTGAGACGATTGCCTCTGTGGTTGTTGTACTTTATATTGGGAAGTTTCGTACTCTTCAGAATCAACCGTACTAGGATATGTAGACAGTGTGTTTTTACCTTCACTCATCGAATCACGATTACTTGAGTCACCAGTGGAATCACCGCTATCTAGTGACGCACCCAAGGATGATCGTTTCCGCATCAGATCAATCACTTGTTCTCTTGGACTGTCATTTGAGCCTAAGCGGGTTCTTTGAGAATAATCCTCACCACCATTCTGAACAATGGGTGAATTATTGATGCCCATTTTAGTACAGAAACTATCAACAGCACAGTGTGATTTACCGAATTTGATTAAAGTACGTTCACAAATTTGAATCAACTCTTCCAACTGTTGGGTAGAATAGCGTGGTACACAAAGATGTGCGGCCTGAGCATGATTATCCTCGTAGAATTTGGTGGAAGTTATTGTTTTCAAAAGGAATGTATGACTTTTGGTGATTCTCCATGCGTAATAATAACGATTACTGATTTTGGAAATGGCTGATATTGAAACTTCAGCACATCGAGTTAAACATGACAGGAATCGACATAAAGTCTTAAAGTACATACAATAACCCTTATCACGAGCCAATTTATCTTCATGATCAGACTGAGTTTTCATGTGATAAATCATGAAGTTCACCTTGACAATAGATGCTAAATTGGTTTGATTTGACTTATGAATTATTGCTTCTAACGTCGGATTAACAATCATATCACAAATAACACTACTATTCCCCAATAAATCAGAATAGTGAGGCATTATATCAGCCGTGGAAATAAGTATTGATTTTTTCAAGTAGAAAAATGATAATCCAACATTACGAGTTTCATAATATAAGTAAAAATGGAAAAATACAGAAATCAAAAATGCCTTTAATGATAAGTAAAATTTGGTAGTGAAATTACGGGTGAAGATGAACGTATTACCCTTTTCCAATGGTTTTAAACAATCTTCCAAAGTTCCGTACTCTTCATCAATGAATACTTCAAAGTCACTAATCAATTTACATAATTCACTCATTTTGGTTCTACCTTCCACATTTAACACCAAGGTCAATATTTTCTTCAACTGTGGTACCAACAGTCCACATCCGAAATATGCTTCGGTAATATACTTATCTAACTTGGCATCTTTAATTGTTTCGTTACCTGGTACATGGAATGGTACTTTTGTATCATAATGCATCTTATCGATGGTCATCGGATTCCCAAATGTATACGATAAATAAATATCACTCACCACAAAGAAATGCCACATTTTCCGTCCTAAATGGTTTAACTTGGGATCATTACAAACATCGGGGAAATTGTCCGGTTCTCGATTAAGTCCCAAAGAGTAAGCCATTTGAATCAACATGGCACTTAATACTTGCAGGTCTCCACCATCAGCTCCATCACCATCTTCAGGTGCGTATGTGTGATATAATCGCATATAAAAGGCAAGTTGCAAAACGGTAAAGTTAGTTTTTCTCAAAAGTTGGAATTGGTCAAGACAAAGTTGAGCCACATCAATACTATTGATATTGATTGGGTTTGATAATAAATATTTGAGTTCTTGAGCCGCAGGTGAGGGATCAGTGGAGTGTAAATTTTCTTCGTTGACCGAATTTTTGTTACAAAACAAGGAAAGATATGCCAAACGTAATACAATTAATAAGATACCAATGGTGGCCAAATCAAGTTTTTTCTCCACTTTGATTTTATCCACGTTAACATGTTCCATTGATTCAGGACCAATAATCTTGGCTACATCTGCAGTGAATGCAAATTGGTCCAAGAATGGTTGGAATGGGTACAACCAGGTGAAGTATCGGTCAATGAGTTTCCAGATGACTTTTCTTTTTGGAAGAATCATTTGTATTTTATCAATCAATTGCAACTCACGATCAATTTGCCCATCATAAAACGTAAGACCTAAAGGTAATGCCTCGGCGTTTAATTTCAGTTTTTGTATGTTACGTTCGGCTCGTGCCTTTAATATATTATTATAGGGGATCATTTCATCATACCCGTCTGTTTGTAATGCCCGCTTCTGAAACACTTTTTCGGGTAGATTTTCATTGTCATCGCTCTTTACAATGACGTTGGTATTTTCCTGAGTAATTTCATTAGAATCGTTCAGGAATACAAGACCACCACTATAACCTTTGGCACCCACTCCCGACTGTTCTTCTTTTTTCTTAATGATATAGTCCCAGAGCAAACGTAAACCAAAATCACGTTTCATCAAAGAAGACCATGCAAAGGGACCAAAGTTGATTCTTCTTAAAGGTTCCTTTACGTGGATTGAGGTGTAGTCTTCAAAGAAGTTAATTGTATCATCAGGGCTATCATAAGGGTTGACCCCAATCAAGGACTGCATTTTGCTTGTGTTTATCCCTCCGTAGTCAGAGACGCTCATACTTTGAGGACTGGGGCCCTTTTGCGGAGGAACAGACGAAGCTGGAGCGGGAAATGGGGCATTTGGTAATGAAGGGCTGGCCTGTTTTTGAATTGGAAAATTATACTGATTAGAATATTCTTGTTGGTGATTTTGCTGTTGCTGTTGAACCGGGCTAGGTGAAAGGTGTAGTGGAGGAAGCTGGATCATACTTCTAGTCCCATTTGGTACACTGGGGCTGGGGACGTAATTTTTAGGCTGAGAATTGAAATAGGGAATGTCGTTAGATTTATCGTAAGGAGCAGCTGTCGCTGCTGGAGGGTGTATTAAACTAGGAGTCAGACCTATTATGTTAGAATGGAGCTGATTATTCTGAATCGAAGGAGATATACTATTATTGACAGAACCCACCGGTGGGTACCCGCCGTATTGTAAAGGATACGACTCTCGTTCATTTTGCCGTGCACCCACCGCTGTTGTTGATGATGCTGCCGATGTGGTTGCTGGGTCTGGCCGAGGTGCGCTAGTATTATTAACTCCTATTGACGCTTCAATTTGCTTGAGTCGTTCCTTCAATAGTTCAAGCTCACTCTTGGATATAGTTACGTCATCATTTGAATTTGCATCAGAAATGGTCTTGTTCAAATCAGCACTACCTTTACTGGAACCGCTCTTATGTGAGCCTGTATCAGATGAAGGCGATTTTCTCTTCGTGCCATTTTTGCCATTGGTAGTTCGAAAAGTGCTTTGATGGGCCGGTGATGGTTCTCGATTCGACTTTTTCGTAGAAACGTCCCCAAAAGACAACGGTTTCTTTGCCGAGGCAACATATGGTAAAATCTTATCGTGGCTGCTGGATAAGAACGTTTCTGCATTGGCATCATAACGGCAAGTATCCGTTATGTTTGCCTTCACACACTGAGAACATGGATGTGCCTTGTCACATTTGATCTTCTTTCGCTTACAATTCTCACACACAAGACTTGACCTTTTCCGCTTCTTGGCTGGCTGACTAGGAGGCGCCGGATTGATCATTGTCATTGGCACTGATAATCGTAAAAGAGCAGTGGAATCAGGATGAATAGAGGCAACTGCTAAACGCTGATGCTACGATGATTTTATATAACGCGAAGATGAAAAAAAATGAAACAGAAAGAAATAGTAAATGCTCCCCTTTTGATTAGAAATGAAAAAATTGGTGTGCGGTGCACAAAAGTTTCCAAATGAGGAAAGTCCGACAAGACGGAAACAAGGCGGAGAAAAGCAGCACTTCTTATAAAGAAAATTTCACAGCCATTGAAAAGAAGAGAGACGAACGGTGGCAAATAAGAACAGAGATGAGCAATTTATTGATGAACGGTAGTCTATCTAAAAAGGCTATACATTACCTATGTTCAGAAACACTTGGTCCAATGGGAGATCGTTGAACAAGTCGAGGTACTTGTTACCAAACACCTGCAGGATTTGGTCGTCAAACATGTCGTGGTTTTCAGCCGTGAAACCGTTTGAGGAAGTAGGAGCAGTGGTATTTGAAGCTCCAGGAGTATCAGAGGATGGAGCGACTGACTCCTGTTTTGTATGCCCAAAAGCATTATCGTAGTTGACTTGAGGGTTGTAGTACTGAGACGGATTGGAACTAAATACGGGTCGTTGTAGCATGTTATCCTCGAATGAGGGCTCGACCTTCTGAGCCATGAGATGAAGCCATAAGGAATCGATATCGGTAGAGTTTTGAAACGTGTTGAGCGAGTTAGGGTCGTTATTCAGAGTTTGGGTATCATTGGGGGCAACTTCAGGCTCCAATGCGTCATCTGATTCTTTCTGTGAGTTCAAGTCAGGGATGTTGGCAATATCATTGGGATGAATCCCCCAGTGGAAATATTCACTGTTGGGGTCGCTTGAGGTGTCACTCATTTCGGAGGTAGTATCAGTTTCTGATGATAGTGGCGGGTTCTTGCCTTCATTCTGGGTTGGGTTGAGTAAAGGTGTGATGGGGGACCTGGACTGATAAGGGTATTCGTAAGTAGTAGGTTGTGGTTGAGTATTGGACCCATGCAGGCGTTGACGATGCTGATGATTATGATGATGACGATGGTTGTTATGATGATTATGGCGGTTTTCTGTTTGTTGTTGAAGTCCAAATGGCAATCTTTTACGGACTTTGTCGATGTAAGCGTCGACATTACCTCGTTTCTGAGAGAGAATTTTATTAGTTTGTTCAAAAATCAGTTCCAAGTTGATTTGTTTACAATTTTTCTCGATAAATTTCTCCAAATAAGTTAACCCTCTTTCGGCAATTGAAATCAAATCATCGATTTGCAGATTATTATAAAATTCAACATTCTTGATCGGGAATGGCTGGGAATAGAATTCTTCGTTGGTTATTACTCCCAACATGAAATTATGGGCTTTGCTAATAGACCAGGCAAAGTAGTATCGGTTACTTAACACATATGCTGAAAACATGCAAAGACTAGAACATTTCTGTAAAAGACCCGTTAACTTGATCAATTTTTCGAAAAGATTACGGTAGATAGGATCATAATAAAGTTTACTCAAATGATCAGGGGAATTTTCACACTTGTAAATATAGGAACTGCATCTCACAATGGCAATGATGATGGTCTCATTGGCTCGATAAATTGCCGATACAATGTGAGGAGTTAAAATCAAATTGGCACCTTCTCCAAAACAAGTTTCTGTTTTGAAAATAAATGGCATAAATGAAGGAATCAAGTCTTCAGCTGTTAATGAAAACATTTTTTTCAAATAGAAAAACATAAGTTCTTGATTTCCCTTTTCTTCATAATATGAAAAAAGATAGAAATAAACAAGAAGAAGAAAACATTTGTTATCCAAACAAATTTTACCCTTGAGTATTTTAGATGAAGAATAAGAAGCACTATTTGATTCCAATGGTTGAAGATAGTCAATCAACCGGCCATAAACTGCGGATGTACCAATTTCCAAATGATTTAAGTACTTGGTGAACTCAGCCACTTTTACTTCAGAATTCATCTTTAAAACCAATCTCAATATATCACTCATAGGACCTTTAATCAAGGCTTCATTATAGCGATAAGTTTTATTGATTGCCACCTCTAGTTCAGTATCACGAATATTAGAATTGCCCTTTTTAGAATATGGAAGCCCGGTATCATAATAGTCAGAGTTTATTGACATAAAGCTCCCAAATGTGCAACTTTGAACAAAATCCATGGTACATAGATGTAACCATATTTTACGATGCAAATGTTTTTTGCGCTCATCGGTACTATAAGGCAGGTTGTTCTTGGGTTCACGGTTCAAGCCAAGTGAATAGGCCATTTGGACCAATGTTCCATGGAAAACTTGTGATTCTCCACAATCTATCCCATCACCATCTTCCGGGGCACATTGATGATAAATCTTAAGGAATAATGCACATTGAAATACCGGTAGGCTAACTCTTCTTAAAAATTGAAATTGGTTTAGACAAAAATGAGCAATTTCGATGGTATGTAAATGAATTGGGTTAAGTAAAAGGTAGCGGAATTCACGAGCAGCTGCAGAAGAATCATTGGTGGTATTTAATCTTGCATCATTAATATCAGGACGATTCGAAAATAGCGAAAGATACGACAATCTCATAACCACCAATAAAATCCCAAGATGGGCCAAATCTAATCTATTCTCCACGGTAATATTGGAGATTTCAACGTCATCATAAACTTCGGGTCCGACCAATTTTTCGAGTCTGTCACGGAAATCAAATTCATCAAGGTAAGGATAAAAAGGGTATATCAAACTGAAGAATCGTTTCACCAACAACCAAACCACTCTTTTCTTGGGTAATACCGACTTTATTTGCTCAATAAGTTTCATTTCTCGATCAACCTGAGTGTCGAAAATAGTAAGACTTAATGTAAGGGTATTTTTGTTCAAACTATGCAATTGTTTATTATTTTCGGCATCCACTGAAAATGGAATAACATCCCGAAGTTCATCGTCTAAGGCTTTTCTAGCAAACGTTTCATGGGAGGGGGTGGCCACGCCATGGTTTTGGGGTAATAGCATGGCATTCACATTAGCAATGGACGTGTTGGTGTTGGTGGTTGGTACTGATGTAGCACGAGAATTATTGTTCAGAACCGATGTAGGAGTAGAAGGAGTTTGCCTGCGTCCATTCTTGAGTTTATAAATGTCCAACGAATTCATTTGACTTTTGGCCTTTTGGATCTGAGTATATCTTCTGAGAGTTGATAACCATGGGTCTCTTCTCAGAATTGCCAACCAGGATAATGGGCCCGACAGTACGGTGGTAAGATCATGGTTGATGGAAGCATCTGCTCCATTATTGGCATCTTTGTTTTCTGGGGAGAAGACGGGCATGGCACATTCATGAAAATTGATGGTTTCTTCTTCATTTTGAAATGGGTTAATACCAACGTTGAAACCTTTATACAAGTTGATTACCGGGCTATCCTTATTGGCATGATCGTCCTGAGTACTGATACTTATATTCCCACTATTTAATGATTCAGGAATTGATCCTGGCAATTTGGGATTATGCAAATTATCATGTTGTTCAATGAAAGTGCCTGAATAATTGAGGGCCTTGTATTTGGTGCGTTTGTTTACCACCATTAAAGAAGGACGAGGAAGATACATATATTTGCAACAAGTATCATAAAGATAGAACTTGAAATTATGGAAATCGGGCGATTCTTGATTTGGAGATGATTGGGTGGAAGCTTCGGATTTGATTGAAGGCAGGGTGGAATTCTTATAAGAATTAGGAAATAGATGATTTTGTTTCTGTTCGAGCGAATCCAATTTGTTTTTTAAAGCTTCAAGATCATTTCGAGAGATTTGAATCATATCTGAGCCTTTAAGACTACCCGAGTCCGAATGAATCAACTTGATTTCTTTGGGAGATGAATCCTTTGATTTCTTATGAATTCGATTTTGTTGGTTGGATTTATTGGGTTGAATCACCGCCACTGGCACCTTAGCACTCTGGATAAAAGTGGGCATTGAATCATTCTGGGGATTCACATTCCCATTATATTTGTCAGACAACCAATTAGATTCATAAGTACAATATTCAGTACATTTGTTTTTGATACACGAGGAACATGGTCTTCCCTTATCACATTTGATTTTTCTCTTCTTACAAGCATCACACACCAAACTGGGTCTGTTCCGCCTTTTCACGGGAACACTAAAGCTCATGATGGCAACAATCGTAGTAGCAACCCAGACTTGGACACACAACTAATTCAAAGAGGACGGCAAATTCTTAAAAGAACATCCAATGGAATAGCTGATAGGAGATCGGCTGGATATTTGGCTTATACATCAAAAATAAAAAATCCAAATATAATACAATATAATATAAATATATATATCTGTATTTATATCAGTATAAAGCCACCTCAAAGAGATGATTCAGATGGAAAAGAAGAAAAAAAAAAAAGAAACAAAAATGTCACCACCAAGAAAAAAAGAAATGACAAGACTGTCAAAAAGAAGAAGAGAGGATAATGGGATTCATCAACATGCAATTGACCGTTGATTTTGAAAGTTCAGCCGGTTTATGATAAAAAAAAATCAAGAGACATAAAACGTTCATCGGGAGCAACATGCTAATACAATCTTTTTATTTTTTTTTTGTATTAGGTGAAAAGCCTCGGCTTCTGCTCCGAATTAGGAAATAGTGGCCGCAACCCGTGCATCTCGATCCGAGCTACCGGAAGGGACAAAGACCCGTGCATCCCATTGTTGGTGGATTTTCTTAGGTCGATACGGCTGAGTAAAGGAAGATACGAAGAGGTTGGGTGGATTAAAATGAGTAATAAATATAGATATAAATATATACGTAGCTATTTTTGGAGAGGCGGATTCTATGTTACAGTTGCCAAATGAGTATGGCGAAGTCAAAAAAAGAAAGAGAAAAGTAAACAAAATGAAAGAGGACAAAGAGAATGGAAAAGGAAAACCGGTGAACTTGGTGAGTCGTTGAGTGAATAATGCATATGACTTAGTTGACGGTACCGTATGAGTCGCCTGCGGCTGATCCATTCAACAATCTTTGTTCATCGACGGGTCCGGTGGACGATTTGGTTCTAGAATTGGAGGAGTGAGTGGATTCATCGTAGTAACTGGCACACTCGCTATCTTCGTAATTATCATAGTCTCTGCTTTCGTTATATAAGAAAAACTGGACAAAAATGGTGAAATCCAAGGCCAAAGTACCCAAGGACCCAGCCAACCAGGAAGAGTTGACCCAGAGGTAGTACCAAGAAGTATCAATGGCCAAGATTGAGATCACGTAGGTCAAGTTCCCCAAACAGGCAAAGAGAAAGAACATGAACGAAATACCATCGCATGATTTACGTTGGAAGTTGAGTAAAATTTGAGGAACTCGCGATCCCAAGTATAATGCAGCACATAACCAACCAAAGAATTGGGCTAAAGGATCATACACCAAATCCTGGGGTTTTTTGTGGGGGGTATCACTGCCGCCATTTTTCAAGTATGAAATGTACCAACCTCCAAAACCGGCTGAGATGACAAGAAATACCATGAG
Source organism: Hyphopichia wangnamkhiaoensis (assembly GCA_030578475.1). Classification (NCBI taxonomy): domain Eukaryota; kingdom Fungi; phylum Ascomycota; class Pichiomycetes; order Serinales; family Debaryomycetaceae; genus Hyphopichia; species Hyphopichia wangnamkhiaoensis. The sequence continues at coordinate 134,121 of JAJMSM010000035.1, forward strand.
TGATTTATAGAGAGTGGTCATCCAAGGTGACAATGAGGCGGGTTTGTTAATTTGGGATTCAGGGTCTGCTCTGTCGTCAGCTCCAGCCGTGGCGTTAGCACGGTCACCGGAATGGTCTTCTTCGTTCCGCGACAACACCGTTTCCAACACATCTTCGTTCATGGGATTGGCAGGAGATAAATGAATAAGGTCAGCATTGGAGTCTCCGTGGCCGTAGGCCAAACATTGCCAGAGTAAAACCACGTCGGCCAAAGTATAGTAGATGGCCAAGATGATCATGGTGGGGAGCACCCCTTGCAAAATAGACCCTAAAACATTGAAAACATCCCCGGCCAACCATAAAATGACAAACATAAGTGACAATCCTTCCAGGGACTTTCTTCGAAAATTTTCGTAAATTTGCGGAGCAAACACAATTATCCAGCACGCGAGTGAGATGGATCCAGTGAGCTGGGACACTTGGTACGCGTCGATTATTATAGGTGGTGGTGGTGCCATGGTCGTTCTTGTAGGTGGGGGAGAAGTAACTAGCGATGGCTTAATGGAAAGGGTTCTTTTATGTCTTTTTATGTCTTCTTTCTTTCTTTCTTTTTTTTTTTTTTTTTTTCATCGCAATTTGACTCATTTTTTTAAAGCCTTTCTAATTTTCTCATTTTTTTTTTCTTTTCAGTGAAATTCCGCTAATTGATGCCTTTTATGATATGGCTGCGGAAAATGGTCATAATTTAATACGGCATTAGAGATACTACGAAACAACACAGCTCATATTTAAAGAGTAGTAAGCATATAATATATTTAAACATTTAATGTGTATGTATGGTTTATTTAACGTATATTTGAGGAACAAAAGAATGATCACAATTTGGCAGCGTCCACTAAGGAACGTTCCATTTCGTATAGCTTATGGAACACGGATGCAAAAAATTTAGATGCAACACCCCGTTTAATTTTGAGAGTCGGGGTGACCACGTTACGGTCCAACCTGAGTGGATTCGTTTCGATGTGAATGTTATGTAAGCGTTCTAGTCCAATAATGTGGTTTGACACCGAGTTGTTGATCATCTTTAAGAATTTTTTCTTGTTTTCGACTCGGTTGATCTCGACAAAGACTTCATTTTCCGACATATCGATTCGATTATACCCACACTTTTCATTTAGAAACTTGCGGCCCAGATCAAAAGAAATACCGACAACTCCCACCAACCAGTGTCTCACCGAGTCGCCATGAACGTAGAGTTGTTGGATAATGGGGTTTTTCAGTAAATAGATGTTTTCAATCTTTTCTGGAGAAATGTACTCTCCTTGTGCCAATTTGAAGAAGTTCTTGACCCGATCAATGATGTAGATCCGCCCGTTGGCAGGGTCAATACGGGCAATGTCACCACTGTAGAACCAGCCCAGTTCCAGGTCTAACACTTTTTCAGTTTCCTCGTCATTTTTAAAGTATCCTTTGAAAACTTGTGGACCCCTGATCAATAACTCACCTTTATTTTGGTCCGCCGTATAACCCATTTCTTCACGACTGATAAGCTTGACTTCACATGACACCCCAGTACTTCCACAAGATCCTGGTGAACATTCAAAAGGGTGGCCCTTGGTGAAGGCTCCGCAGATTTCCGTGAGCCCATACAACTGACTCACCCCAATTCCCAAGCTGGCCTTTAGATAGACGAGAGTGGCGGGATTGATTGGGGCCGACGCCGTCTGTGTCCACACCAAGTTATCGAAACCGAAAAGTTTACGTAAGTGAAGATATCCAGGGTAATTATCAATCAAGTGGTTGGCACCGGTAGCCCCATCTCTCACCGACTGTTTGGCTTTTTTGTAAGCAATGATCTTATTGAGTAACTGGGCATTAATACTATCGGTCTCTTCCAACAAGTACGACTTCACCATTGATTCCAACTTGGTGAGAAGCCGGGGCACAATCGAGAAATAATGAGGCTTGAACAGTTTACAGTCCTCAATTAGACTCACAATGGCATCCTGTTTGACCGACTTGCTGTTGGTTAAGTGAGGGAACCCCAAGTAGTAACCACAACTAATGGCAAACGCCAGCGTGCCTCGTTCGTAGATGTGGGTTAATGGTAAGTAAATAAGGGCTCTCCCATCTTTCACTTGAGGAATCTCGGTAGCAAGATAGGTGACCGCAGCGGCGATATTCTCCTGGGTGATCTTGGCTCCCTTTGGGTTGGACCCAGTTGTACCAGACGTGAAAGAAATTGTGTACAAGGCCGATGGACTGGGTGGAAGTTCTCGACGGGGTGACGCTTCCCCCAACATCTCCACCTCTCTGATATCATGAACCGTGACAGAAAGCAGGTTTGCTCGTTCAACCAATTCTTTGGCATCTTCTGATGTCAAACGGTCCATCGATACCACGGCGATGATATTCTTCAATGCATCGGGGTTCTTCTGTTTCAAATCCAACACGGTGCCCACCTTATCTTTCGAGCACACCACCACGGGACTTTCCGTCAATTGCAAAATATGTCTCGTCACGTCTTCTCCTAACGTATCGTATAACGCAGTTGAGGTGATTGAATACGAAGAACAGGCCAAATCGGTCAACATCCATTCGGCTCGATTGGCGGAGAAAATCGACAAAATAAACGAAATATTGCTATCATCATAAGTATGGTACTTAGAAGTGTGTTGTACAATCTTGGTATGACTTTCTAATTGGGGATCTAGATAAGGATTGGATGTTAGAATATTCAACAATCCCGATCCAAGATTACGCTTCTTGTGATAAACCTCACCATAGGTCCAATATTGATAATTTCTTGCTGATTCGCCCGTTTCATAATTAAATGGGCGGAATCCAAAACAGGGACGAGCCTGGAAAGTTTCAGCAGCGTTGTTAAAGAGTCGGTGGTGGGTCGCCAAATCTGGATGAAGCTTAGCCACAAGACTATGAGGATGAATCTTGTTCCGGTACGTAGGCGACTCATTAGCTGGATGATGGTGTAAATTGATGGGCACAGCATCAATCACCGCCGATTCATCAAGGGGTAATTGGGTCGAGATGATCTGTTGGGGGTCCAATCCGTCCTCTCGATTGAAAAGACTGGTTTCTGCTCCTGCAGCATCGTGGCTGCTCAAACGTGTGATTGCTTTAGACATGGTATAGTGTATCTATTGACCCTTCGTCAAATCGTTGCTACATTAAGATTCACAGTGCTACTTATATCTACTTTTACTCTCCGTTGTCTTCGGAATAGTTTCACAACTCCGATACCATTTGTGGAGATGAGTGAATACCCCGCCATTACGTCTCATGAGAACAAAAAAAGGAAAAAAAAAAAAAAATAGAAGGTCCCCTCAATGCCTAAGCTTACGAGCCAGCATCATATAGTGCCAGTTCAGAAGGATCCGGATACGTCAGTGCGGATACTCTTGATGTAGCAGAGGTGGAGAGGTATTCCTGTGAAAGTGGAGAAGGTTTATCGGTTGACATTTAATTTTGTTTGTTTGTTCGTACGGTTATTTATGTCCACAAGCAGGAATATGGTTATCTCTACAACCTGCCAGCCAAACCAAATTGCTGGGGAAAAAATGACTTAGTGTGTTGTATTAACCTATCATATTTACTGTGAATCTGTCTCTAAATCGGGAATTTAATGACAGCATTAATTTTACATAAGAAAACGAGATAAGAATAGGAGTATGCTGATTTGGGAAGACCCAGTTTCAAGTTATGGTGCTTGACATTCCCAGTGTATCCACCAGTGGATGTATTTTTGAAATAATGCAGTTCGTTTCTCTTTCTGGCTTATTCTTCATTTAACCTAAACGTATCGTTTGATAGCCGGATTTGTAGGGGAGAAATTTGATTCATTCACCCAACAGAAGTCATCGCCTCTTTCTTTCAAGACACTTGGTTATGTGCTGGGCAAATCGACCACCGGCTATCTTTCTGCCACAATTGTCACAGGCAAAGTATCTGGATGTTTCGGTGGTCTTTAGCTTGGTCTTATCCTGACCGTAGATATCTTTTTTCAGATTGTATTCTTTATTGACCACCACATCCTGGCCCTGATTTGTGCCGTCCTCCCCCACCACTTCTTGACAGAGCCGATAGCGAGCCAAGTTAGTGAGAGTCTGTTGCTTCACTATATTGTCAATCATATCCTGGAACAACGATTCCACCTTTCGCTCGCTTGTTAATATTTCTGTTCCAGTAACACTAGTAGCTCGTGCAAATACATACAAGAACCTGGTACGTGACCGGCTTCTCTGTCATGTTTCCTTTTTGTTACGTCGTGTGTTGCGACCCCGTATCACTAGGTCGATGCCAAATAAAAGTTTTGGGAAAAGTAGGAGAACGGTTTTCCATTTTGGATCTTTTTCATCTTTTTTTTTGTATCTTTTTGTCTGCGTTCTCTTTTTTTTTTTTTTTTTTGTTAGTGCTGCGAGATGAAAATGTCTGAAGCTCTTCTCCATGAAGAGGTTTCTGTTATTATTCACAGTATTGGCGAACAAACATGGACGAACAAGACGATGAGGCCAAGATAGTCATCAGCGGTCCTTCTAGGGGGACCCCGCTTAATAATGGCAAGGACACTGCTGCTCAGGCAGATCAAGACGAGGACGAAAATCTCCAGGATTGGAAAGCCTTCAATAAACTAGTGAACAAGACTGTTTCACTGGTTAGCACCCCAGACATCATTCCCAAGCGAGGAGACAAGGACTTCGAGCCTGATGGAACCACAGTTCAACACTCGCTTCTCGAGGAGTCTCGAAATGAAATGTACGCCGCTTTGAATGGGATTCGTGGGCATCATATCAAAAATAATGTCATAGCCGTATGGATACCTCATCGCAAGATGGCGTTGGTTCCCCATGCAAAAGGTAACTTCTTTAAAGACTGTGGCCAGCCGGTAAGCTTGCCCAAGGCTAAACGGGCCCAGGCCATGCGGCTCACTCCAATTGAAACCGTGTATCTTGTCGAAAGAGGGTCTATTGTGGCATATTTGAGTAATGATAAATTCGACCAGTATTTACAGAATGATGAGCAAGAATTCGACTATAAGAATGACTTGTTCCAGCTCAGTTTGAGTCACTTGTACTCGCTTGCATTTGGTTCTGATGCTGGATTGGTTGATAAGTACCAGGTTTATTCATATTTGAAAAGATTGGGTTATATAGTACAAGATTTCAAGTTGATCTCACCGGATCAAACATCCACGTATCAAGCATTAACACGAACTTTGGTTCGACACTCAATTTTCAAGAATCTTTTCGCCTATATCAGGAATATATGGCCCCTGCTGTTGTTCGCTAAGATCGGCCTTTCGGCATACTCTATCACCCACGATTTACATTATCATACAAAACATTATTTCGGGTACTCTTCCTTGTTTAAATCATTACAATTCATACCGTCCTACTCCATTCATGATAGTCTCAAACCGAAACTGGAATCTATACTAGCACCACCATCCCGCCATCAAATCTCGTTCAACGTTTGGAAACCTAGCCAGAGCTTTTCGAAAAAATCCCCTCCTTCTCCTGATTTCCAAATCGTCATCATAAATACAGCCCAACATCAAAAATTTCCTACATTGTCCGACTTTCAGTCTCTATTCAACCAATTGAACTACCAGTTTCCTACTTCAGATAAAAAGCTGCAGTCATCCACTAAAACTTCAAGTTTTAAGAAAACCAGTTCGTCCCAACCCACCAAGAGAGAAATCAGGTTACAAAGGCAAAAAGAGAGGGCTTCTAAATTGGATCCGAAAATTCAGAAAAGAAACGAATACTTAAAGCAACGAGATCATTTTTTGAAAAATGGACTGAATGGTCGCTCTCTTGTGGTGGCGGCGGTCAACGATGGGATCATTAGTTTGAACAAAGTAAGTGAGGCGGACTTTGCTTTGAGTAATGATATGGCTGTGAATAGTCTTCATGATTTGGCTCCTAATAGAATTGGGCTACACGGCACAATACACCTAGAAAGGTTGTAGATTGTATAATATCATGTATTAATCGTTTAAATGCAGAGTTTGTATATACATTGTTGATGTAGAATTACTTGTGGTCATTAAAAGTCGTTGATAGAAAAGTCATGCGAAGAAAAAAGTTAGAATTATCTTTTTAAATTAGAGAAGTTGTCTTTCTTGGACCAAAATTCTCTATATTGTTCAAGCTTGATGGTCTCGATGTTTTGTCTGAATGTCGAAATGGCCAATGACAATTCTTCATTCAATGTGTTGGAATTATAGTGAGTGATGTAGTATTTTATCAACCTCGAGATCCACTCATCAGCCTCTTTCGCCATGTACTTATAGAAACCTTCAAAGAAGCGATCAAAATGACTAGCTAATTGTTGAATAACAACTTCGTCATTTTCGAGGTGAAAGTCGTGGCAGAAAAGGGCCTTTTTGTACCCTCTTGAGTAAAAAATGCGTTCTGGTAATCGACTTCTAGATGCAATGATGCTTTTAACGATATCAATATCAGATTTATCGGGATCTTTGGTATCATTATTAATAAAATTACGGACAAGATCTTGATCTTCCAGCTCATCCACCAATTGCATTTTCTTCTTTACCATTATTTTAAAAATGAGTGAACCTTCTAATCTTTTGGCTTGCATTACGCTTTGTAGCATGACTGGATGAGTGATTTCGTTGTGTGACAGGCGCAAGAATGCATCTATTACGGCAAGATTATCCAGAATAAATGGGGTTAAATTTAAATCGTGGAAACGTCTCGGAAGAGGGTCATTTAAGATTAAAGGACTATCACTTGGTTCCTTATATGCATGGGGGATTTTTATATGGGGTAAACCATAGTCAAACTTATTTTCGAAATTTGAATATCGATGATTAAGTACTTTTTTACTGATTTTTCTCAAGTCCTTTTTAATTCGGACATGACAGGCACTATTGTTCTCGAGAAAGTATTTGCAAATCGCTTGATAAGTATTCAATTTGCCATCCATAGTAAGTACTGGATCATTTAAAAATGAGGCCTTATCATCTCTTATCAAATCAAATAGCCCAACTTTAAACCTCTCCATGTATCGATGGTAATATGCCAACGTTGTTTTGGGTCCACTTTCCCATATGCTTGGATTGTTAGCAATTATTTCCTTCTCGTTCAAGAACTTCACCACGTTATATTCAAATATTTCTGTACCCAATACTTTTGAAAACTGATTTTGATATCGTAACGCTTCATCCGGATTAGAAGTACCATCCTCCGCCGCCTTGGGTAAGTAATAGTACTTATCACCTTGTTCATCATCAGTGTGAGCAGTTTCTGCGTCCTTCAAGATATCGAGAATTCTATCCATGGTCACAATTGAAGTTGAATTTAAAGCCTCAAATGACTTAGCGATATCAATGCTTTCTTGATCTTTGGTTTTATCGTGATCTCCTCCGTTCGAGTTCCATCTTACTTGCCGCAGTACATTCGAACCACGCGAAGTTATTGAAGGAACCCGGATCCTTATTCTCGAGGACCGTTTTAGCATTGAGTGTTGTGCTGTAGATGTTCTACAAACAATGTAAACCAACTGGTCAAAGTGACGTAAATGAAAATTTTATCAAACGAAAAAAAAAATTAAAAAAAAACGAAAAAAAAAAAAAAAATCTCAACCGTTTTGCTACAATTTTTAGTGCGGATAATTTTTCAACCAATTTTGATTCTATTTATTTATATACCTTGATGAGTCCTACTCCAACGAGGATTCTCTTTTCTTGATCTTTATTTTGGGCTTGGTTGGTGGAGGGGTTGAAGAGGTAGAAGAGCTGGTGGATGGTGCTGGTTTAGGGGTCTTTTTTCTTTGAGGAGCTCGCTTGGATTTGGGGTTGGAGTCAGAGCCAGACGAGGAAGCACGAGAGGAGTCATCTGGTCCTGGTGCAGGCAGCAATGATGCTGAGGAAGGGGTTGCTGATCTGGGACGATTGGATTTTCCCTGTTTTGGCTTTGAGGTTTTATCTTTGGGTTGAGATTCTTGGGTAGATTCTTTTTGCTTTTTGGGTTGGTCTTTGTTTTTAGATCGGTCTTTGGAAGCGGGTTTGTCTTTTGGAGCTAGTTTATCTTTCGAGGTAGGTTTGTCTTTAGACGACGGTCTCTCTGATGCTGGTTTTTCTGATTTATCTTTCGACGAAGGTCTTGATCTTTCCTTGGATCTCTCCTTGGATGCGGGACTTTCTGTAGCTGTAGATTTATCCTTGGGATCCTTTGAGCTTGCACGATCTTTGGTATCATCGTCTTTCTTTTTTCTTCTCGAACGTCTTGAAGGTTTTTTATTTTTGTTTGACTCGGGGTCCTCTTTTTTTTCTTGCTTGGCCTTGTCTTTCTTTTTATTCTTTTTCGAATCCTTTTCTTTTTTACCACGAGATTCTTTTTCGGCGTTTAGTTTACGAGCCAGCCTCTTTTTGCGTTGTTTGTGCTTCTTCATCACCATTAACAAGTCAAATTGTTCATTATTCTGTTTATACTGTTGAAATGCTTGAAATAGGTAGTGTTCTTTTAATTTAGATTGCATGTTTGGTTTTGTGGACAGCGCTGATTTGGGAGGCATCTTATCATACAAGGCTTTTGTTACTATTGGAATGAGGGAGTCTCCTGTTTCTGATTCGAAGAAGGATTTATCCTTAATTTCTTTGATGAAATCATCGGCATCTTGTTGGATGCCAAATTGAATATATGCACGAGAATAAGTAGGTTCTTCAAAAGGTATATCGGAGTATGCTCCCTTCACGTAGTATTTGGATATAATTGAGTTCAAGCTAGTTTCCGAGACGTGGTTGGTGAGTTGATTGGTGAAATCTTGTTGATTAAGACTAGGAGGTAGAAGACGTATGGTTAATTTTATGAATGATTCTGCCGATTGCTGTTTCGGTATTGATTCCGACGGCGGGGGTTTTGTAGTTGGCTGGGCCCTCTTTACAGGGGCCTGTCTGGACGGTGCTACGGAAGCCATTTGTCGTTGTTGATATTAGTCAAAGTGAATGTAGTTGTTATCAAGAAGTGAAGAAGTTTAAAAAAAAAATTCAACGCAGAAAAAAAAAGAATTGAAAAAAAAAAAAAAAAAAACATCATAAGAGTTCATAGAACAACCATAGGTTGATCAATAACGACAATGAGTAGCGTGGATACCTTTTTGAATGAGTTGGTGAATGTTACGAGGCTTCCTGTGCCGCAACAGTCGTATCAGTTGTTACGACTTCTTACATTAGACCCCCAGGTGAATCAGTATGTGGTGCTACTTAATAATGGACCTCAACTACAAGATAAGCAAGTTGATGATATTGTGGAAAAATACCAGTTATATAGTGGAGAATGGCTTGCATTTAGTGAAGTGGTTATATCATTTATTAAATTGAGTCAGCAACTTAATGCATGGTCATTATTAGAATCATTCGATTTATATACACGATATCTTAATGATTTATCGATTGCATTCAATAATAATTTACGAGGAGCCCTTCTATGTCCATTGGTGAAAGATCTGGTTGATATCATTTTACCGATGGCGACCAAACTCGATAGGCAGTTATATTTCAAGGAGAATTGTCAACAACCTCGATTAACCTATATTGCCACATTATTATTGAAGATGTTTAATAATATACGAAGTCAATCAGGAGAAGAAAATATGGGTACTATGGAGGGGAAGAAGAAGTCAATTATATTATACATGGGGATTAAATTATGTCAAGTTTATTTCACGATTGATAGTCCGTTATTATGTCGAAACATTTTTTCAAATATGAATAATGCTCAACTCAATTTTGGGCAATTCCCCATGGGACAACAAGTACAATATCGATTTTATTTGGGGAAATTTTATTTTATTAAGAATCAATTCATTGATGCGTATCAACATTTCAGTTGGTGTTTAAGTCGGATGATGTTTTTAACCAATCATGCCAATATTGATCGATTACTTAAATTATGGATACCCACGGGGATAATGTTGGGGCGATTTCCTCGAATTGATACAATTAGACAAATTTTTTATGGAATGCAAGGGAATGGACCATTTTTTTTACAATTGTATCAGCAATTAAGTGAATCAATTCGCCGTGGAGATTTAAGTCGATTTAATGAATTAATCAGTGAATTGCATAATTATAATTTTTTGAAAAATAATAAAGTATTGGTGGCAATATCGAGTAAATGCACTCTATTATTATTGAGGAATTTAATCAAAAGAGTATGGATAATTGGTGGTTGTAAACCAAAATTAGAATTTGATGATATTAAGATTGCATTGAGTGTATCGGGGGAACGGATGCCTAGTGTGAAGATGAATAGCGTATTACAATATTATCAAGATGATCAAACAATTGAGAATATTTTTATTACCTTAATTGATCAAAATTTAATCAAGGGTAAATTATTTCCTCGTTTAAGAGGAGTTTCATTGAGTAAGACCAATGTGTTTCCAAGTGTTAGTCTGATTAATTTTGTCAAATTTGGTCATGGCCAAGAAGGTCGATTAAGTGCTGGTGACCGATGGATGATACAGTAGCTCCACATAAAGACAAGACACAAAAAACAAGACACAAGACTTACAAGACAAGATATACAACACATACAACACATTCAAGATATACAAGATATACAACACATACAACACATACAACACATACAACACATACAACACATACAACACATACAACACATACAACACATACAAGACATTCAAGACATTCAAGATATACAAGATATACAACACATACAAGACATACAAGACATTCAAGATATACAAGATATACAACACATACAACACATACAACACATACAACACATACAACACATACAACACA
>JAJMSM010000036.1:0-142358 GCA_030578475.1 Hyphopichia wangnamkhiaoensis
ACTATGCAGCCAGTGGACTTGCAGCCAAAACGTTTGTCAGGTCGATTTGGGGAGCCGTGGTGCCTCTTTTCACGATTCAAATGTACCATCGTCTTGGTAATCAGTGGGCCACGTCGCTCATGGCGTTCATCTCACTCGCGTGCTGTGCCATTCCCTACATGTTTTACTGGTACGGGGCCAGAATCCGCCGTTACTCCAAATACGCCTATTCTCCCGAACAGGACCAGTAGTTTAAGTAGAAGTAGAAGTAGTCTAATATTATTTATTGATACGGCTAATGATGTAAGTATCCGTCGGATCGGGCACACAAGCGGGGAGCCCCACAAAACCCCCAGCTGCAAAAACCAGTACCTCCATTCTCCATACCTCCAAACCATCACACCATCACACCATCCACGAGACCAACCCTTGGCTGACTGAGCAATGGGCTCGCGCATCTCCACCTCCTCGGAGTCCATACGGCCCTCCTGAATGCCTCATTCTCCCCAGTCTTGTGTCAACCGTCGTTTCATGCATTTATTACGGTTTGACTCTGTCAAATTACGTCGCCAGCCGTTATTGACGCATTTGTCCATTTGCGTCTCAGTGCGAAAACCAGACCAAATTGCTGTTTTGGGCAAGTTGCGCGGAGGCTCCGACGGAGCGGTCCTGTTTCACAATTATTTTTTTATTTTTTATTTATTTTTGGTTTGTTTGTGTTGCTGTTATGATCTCAAATCGATATAAGGAGATTAGTCGATATATATAAAGATCCTTTAATCTTGCTGTTTTGCCTGTTCGTTGAGAATTTGGCTGGTTGGATTGCTTGTTTTGAAATGTTCACTAATACTTCTGGATCTAGGTATGGGTCAAGACCATATACTTTGTACCATGCTACATTTATTCACAGTCCTGACCTCGAGTCAGGATTGGTGATTTGCCCCAACACTTTGGTTGGGGTGAATCCACAAGGAACGATTGATTTTGTTCGAGAAAACGTACACGGCAACGGGCTCGAGTTGTTCAGACGGGAAATGGCCCATATCGATACGTATGGACGGCGGTTCGTGCATGTGGACTATTCGAATCAGCCGCATAAGTTCATCGTGCCGGGATTTATCGATACCCATATCCATGCGTCTCAGTATCCTAACATTGGGATTGGATTGGACTCGCCTCTACTTGAATGGTTGAAGAATTATACGTTTGCATTGGAAAATCGGTTCAGTGACCCTCATGAACGGCTTGAATTGGCCCGGTTGGTTTATACCAAGGTGATTTTGAAAACGTTATCTCATGGAACCACCTGTGCGTCCTATTTCACCACCATCGATACCACCACCTCAAAACTCTTCGCCGACTTGCTTGTCAAATTGGGCCAGCGCGGGTTCGTGGGTAAAGTTTGTATGGACCATAATGTCGAATATCCCACCTATCAAGAATCTCGCGAAGAGTCACTTCATTCCATGACTGATATCATCAATCATTGTGATATTATCAATCATAATCATCCGGCCACCGTCGATTTGGTCAAACCCATCATCACCCCGCGGTTTGCTCCCGTTTGTTCTCGTGTGCTCCTTCGTCAATTGGGCCAACTTGCCGTTAAAGAAAATTTACCCATTCAAACTCACATTAGTGAAAACAAAGACGAAGTCAAATTGGTCAACGAATTGTTCCCCGAATGTGACGACTACGCATCTGTCTACCATGACCATGGCCTTTTAGGTCCTTCAACCATCTTGGCTCACGCGGTTCATCTACTGGAACGAGAATGTAAACTCATCAAGAGCCAACAATGTTCCATCAGTCACTGTCCTACTTCAAACTCATTCATCTCCAGTGGTGAGGCCCCAGTGAAAAACTACTTGTACCGTCATCATATCAACGTTTCCTTGGGTACCGATTTATCGGGAGGTTACGAACTGTCCATCTTGGGAGTCATGAAACACGCCATTCTCGTGTCTCATCACCTTGCCATGAAATCAGGCAACCCCCTCGATAAATTAAGCACCGACGATGTCTTCTACATGGCCACCCAAGGTGGGGCCGTTGCCGTGGGTCTTGGTGACAAACTCGGCACTTTCCAGATGGGGAAACAGTTTGATGCTCAGCTTATCGATTTGAATAGTTTCAGCTCCAACGTAGACGTCTTTGACTGGCAATTACCCCACGAACGCGACGACCCTAAAGTTCAACAGAAGAAACTCGTCGATTTGGTCAATAAGTGGATCTTTAGTGGGGATGATCGTAACGTGGCCCGCGTTTGGGTTGACGGTGGTTGTGTTCTTGACAAACAGAAGGAAGGCTGGGTCGTTCTTTAGTACATGGTTATCGGTTATCGGTTATCGGTTATTTATTTCTTTATTCTCTCTCTTCGGTTAGGCTTTCTTTTCTTCACTTCTTAACTCACACTAACAGTACTTTGTCATATTATGTAGTAATTTCTTTAAGCCTCCCTCGGTGCTCAAATCGGGTTATCAAAAGCGAGACAAATCTGCCCCTTCAGCCGCGTCGGCGAAAAGCTCTAGATGTACGGGTCGGTTTAACAAGAGGTACAGGTCTTTTTTGCACAAAAGATCCGATGGCGGCAGGAGCTCCGCGGCACTTGCCGATACCGGTTGTTATCAGGAGGGTATATGTGTATAAATCTATACGAAACTATAATTTGAATAAATAAAACCGAAATAGAAGTAGGACGAAAATAGAAGAAGTAAAAGAACTTTATGAAGTGGAATCAGTTTATGCTATGTCGAAATCGCTCTTACCGAAGTCGGGGGTTCCACCTAAAGTATCGTAGATATCACCCACGTAGTTATCGGGTTGGATCCCGTTTTTGTAAACAGAGTCCCAGTGGGTCAAGACATCGTGGACAAAAGGGACACCGGCGAGCACCAAGTTCTCCAACGAGGCTTCAATTCCCCCTTGGTCGGCATCGTTGAAGAAACCAACGGTATTGTTGGCCATGGAAGGTGGAGGACGAGCAAAATCAGAGATGGTTCTCATCACCACCACTCTATTATAATCAACCAACCCGTGTTTATCCATTCTGACGAATGCTTCTAAAGAGGCATTATCCTCTTGAGCAGTGGCACAGTAGATGGAACTACCGTTGGTCATCATTTTGGCATATGCGGTGAAATAGTCACTCAACACGTTACCAAAGAAGTAGTTATCACTGGTGAGAACATCACACTTAGCAACAAAGGGGAGCTTACGAGCAGCGGTGTTGTTGTATAAGGCTCTGAATTCGGCATTGATCTTGGTCCCGTTGTTTAAGTGGGCGGTAGATGCCAATTGAGCAGCACGATCTCTCAAATTTTCATTCAATTCAAATACTTCCGTCCCGTAAACGTTGGATGGATAATCCCATGGTTCATCTACCCCGTACCCAAAGTAACCCGAGGTCCAGTTGGGGTTGGTATGAATGTATTCACGGTAGTCAACTTGGTACTGCAAACCAACTTGAATAGCGTATTTAGCAAACGTGACACTCCCAAGAGTGGTATATTCGGGATCACCCCCAGCAATACCAGCAATGAGGAAATAGGTTTGGGCAAAGTTAAAGAGTGGGTTCAACAACAAGGTGGTGACGGAAGAAGCGGCGTTGATTTCACCTTCCCCGGTGGTCATTTGACAAATGGTGTAATTGGTGGTACAGTGAATGGTTGGATATAATGGAGACAACCCGGGGATGGTAAGGTTATGGACAAAATCCAAAGTTTCCAACCATGGATCTCTTTCCAATTCAAACATGGAAATCACAAACACCTGTGGTTGGAAAATGGCAAATGGCTTACTATAGGCGGTTTGTAAGTCATTGTTCTTGTCGGTGGTGTCTTCAATGGTAGCTTCAGTGGCATTGATGGCTCTTTTGGCTAATGGTTGTGCCCAAGATGGTACTAATAGAGCAGCACTGACGGCTGCTGCTACGAGGTTGGAGAATCTCATGCTTGATATCGATGCACCAAAACCGTCCAACCCCAAGGCAAACTCCCAGCCTATTTATACCATTGACCACAGTCATCACAAAAAAATCAATGCAACGCATACTGGCCCGTTATGGGTGCCATTTCCTGAAATTTATTAGCTTATCAACAATAGAAATTCAGGTGAAAAATTAATTATTTTGACTTCTGCTGCATTAGGGTAATTATTGGCCTAATTTTTCACTTCCCGAGTACATTTTCCACAATCGTTCAAATTGCTGCCCTATCAGGAACAAATTACACGCGTCCGTTGCCCTATCAAATGTGTCCATCACCACCTTCTCTCCTACTACATGGACTCCCCCTCCCCCTTCCCCATTACAAAACAGTATCCCTTCCACGTCTATTGCAATCCATACGTCTAGTGTCTGTCAATGTCATCGTTGACACATTTTTCTGGTTTCCGCGGTGTAAATTACCAATTCGGAAAGACCAACTCGAATCCTAAGCGAGTTGGCCAAAAGAAACAAAGCACAAAAAATAGTGCGATGAGCCCAAAAATTGCAAAGCTTAACGTGCTTCCTTGCTGTTGTACGGCATTAAAATAATGTGAAGATTACGAAATATTTACTATTAGACAAGATCTTATCAGGAAGAATTAGGAGTATCTATATAGATTTATGCAACCTCGAAGCTTTCTTTGCCAAAGTCGGGCACTCCGCCTAAGCTAGCAAAGATGTCGCCGATGAAATTGTCGGGCTTGATCCCGGAGTCGTAGACGGTGTCCCACTGGGACAAGACGTCTTGTACAAACGGTAAACCGGCCCCGACCAAGTTGTCGACCGAGTGCTGGATTCCACCTTTATCGACGTCGTTGAAGAAACCCACGGTGTCGTTGGCCATGGAGGGGGGAGGACGGGCGAAATTGGAGATGGTTCTCATCACCACCACACGAGCGTAGTCAACGAGGCCGTGATGATGCATTCTGGTCATCACTTCCAACGAGGCATTGTCTTCTTGGGCCGTGGCACAGTAGGTGGCCGTGCCGTTGGTGATCAACTCGACGTAGCTGGTGAAATAGTCTCCTAATACATTGCCGATGAAATAGTTGTCACTGGTAAGACTATCACATTTGACCACGGCTGGAGCATTGGTGGCAGGGCCTTGATCGTACAATTGTCTGAGTTCCTCGTTACGTTCGGTCCCGTTGGTCAAATGTCCTCTGGTCTTGGCCAAATCAGCGGCACGGTCTCTTAAGTTTTCGTTCAATTCAAACACTTCGGTCCCGTAAACGTTGGCAGGATAGGTCCAAGGATCTTTCACCCCGTAACCAAAGTAACCCGAGGTCCAGTTGGGGTTGGTGTGAATGTATTCACGGTAATCAACTTGGTATTGTAAACCGACTTGGACGGCGTATTTGGCAAAAGTGGCAGAACCAGTGGTGACTTGACTTGGTTCCCCACCAGCGATCCCGTTGAATAACCAGTAGGTCTTGGATAAGTCAAACAAGGGAGACAACGTCAACGCAGTCACAGAGGCAGCAGCATTGATTTCACCCTCACCGGCAGTCATGAGGCATACCGAGTAGTCACCCACACATTGGACGTAAGGATACAACAGTGATAAGCCGGGAATCGTGATGTTATGTTCGAGGTCCAATGCTTCCAACCAGGGCTCTCTTTCCAATTCAAACATGGCCACCACAAACACCTTGGGTTGGAAAAGAGCAAACGGTTTGCCAGGAACCGTGTGCAAGTCACCATCACTTGAAACTTCGGTGCTATTGTCTCTTTTGTTCAATGGTTGTGCCAAAGCTCCAGCGATGAGCACACTTAATGAGTAAAACCAGCCTAATCTCATTTTCGCAGTTAATGTCAAAAACTACCAAAAGATGATCTTGTACTTACATTTCTACCTATTTATATATATCTAGAATTCCTATACTTATATACTTATCGGGGAGGCCGTTTTTGTAATTGAGATGAGCTACAATGGTTGAATAATGTGCTTATCGGACGTTTCTTGGCAATATCAACGGCTTTCCGCACAATTAAAAATTTCATCTCAATGTAACAAAACCACTAATAAAGAGACATAAAGTAATGGAAGCGGCCACACGACTATCGGATGTTGTAGCGGTCTTTGCCAAAGTCGGGGGTTCCTCCCAAAGTGTTGAAAATGTCTCCAATATAGTTTTGTGGTTTACAGTAGTCATGATTACCTGCAGCGTAGATTGAGTCCCAATGGTGAACCACATCCTCCACAAACGGCCATCCACCAATGTACAAATTGTCCAAAGCATGCTGAATGCCTCCCTTTGGGTAATCGAGGAAAAATTCAAGAGGTTTGTCGGCTAGACTCGGAGGGGCACGTACGAAATTGGAGATGGTCCTCATCACCACGATACGACCAAAATCAACCAAACCAGCTGACGCAACTCGAACGAATGCTTCTAATGATCCATTTTCTTCTTGGGCCGTGGCACAGTAATTGGCGGTGCCGTTGGTGATCATCTTGGTGTAGTCGGTGAAAAATCGACTGAGTCTTTCACCGGTGAAGTAGTTATCACTAGTAAGTACATCACAGGCAAGCACGGTGGGGGGTCTAGATGCCGGATGGTCGTATAGCTGTCTAAGTTTGACGTTTTGGCTGTCTCCTACTTCCAATTGATTCTCCACCCGTTGCGACAATGTCATGGCACGATCCCGTAACTTGGCATTCAACTCAAACACCTCGGTACCATACACACTATCTGGATAAGTCCAAGGGTCTCTAGTACCATAAGCAAAATACCCACTGGTCCAATTGGCATTACTCGTGGCGATTTCTCGAGGATCGATTTGATACAGCAACCCCACTTGCACGGCATATTGGGCAAACGTCACCGAGCCCGTAGTAACTTGGCTGGGCTCACCTCCTCCAATACCGGCGAGAAGCCAGTACGTCTGGCCAAAATTGAACTTAGAAGATGCCAATAAGAACGACACCGAAGTGGCAGCGTTGATCTCGCCTTCACCCGTTGTAAATTGACATACCGAATAGTCTGCCACACAGCGAACATTCGGGTACATGGGAGAAAGTCCTAGTACGGGGAATTCATGAACAAAGTCAACTTTGGTCGTCCATGCCTGCTCTTCTGGTTCAAACATCGATACAATAAATACTTTGGGCGATATTCTGCCCTCATTGGATAACACCGTCTGTCCAGAGTACACGGGACTAGCATAACCGACGTGGAGCAGCACGAGTAGCCACATCCATATCGTAATCAAACTCATGGCCATCGAGTATATGCCTTATCAGTACCGTAGAAAAAGGTCTATTCGTCCAGTTTATATTTCTTATCGACGGATGCTTCGCGTCTGAAGCCATCGCCCGGAACAGTTGCCTGGTTGGGAACAGTAGCTTGAGGTACGGGTGCACTGACCAAATCAGGTGCGATTTGAATTGTTTTTTTTTTTTTATGAAAAAAAGTTATCTAGAGAAGAATATAAACAATACACAATCCACACAACTGATAGTGGCAAGACAGCAGATAGTTCTGTTTGGTAATATCGTTAGCATACAGAGAGACTAGCAGGCCGCCCAGTCACAAATGCCATCTATCGAGAGTGACGAGACAGCGTCCTCCAAACGGTCGTACCAAGAGACACACCATGAAGACACTGGGCATTACAACCCCATAGTACGTACTACCCTGATTCAATATTTTGAGGACCGACAAGATTGGGAGCATTTACTAACAAGTATCTACCACTAGAATGGCCAGAGCGCTACCGATTACATGTCGCAACTTTTGGAGAATAAGCGACGGAAGATGACGCAGGCTAAGGGTGACGCGTATAGCGACAATGAGGATGACTCCGATGAGGACGATGATTCTGACGAATCTGAAGATGATTCGGAGGAAGAAGACGATTCTGATGAAGAAGATGATGCCATGGCGGACACCAGCCCTTCTACTGCAGGTGTTATTGAGCGTATTGTATTGAAAAACTTTATGTGCCATGAATCTTTCGAACTTAACTTGGGACCCCAACTAAATTTTATCATTGGTCGGAATGGGTCCGGTAAGAGTGCCATTTTGACCGGGATCTCGGTTGGATTGGGTGCTAAAGCATCAGATACTAGTCGAGGGAGCTCCATCAAATCATTGATTAAAGATGGGAAGTCGACTGCTCGTGTTAGTATCACGTTATCAAACAGGGGTGAAGATGCGTTCGAACATCATGAATTCGGTAATAAAATTATCATAGAAAGAAAGATCCAGCGGCAAGGCTCCAATGCCTACTATATCAAGTCAGAAAGTGGGAAAACGGTTTCCACCAAGAAACAGGTATTAGATGAAATATTACACAAGTTTAACATCACCGTCGATAATCCAATGGCCTTCTTATCGCAGGATAAAGCGCGTGAATTCTTGACCACCACCACCGACCGCAGTAAGTACTCTTACTTTATGTCAGGATCCTCTATTGAAGATATTTTAAACAAATACGGTTCAACTTCCACTAATATACAACAAGTCAGACAGAAATTGAAGTTGACCCAGACCCACTTTGAGGTGGCGTTGAAAAAATACGAAGAATCTGCTGCCATGTATAACCAATTCAAGAAATCAGATAACTTAAGAAGAAAGTTACAGTTGATTAATGGTAAAATTTATTGGTTTAATGTGACTGCCGTGGAGAAAAAAATCGCCAGTTACCGTGAAAAAATTTCCCAGTTAAATACTGAAATTACGGAATTGGAAGAAAATGCCGAATCAACCACGGAACAATTATCCCTCAGGACTGAACAAAGACTTGAGTTGGCAAGACGCGTGGAAGACACTAATAACGCGGTTCTTGAATGGACTAATAAAATTGCAGACCATTCTGAAAGCTTTAGTGAAATTAAAGCCAATATCAGAAATATGGAAGAAGATATGAAGGATGGAATGCGTGAAATAAAAGAAAATGAACAGGAAATCACAAGAAGTACTAAACTTATTAAGGAGGAACAGGAACGCATTAATCGTCAGCAAGGTGGTTCCAAAGAAGCATTATCAGAAAAATTAAATGAGTATCAGTCTTTATTGGCAGAAGCCGAGAAAACATCAGATGAATTAAGAACAAAGTACGAGGATATGAGAAATAACCCTTCCAATAATCGATCTCCTGAAGCCATCGCCCTTCAAGAAAAACTTCAAAACCTAGATCAACAAATCGATGCTCTCAAAAGACGTAAACAAGGTTTATTATCATCTCAAAAAGATCGTTACGCTCCTTGGGGTAATAATATTCATGTATTACTTAAGGAAATAAGGGCCCGAAATGATTGGCATAAACCCCCACTTGGACCACTTGGCTCTTATGTCAGCCTTAAAAAAGATCATCAAAAATGGCATGACCTTATAAACACCATATACGGTAAGGCCCTCGATTCTTTCCTTGTTTGTGACGAACATGATAGAAGGTTATTATCCAGCATCTTACAAAAAATGAGAACCAATAAAAATATCGTGGTAAGAAAATACGAAAGATTTGACTATCTGAAGGGTAAATCATCGCAACATTTGTGCGTATCCGACGTTATCCATCTGGAAAATGTTGATGTTTTCTTCACATTAATTGATTTTAATAACATGGAAAGAGATGTACTCTGTGAAAATGAGGATGATGCCAAACAATCAGTTAAAAACCCAAAAGTTGGTAATGCTTATTGTCATTTCGATAGTTCCAGTGCTAACAAGTTTAGTGGTAACGCCCACAATCTTCGACTTGATCCGGTCATGTATAATAGAAACGTTGATAAGTTATCAAGAGGTAACCAGGTCACCTCACAAGATATTGCCAATATTGACAAAGAAATCGACCAAACACAAACAGCTAGACATGAAACAAGCCGAGCACTTCGTCAACAAGTTATAAAAGATGATAATGAGAAGGATAAACAACTCAGTAATATTAAAAGTGAAATTAAGAAGGTGAACAATGAAATCAAACTTTTAAATAAAAAAATTTTCAAAGTTTCTGACCAATTAAAAGATGATGGTGATTTGGGTAAGATCAGCGCACTCGAAATTAGAATCCAAGAATGCCGTGATCTGATAACTCAAAGACATGGCATCATGGATGCTGTCAAATCCGAAGTGGAAGATGTCAGGAAATCGTATGATCAAATGAAGCAGACCCTTATTCGTGCAACTAAACAAAAGGATTTAGCAGTCCAGAAGGAAGAAGAAGAAAAAACAAATTTGAAAGAATTTGATATACACGGAGCTCAGTTGACGAGTAATTTAAGTCATTTTCAAGTGGGTATTGATAAGAGGAAACAGAGTATTGAAGAAGTTACCAAGAAAATTGAAAAATTCGAAGACAAAAGACAAGAGATTCTCCCATTGGCAGAAGAGAAATGTGCAAGGGAAGATGCTCCAATTGGTCCTGAAGATACATCTCAAACAATTACAGAAGAATATGAAAATATTCAGAAAGCCATTGCGGAGGCCGAAAAGCGTATGGGTAGATCATACCAAGAAGTTCAACAAGAATTATTGAAAAACAAGCAATTGAAGGACCAACTAGAAGAAGTGGTAAGTGACTTGAATAAGACTGAACACGCTCTAGATGACGATTTGGCTAATAGATTTAGTTACATGTATACCACCATCAACAAGAGTATCAATGAAGCAACCACTTCATTTGAAGAATCTCTTGCCTTGAGAGGGTTTACGGGTGAATTGAAGTTTGGATTTTCGGACCAAACTTTGAAGATGTTCGTAAAGACGCCTAGTGATCATAAGATGAGAACAGTTGAATCGTTATCAGGGGGTGAAAAATCATTCACTCAAATTGCATTATTATTGGCTATTTGGAGAGTCATGGATTCCAAAATTAGGGGGTTAGATGAGTTTGATGTTTTCATGGATTCTGTCAATAGAACCATCAGTATCAGACTTTTGTTGAGTCAACTTCGGATGTATCCTAAATCGCAGTCGATTTTCATTACTCCGCAGGATATTACCAGTGTTGCTGATCTTGAACGTCTGGACGTTAAGATTCACCAAATGCATGCACCAAGAGGTGATTAGCTGCTCAAACGAGTTTGAGGTTGTACCATAAATTTTGTACACTATGTTTTTTTATTTACGAAGTGATTATATGCAAATATATACAAATGATTATATACAAGTATACGGGTACTTTTTACATGAATGCTAGACGTCAAGTCTTTTAACTCTATCAAAGTAGCTAGTCAAATTATGCGTCACGCATAACTTGGAGAATTTATCGTACTCTAATGGATTCAAGAAAACAATGACTTTACTATTGGACAAGTAATGTTTGAGCTCAGTTTCTAACTGGTTGAAACGCAATGATGGATTCAAAAGCATTGATGAAAAATAATACGTGAATGCCTTGACCGGCAATTTACCCTTGGGTTTAGGCGAGCTTATATCGTAGAAATTTTTCACACGAGCAAGAAGGTCAAAACTTTCCTCTAGCACAGCTAAAGATGACATTGTAGGATCATTCACCGACTTGTTGATTTTTTCGTAAAGTCCTTTCATTATGCTGATATAATTGTCTTCCTTAAATAGAAGGCCTTTACTAAGCCAGTAAAAATGTTTGGGCATACTAATGAGTAATGAATACGCCTCTTCCAATAAACCAAGTTCACATAATGATGAAATGAAAAAAACGTGTAACATAAAGTGTGAATCTGATAATGAGTTGAGTAAAGTATCCAACAACCCGGCTTTATTATTTTTCAAATGCGAGATATTTTTCTTGATGAGTTCCTTGAAGCACGGGAGATCATTAACTCGAATAATACCATCAAGAATCGATACGTAGGAGCGGCGATACGAAGTGTATACATTATACTCCTCATAAGGTGAGAATAACTTTAGACCTAATCGTGCGGCAAAAGCTTCTTGTTGACGATCGAATTCAGTCTTGAGGTCATCCAGAATGACGGAGCCTTTGATTGTTTTACCTGTCCTCACATTATCTCTTCTTTCTCTATAGTTTGAGGCCACTCTTGTTTTGAGTATTTTCAAGTTCTTGGATGCTGCACCTGACCGTCTATGTCCAGTGTATTTACAAGCGAGATCAACAAAATGCTCCATTGCTTGACGATAATCACCTTTTTTACTTGATGATTCGATCGAACAGATTCTCAAGGTCTGATAGGTTTTCAGGTGCCCATTATATGAGTAAAACCTCTGGAAGTATTCTCTCAATCTGGCAATAGCCACATCATTTTCGTACTGTAGAAAAATGATTGCTAATTGTTCAAGACTATTGGGAGTAACCAAAAAAGGAATCTGGTCATTCGGTAGCAAAGCGGAATAATTGTTCTTGTCATAGTGTTTATGGCTATCTATGAGTTCATTGAATACGAGAAGAGCCCCATGAATGTTGTTCAGTTCGCATACTCCAGCTAAGAAATATGACCACGCTTGGTTCGAAAGCTTGAATTGAGGTTGTTTATCGATAAGAATGTGTAGTAACGTGGTTGCTGCCAAAATATGTTGACGTTGTATAAGGGAAACGACATAGGTCTCGAGTAACTCGTTATTGAAAGTGCACAGAATGTTCTCCACGATGTATCGATAAATGGATTTGTGATCAGAGGGTTGCAAATAAATATATAATTGAAGTAGAATGTTTGATTTGACATCAGCAAATTGAGGATCATCGGGGAAGCGGGTCTCGACATGCTCGTATAAGTTCTTATGGTTTAAATCTAGTTCAGGTGCTTGTTCTAAAGTTTTCACTTGATCCAAGACACTCTCTCTAAACCTGGAGGTATTCACTATCGAGCGTGGCTCAAAGGACCCCAATTTCAAGACTTGATTCAAAATTCGGTCAAAAAAAACTCCGGAAGAATCCCCAGTTCCCCTTCTCCCACTTGAATAGGAAGCTGAGGCGATTAATGAAACCAGAGAACATGTAAAACGTCGTTTAAACCAGATATTATACCTTCGTATCGGTAGCTTCCTCAAACCGTTCGAGAGCATTGATGACAATAATGAGCCCCTGGGAACGCGTATAATTTCTGCTATATGTTATAGGTTATTATTTGAGACACGTCTGGCATATGTGAAGCGTCGGTAGCTGCCTATTAGCAATGGTTTGATCATCTGCAAAAAACATCAAAAATCAGCTTATGATCTTTTTTTTTTTTTTTTTCTCCAGCAGTTTAAAATGTGGATTACATAAGCAGATGTATTTTTCACTATTTTTTTTTTTTGATTTTTTTTTTTTCAACAACGATTACTTCAAGTTCTTAGCCAGTCTACTCTTTGTTAGCAACGTTCCAAGATATAAACAGAATGTTCAGGTTAGGTTTGGCTCGCAGTGCTCGAGCTATCAGAATAAACCCACTGTTACAGTCTAGAATACTTCCTTCCAGTGCATTACTCTTACAAAATAGCCCCAATCATGTTCGTTTCAATTCTTCCACGAGTGAAGCTGCATCTGAAATCAAAAACAGCTTAACTTCTTTTGCCGACCCAGCTAACGCAAGCCCTTCCATAACAACATTAACTTCTGATCAGGTTGGGTACCTTGACTCGATTGGATTAGCTCAAGGATGGCTCTCTCCCACAGGATTTGTCCAACACGTTTTAGAATTAACTCATGTATATACTGGTTTACCCTGGTGGGGAACCATTGTTGCGGCTACCCTTGGTATCAGACTTATTTTGTTCCCATTATATGTTAAGGCATCAGGGAATGCTGCTAAGATGGCCAGAGCAAAACCAGAATTAGACCAACTTCAAAGAGAACTTAGGGATGCCACCGGTACAGAATCTTACGCCTTGCTTGGTAAAAGAAAAGAAATTTATAAAAAACACGATCTTAGTACTTTTGGATCAATGGGTCCATTCATTCAATTACCATTTGCTTATGGGTTTTTCGCCGGTTTAAGACAAATGGCCAACTATCCAGTTGAAGGTTTCAGTACTCAAGGTGTTTCTTGGATTAGTGATTTAACCCAGGTTGATCCATACTGTGGATTACAAGCCATTTCAGCAGTGTTTGTTACCGGGATGATTGCCTCTGGTGGTGAAACTGGTGCTCATACTATGAGTCCCTTTATGAAAAAATTCATGTATGTGATTCCAATTGGTACTTTCCTTGTTACTAAAGAATTTTCAGCTGCCGTTTGTATTTATTTCACAACTAATGCCATCTTCTCTGCTTTGCAGACTTTACTTTTGAGAAGTAAATGGTTCCGTAAGTTGGCCAAGTTACCTGAAATCGTTGTACCTCAACCTCTTCCAGGTGCTCCCAAACCACCCGCCACCGCTTCTGAATACTGGAAAGAATTTCAAGATCAGATGAAACAAAAATCTAATAAGACCATGGAAGCCAGTGATAAAAAATTACGTGTCATGCAAAAGAGAAAGATCTCCAACCAAAGTCAATTCATCAAAAAGCATTGAAGCTTGTTATTAGAATTTAGTTTTCTTGTATATAGGTAGGTAAAATATCATGTTCATTTAAAGAATACATTTGTTATATAGTAATACGGAAAATAGATACGTTTTGTTGTAAAAAACTATAAGGGAATAAGAAAAGTACATATATGTGCATGATAAAAACTAGCAAAAGATACTGATAAAAAAAAACTTTAGAACTGAAAGAATTAAGGAGTGTAACATTAAAATAATAAGAAGAATCGAAAGAGAAACAAGAAAAAAAAAAAAAATTAAATAAAAATTAAATAAAATAATAAAGAAGAGAAACCAAAAGCAAAAGAACAGAACAAAACAAAAAACAGCAACAGGAAACAAATTAAAATCAAAGAAGGTGATGGTATCATGTCCGAATTGAAGTCAATCAGCTATTCAGTGAATTGACATAGTGTCTTTGAATTTCAGCTTATCGTCATTGGGAGTGTGTCCTTCAAGCATACTACTGGCATAAGCATTAGACACATCATGAGTAGCAGTATCCTCGAAAACATAATCGTAATGAACAATCAACTTTTCAAGAATTGAGTTCATGAATCCAAAGTTATTAACCAATGAATCCAAACTACTGGCTTCAGTTAATGCAGGACCAATGACTGTAGCTAAATTAGAAGCAGTCATCTTATTCTCATTACTGTATTGACTGATTCTTTGTAAATGATTCAATAAGATTTTCAATGTATGATAGTTAACAGCTGGTAAACCTTTCAAGATTTCTTTATAACTTTCAATCAACTTAAGGTCAGCAGCGGACTCATCTCCACCAGAAGATTTCTTCTCTTGTTTCAAAGAAAAGAATGCATCAATCAGCTTATCAGTCAACAAAGCATCTGGTAATTCTCTGAAATAACATTTAACACAACTGGTTAAAGTATGGATGTCATAAGCCTTCTCATTGAAATTGACAGTACCAGTTTTATCTATGGTGCTTTTAAGATGATTTAATTCACTGACAGATGAACTAATTCTGTAAATCCCCACATCTTTCAAACCTTCATTTTCAATTTCTTCAAAAATCAAATCAAGAACTCTTGGTGAAAGTGATTGTTCGCGGTTACAAAGAACACTGATAGGGATACCAAAAGTGGTATTGGTGTGACTTGATTTCAAGTTGATTAATCTTGAGTAGAACCAATGTCTATTAGCATAGTTCAATTTAATCAACCAATCGTTTAATTCAACTTCATTGGGCGCTTGGAAGAAGTAATCGTCGCTTGAAGTTTCCGAGTCGATCTTGAAACATAAAGGTAACAAATATACCGGGAAAATCTTCTTGTTTTTCAAAGGAATAACTAAGAAAGGTTTTTGTTTTACCTCAGGATGAAGCTCAATCGTAGGTAACTCTTTAGCACTGATGATTCTATCGGATTGATTAGATGATAAACCAGACACGTTGAGTGAGAATGGTCTTGACTTATTGAACAAGCCACTGATTTTGAATCTAGAAGATGAATTGGATTTATATGATAATGATTGTCGTCTGAGACTCGAAGTGGAGGCTTTTTTATTCAAAGCGCTATTCTGAGGATTACTATTATTCAAACCAGCGGCACTGTTCAAAAGACCACTATTATTGAACGAATCCTTACTTTCTTTCAATTGTTTTTTCTTATTATCAACAATCAAAATTTTATGTTGATCTCTCAAGACAACTCGGAAAAGCTTAGCTTTATCCTTTTCTAAATTAGAGAAGTCTCTCAAATGTTGATTAGTGGCCAAGGATTCATCTAATTTTAGTAAGAATTCAAATTCTCTCGTGTCATGATAAGTGACATCGTCACTTGAGTCAATATCTTCGACACTCAATTCTTTGATGAGTTTATAAATCAAGTATCTCTTATTGAAATTGATAATTGAACGATAGAAACTTGGACATTTGTTAGTTTCAATCAAGTTTTCAATAATCCAACCAAAACAAGGCAACAAAGGTTCATGGTTCATGATTAAATCAGAATGTTTAATATTAGGAGGTAATAATTGATTAAGATCATCAAAACTATTACCGCCGCTTGAGCCGAAGCCATTATTTCCAACGTTATTAGCGTAATTATTGGAATAATCAGGGTAATTAACCAAGGAATTAGCTGCTTTAATCCATAAATTGGTGAACGACCTTGACTCAGGAGAATAAATTACATTAGTTATAGCACTTTCAATACAAGATGGAATATTATCTTTATCACCTTCAAAAACAAATTGATTATCACTCATTTTCAATTTGGAAATTTTGGTCATAATTAATAACGTTTTCATACGATCCAAACGTTCCTCCACAGTAATATTTAAATCAGTTAATTGAATTAACAAATAACTTCTGAACTTATAGTACAATTTAAATAATTTCCTGAACACGAGTGGGAATTTTTTCAAAAGCAAACGTTTTTCAGCTGGATCAGTTAAAGATTCAAAGAATGTGAAGATATTAGAAATGATGAGATTATCATCATTGTTGATGTTCTTCTGTAAATTAAACTCTAACAAGGTATAATTTTCAAATTGATTTTCGATTGTTTTGTAAATCTTGATCCAATCTTCTGCCTTTATGCCCTTATAGAAAACGGCTAACAACTTGTTAAATTTGTGTAAGAATTTTTCAATTTTGTTGATATTCTTATGACCAGGTAAATTTCTATTCATTGGAACTTCATGCAAAGAATTATTGAATTTAAATTCATTGATTAAGTAAGCATCAAATTTCAGGATTTCAATTGGTCTATAAGTTTTTTTAACAAAGAGCTTTTTCAATTTCTTATAATAGTTGACCAAGCTTTCGAAGGATTTTTCCAAAGTGGCATCAATTTTGTTTGAATTATACCATTGTAAAATTTCATTACTGTATAACTTCAATAATTTGATTAATATTTTCTTATTGATAAGGTCGGTTGCGAAATTTGAATAAAAGTTATTGATGAGAACAATCAAAATTTTCAAAATATTGATTTGAATCTTCAATAGTAATTCATAATCCACATCACCCAATTCATTTAAATCAATAGAAGTGTCAATGTTCCAATTGGGGAATTCACCGAAATTTGAATCAAAAGTACCATTACGAATCATGTATAATTTCTTCATAACTGAAATGACAGCATTACCCGAATTAATAAAACGATGAGCCAATTTATCCAATAATTGCTTAGTACTGATAAATGAATTATAATTAAGTAAGAACACAAATCGGTATTCAGTCAAATCAATGGAAATCAATTCATCGAAATATTTAGAGTCAACTAAAAGTAAATCAACCAATTTATCGATGGAGGCAAACTTTGGAATATACTTAAAATTTTGTCCGTGTGAATGACGGTTATTAGACGAGTCGGAGGAAATGGCACCGAAGCTAGCATGATTTCTTGATCTTTCATCATTGGCACTGGAGCCGGTGTTATTATTGGTACCGTTTCTGTTCTTATTGCCACTATTGCTATCAGCACTATTATTGTTATTACTATTATTACCTCCTTGTTTATGTTCATTTGGATTAGGCGAGTTAGTGGCACTAATACTGAAATTATTGAATTTATCACTGTTTAAAATATCGTCCACATCAATACCTAAACCAGGAACATCATCTTCAACATCCTCATTTTCACCGACCACGTCATCATAGGCATTCATGGTACCGGCCGTGATCAAAGAGGAATCCAAGTCACTTACAAAATCATCGATTCTAAATGTTAAATCATGATCAATAACAACATTGTGTTTATCAATGGGTCCATCAATGTGATGAAATTGAAGCCTTGGATCATGAGTGATTGAGTTTGAAGTGTTGGTGGACCCATTGGATAAAACGGTGAGGTCATCATACTTGGACAAGTTAATTTTGAAATAATGGTTATTGAAGACGGGGATTTTGTTGGCGGGATTATTTTCGTCAAGTTGTTTTTGATGGCTACTATTATTACCAGAACTGCTACCACTGAAACTACCACTCTTGGTGGTACCACTGTTGGAGGGAAGCATGGAGGTACTAGTATTTGGGGTGGAGAAAGAATGAGCATGTGATCTTGAATGATGATTTGACGAATTCCCATTACCAGCATTGGAGCCTTGTTGATAATTGGTTGAGCTAGTTGCATCGGTAGCAGTGGTATTAACCGAGTTTGATGAATCATTTGAGTGAATTGATAAGTTAGATGAGCTGGAATTATTCAATTTAAACGTTAATGTTGAAGGAGATGGCGTTAAAACTTCTGGGATAGTATAACTAGAATTCAGGGGATGACGCATGGAAGATGAAGATGCTGAATAGGAAGGTGATTTAAGATAAGCTTCCGGTAATTCTGGTTCCAAACTAAGAGAAAGTTTCATAATTTTTTCCAAGTTGGTTGATTCACAATTAATTTCAATAAGTCTTAATAATTTTGATTGTAAGTGTTGATTTAACCGGGAGTTCTTCTTAGGTGAAGAAGTAGCCAGTGAAGGGTTTGAATCTTCGAAAATCGACGAAGGGATTGAATCGTTCATTTTGGATTCATCATTTGAATTTACTCCTAAATATAACACCTGGTTCAAGCTTTCATTAGAAAAAATGAATCCCATATTGTCATATCTTTTCAATACATCTTCATTGTATTTGATAATTTTGGAGTAATTTTTCAAATTGGCCAAATATTCATTCCAACGACTGAAAGAATAATTAATTCGTTTCCAAATAGATTCCAACTCCATGATATTGGTGGAAGATGAATTATTGATGATTAAATCACCAAAAAAGGGGATCACTTTTTCCTTTGGATAAATTTTCCCCAAACCTCTTGGTGCCATTATATGGAATGAATCTTTGGAAATGAAATCATCCAGTTTATCAATTGGAGAATTACCACCATCAATTTTTTTCTTATTACTTTCATAAACGGTAGAGGTACCACCATTAGCCAAGTGTCTACGATCCAACTCGAATAATACGGGAGACCAATCATTTTTCAATAATTTGATATAATCGGGCGAAACCAAGGACCAAATTTTGGTGAGTCGAAGTACTGGTTGAGATAAGATAATGGAGGAAATACCTAACCACGATGACATGTTACCTGATTTATCGAGTAAACAACCAAGGTCGATCCATTTTTCCAATAATCGAGCTTTTTTCTCCAAAGAATGAGAAGTCCCGTTATTGTTGGTATTTTCAATGAATAAATGATTAATGAGTAATTTACTTAAATAATGGATATGATGATCATTGTTAAAGATCAACGGATTTTTCTTGTAGAAGATATCTCCCACCAATCCATTAGAAGAACCATTTAAACTTGAAGATAATAAGAGGGATTTATCGATATTTGAATTCCATTTTTCGAAAAAGCGTAAATCAATGGAGGAGATGGCCAAAGATAATTCGAATAAATTAACTTCATTCATGAAAATAGATGAGTTCAAATCTTGAAGTGGATTGTCGGCGGTTGATAAATTATCATTATTGACCAAATTAACCAACAGTTGTTGTTTCAAGAGCATGGTTGATTTGAAAGTTTGAATAAGAGTAGCCAAATCATCTTTATTAGCACAGTGATCAGTTAAAGTTTCCAAGATTTTCAAGATATAAGGAGCAATATCTGATTTAAGTAAGAAACCGGAGAAATTAACGTCGACATTTTTAAACAACTGGATGATACGATTGGTGATGATGGTGATATCAAAGTGTTGATTGATGAATTTCGACGTGGGAGCATCCAAATCAATGAGGTAGAAAAGGTATAGGTGGATCAATTTGAGCATTTTCCCAAAATTGGGGAAAAGAGGTAAAGTACTAATGAGTTGATTGATTGAAGGCTGATACTTTTGGTCATTGGGAGCAAAGAGGAAAAAATGTATTATTGCCTCGATGGTGGACCCACCCACATTGGCAGGGGTTGGAGATCCGAACCCGGAGGGACGACCGTTATTATTATTATTATTATTGTTATTATTATTATTATTAGTGTTATTAGGATTAATAGAATTATTGGAAGGATGTAACAGAATCAGAGACAGTAATATTACAAAAGATTCGGGCGTTTCTTCATACTTGAGGTCCGGATGAGGCACGGTGGTTTGAAAATGGGTTATTATGATATCATCATTGATCGAAGCCGGTGGAGGTGGAGTATGGATTGCTGGTTGAAGAGAAGTGTTGGGAGTGGGAGGAGCTCCCAATTCCTGAATGGTGAGGGACGAATTATTGGCATTTTTGAACAATTCAGACGTGTTGGTGTTAATAGGGGCCGGTACCGATGAGCCAGGAGTTGTATTAGAATTCGGGTTAGGAGTGGT
Organism: Hyphopichia wangnamkhiaoensis; assembly: GCA_030578475.1. NCBI lineage: Eukaryota > Fungi > Ascomycota > Pichiomycetes > Serinales > Debaryomycetaceae > Hyphopichia > Hyphopichia wangnamkhiaoensis. Next base: position 20,632 of record JAJMSM010000036.1, read on the forward strand.
TGGAGTATTAGAGAATGATTCATCGGTAGGGGTCACTGACGATTGCTGAGGAGAAGAACCGGAGGCGGAATCGATTCTAAACGATTTAGCGTTCAAGCTTGGAGGAGGTTTGTACAAATATAAATGAGACCCTTTCAATTCAGCACGGCACACTTTCAAAGTATGTTCGCTAATTTCATTAACGGAATGAGAATTGATGATTACATTAAGCCAATTATACTTGATAAGTTTTGAATCATAATCGGGCTTGATAAGCGCCGACACCGTTTTCTTACTAGCAGGCGACGACGTGGGACCGTTGAATTCGGACGACGTGGGAGAAGACGCCAATGATTGTTGATAATAGGCCGTCTTTGTCGACGCACTGGAGGAGCTATGATTATGAGACGAGTTTTGATTGAGATGATAGTTACCAAAATTGGGCACGTTATTATTACTGTTGCTATTGGTATTGCTATTATTGTTGACGGTGGAGTGCGAGGTGACGGTGGTCAATTCAGGAATACTGCCAATGGTTGAATTGACCAAAGTGGAGTAATCATGATCGTAGGCGCCGTTGCCGCCCCCACCACCACCACTGGGGTATTCATGATTCATATCGTACGAAAGCAACAGGCCATTGGGATCGAATTCAGGAGCAGAGTCGATAGACGTGATGGACGGTTTATGATTAGCAGGATGGGACCCATGACTCAAAGGACTGGGGCTGCTGGTGTGATAAGGCACCCCTGACATGGATTTTCTTTTATCCTTATCCTTTCTCAGGGACCAAATTTTTCTCATGCTTGCAAGGGGAAGGTTGAATTCAATGGGATGATGGTGATAAGAACAAGCCAGGGACGATAAGTACAAGAAGAAGATGGATGATCGATTCAACCAGAATAACGAAAAACGTAGAAATCAAGTTAAAAGGAAAAGAACGAAAAAAAAAAAAAAAGAAAGAACAAAAGTATGGTTTGAGCAAAAAGTAAAAAAAAAAAAAAAAAAAAAAAAAAAAAAAAAAAAAAAAAAAAAAAAAAAGAAAAAAAAAAAAAAAAAAAAAAAAAAAAAAAAAAAAAAAAAAAAATGGTGAAAAAAAAAGCAGAAGACAATGAAATCAAGACTTCAGCTCCACTGAAGAAAGGGCGGAGGCAAACAGTAACACCCGATAATGTGGAATGTGGGTTGTAGGTTGTGGGTTGTATCCAGTATGGTGCGTACCCAGACATTCAGTATGGGCAGCCAGATACTGGGGCTGTTGAGTGGTGGTAGTGAATATATGATTGGAGGATTAGACGATCTAAGGAGACCAGGGGTCGACTACAACATGACTTAACCCAATTTACGTGACATTGTGTGTGTCCACACAAAATCACCTAGACGATCAGTTATATATAGATATGACGTCTCCCCCATCACACTACACCACAATAATCTAGCTACCACCGTATGCCACCTGCCACTACAAGTCGTATCATCGTCTACTCTACTCCCTCTACTCTACTGTAGTCTACTGTGCTGTACTCCACTCTACCCTGCTCGACTACTCTGCTCCACTCTGCTCCACTCGACTTCATCTTCTTATCTTGTACTCTATCTTCGAGTTTCTATTGTATCGTTTATGGCTGATCTGGAAGCAAAGACAATTGTTATTTTACAAACGCGCTCTACTTAGAGTGATTTTTGTAAATAATAAATTGAAAACAAACCTATTCAACTCAATTTTGTGAGCATTTTCGTGTATTTTCTCTTTTCGTTTTACATTTTCAACTCTAACATATAAAAAAAAAAAATAAAAAATAAAGGAAAAATGGAAAAAATAATCGCGTTCTGGTGTACGGGTGGCTGCCGATAAAAATGTACGGGTGTTTAAACACGAGAATGCACGGGTGTGATGGGTAATGATTTATTTCATCGCTGGTGAAAAATGTGGACGATGACAACCACTTGGAGTAAGCATGGTTAGCTTGATAACACGCCGCATACCCAGGGTGCTGGCGTTGGCCAGACACGTTCATACCACGCGCGTTGCTAGTGCTGCTGCAGACGAGAGCTCCGACGAGGCTCGTTGTGCCCATCGAACCGCCATCATCGATACCAAACCCGGCGACTACTACCCCACGCTCGACCTGGTTCGAGCATCGGTGCCCGTTCTTCGAGTGCCCCAGTTTGTGGACCAGTGGAAGTCGCATGATTTCAGCCAATACGAAACTCGTCGTCACCCAGACCCAGTGCAAGTGGAAGGGAAAATCAGGACGATTCGAAAATCAGGTAAAGGAATCTACTTTATTGATTTGATCCAGGATAACTCCAAACTACAACTCATGGTTCATGATCGACTCATGCAGATGCCGTTGGACCAGTTCCACGACCACCACGTCTTCTTCCGGCCCGGCGACGCCGTGAGTGCTCAAGGATGGATCTCCACCACCAAAACGGGGGAATTGTCACTCAAACTATCCCATCCGCTTGTATTATTGACCCCTTGTCTTCGTCACATCCCCAACCGACTCTCGCATAAATCCACCATCAACTCCAATAGGGTGCTTGACTACCTTGTCAACGACTCGTCGCGTCAAACTCTCCAACTTCGATCACATCTTATCCAGGCCATTCGCCGTTTTTTCCTCAATCGTCAGTTCTTGGAAGTATCGACCCCGATTCTCAGTGGTGATGGGACCGGGGCCAATGCTCAGCCATTCACGACAAAACTGAAACACAGCTCGCTCCACGATACCCAGCTCCAACTCCGGGTGGCTCCCGAACTCTGGTTGAAAAAATTGGTCATTAGTGGGTTTGATCAGATTTTCGAAATCGGGTCCTCGTTCCGTAATGAAGGTATTGATCTGTCCCATAACCCCGAGTTTACCACCTGTGAATTCTACCAGGCCTACACCTCGTTGCCGCAACTCTTTGACATCACAGAAGCGTTGTTCAAATCAATCCACTCCGATATCCTGCAACTCAACCTCCCACTTCTTGAACGGTCGCTCCCACAACTCTCCCAATTACAACACGGTAATTTCCCCAAGTACGAGTTCGTGCCCACTCTCGAGCAATTGACCGGCATCACTCTCCCCCATGAACTAACCACCGAATCGCTCCGTGACTACCATAGTCGTCTCAATATCAACCACGAAGGATTGAATTCCCCCGCCGCACTTCTCGACAACCTTGCGTCCGTCTACTTGGAACCCACCATCTCGTCCAACCACCCAAACACCCCCGTGTTCCTCTATAACCAACCGGCTGCCCTTTCTCCCTTGGCCAAGTCGGCTCCAGTAACCTACACCGACAACAGAACCTACGACATCTCCCGTCGTTTCGAGTGCTTCATCAACGGCAAGGAGTACATCAACGCCTACGAGGAGGAAAACAGCCCCTACGAGCAAGCTGCCAAGTTCAAGTTGCAGCAAACGGCCAAGTCTGGTGGTGATAACGAAGCCATCATCCCCGACTGGGCCTACGTCGAGCTGATGCACTACGGTTTGGCCCCCACGGGCGGCTGGGGCTGTGGTATCGACCGTTTGTGCATGCTCTTCGCCGGCGCCAGCCGCATCGAACAGGTCTTACCCTTTGGTGGCTTAAAAGACGTGGTCAGAAACTAGAATACTTGTAAATAGAATCTCTTATAGTAAGTTTTAACAGCCAATTTGTTTGTGCACTCCTTTGCGAATTTTTTTTTATTGTATTTTTTTTTTCTCTTTCGTTGTCCGTCCTCGGTGAAATTGGAAAACTGATCCTGATCAACCATCAACTGCTTGTTCTTAAACGATCAACCATGGACTTCGAAGCTAGAGAGGACGTGGACGGGGTAAGACTGTCCTGGAACACTCTCCCCAAGTCCAAGCTCCAACATCAACGTAATGTGATCCCTTTGGCCTCCATGTACACACCTCTCAATAATAAACGCCCAGAACCATCCCCCATTGCTGATAAGCACCAGTTATTCAGATGCAGACAGTGTTTTTCGTTCCTTAATCCGTACGTCAACATCAATTCCGGCGTGTGGTTTTGCCCCTTTTGTGAGTTTTCCAATCGGTTGGAACAAGACGGACTGGGCCAGTTCCCCGTCGCGATTGATCCCGGTTCGACTACCATTGAATATTCCACCGATCGATTCAGTAAGTTTCCTCCCATCTTCTTTTTCGTGGTTGATACCTGCTTTGAAGTGGAAGACGTGGCTGACGCGTACCAGTCGTTGAAAGAATCGTTGCTCTCGTCATTGTCGTTGTTGCCCGAAAACGCCTACGTGGGGTTTATCTCGTTTGGTAAACACGTTCAAATTCATGAAATTGGCGTATCCAACAATTTGAAACACTATACGTTCAACGGGAATAAAGATTACGATATTGAGTATTTACAAAAATCGTTGGGGCTTCTTTCTTCTAGTTTACACCAGAATCATTCTAATCATGCTTTGGGGCCCATTGCTGAAAAATTCTTACAACCCATCAATATTGCTGAATATCAATTGACTTCCATCATTGAAAACTTGGTCACCAATACTTTCCCCCATAATACCATGCAACAAAGACCGCTCCGAGCCACCGGGTGCGCCATCAATATCGCATCGTTACTTCTCACCTCGATCCTTGGTACTTTCGGGACCACCGGGGGTCATATTCTTACCTTTATTGGTGGGGCTTGTACTTATGGACCGGGTAAAATCGTGGGCGAATATTTAAAAGAACCCATGCGTTCTCACCATGATATTGATAAATCGAACAAACTCCAGATTCCCTCGGTGCCTATTGCATCGCGTCAAAATACCAAGGTCGATTTATCCTTGGTCACCAACGCCAAAAAATTCTATAAAAAAATTACCCAAAATTTGGTGCGTTTGGGATTAAGTTGTAATTTCTTTATTGGTAGTTATGATCAAGTGGGGCTCTACGAAATGGATGAAGTTTGTTATAAAACGGGTGGGGTGGTGATCTTGAGTGATTCATTCAATACCGCCATTTTCAAACAAAGTTTTCTCAAGTTTTTTGCCAAACAACAGCTTGGAGAAGATGAATCAAGTGAAGAAAGTGAATTCTTGGATATGGGCTTCAACGCCACGTTGGAAGTTAGAACCTCCAAAGATTTACAAATTCAAGGGTTGATTGGTAATGCCACTTCATTGCCTTTCAATAAAGACAATAAGTACATTCAACGATCAATTTCTAATGTTTCCATAGGTGAAGGTAATACCAATTCCTGGAAGCTTTTCAACGTTAATCCACAGTCGACTTATGCCGTCTATTTTGATAAGTTGGATTCTACCATGATTGGCCTGGCATTCATCCAATTTATTTTCCACTACCAACATCCTTCCGGAGAACTTCGTTTAAAAGTCACCACCATCCCACTTAGTGTCATCACCGACTCAGACATGATCAACTTGGAGGCAGGGTTCGACCAGGAAACCGCATTGGTTATCTTGGCCCGTAATTCAATCAATAAATTACAATTAAGTAATGGAACCGAAAATAACTCCAAATCTACTTATGAAGCATCGGATATTCTTAAACAATTGGATCAAATCTTGGTTGATTTTTGCACTAAATTTGCCGTTTATACAAAGGGAGTACTCGAGTCATTTAAATTATCCTCTACTTATGGAATGTTACCTCAATTCATGTACCATTTAAGAAGATCTCAATTCATTCAAGTTTTCAATAACTCACCCGATGAAACTAGTTATGTGCGTCATATTTTCATGCATGAAGATGTCACCAATTCTCTAATCATGATTCAACCCAGTTTATTATCCTATGATGTCGATACTTACGGTGCCGTGGACGAATCGACCGGTGAAGCCAACACAGAACCAGAACCAGTATTATTAGATTCCATGTCCTTGGGGCCTCAGAAAATCTTACTCTTAGATACTTTTTTCCAAATCCTTATCTACCATGGTGCTCGTGTGACTGAATGGAGAAAAGCCAATTATCATAATCTTGAAGGTTACGAATACTTCAAAGCTTTTTTGGAAGCTCCTAGACGTGAAGCAATGGAAATCTTAATGGATCGATTCCCCTTACCCCGTTTTATTGACTGTGATGAAGGTGGTTCCCAGGCTCGTTTCCTCATGGCCAAATTAAACCCTTCCACCAGTTACGCCACAAACCCAAACCACATGTATGGCTCCACCATGAATAACCAGCTGGACGTTCTCACCGATGATATTAGTTTACAACTGTACATGGACCATATCCAAAGAATAGTCATTGCCAAAAAATAGACTCACCATCGTGAATGACACGATGACATTCCCCTCACTATATATTACTGTATACTAAACTCTGCATCCCCGTTTGTTTTATTCTCTTCCGTTCTCCCTTCCTTCTTATATAAGCTATAATAGACATACATTTTGTATTCGGGTTCTTTTGAATAAAGGGAAAAAAGAAAGTCCGCAAAAGAAAAAAAAGAAACGAAACTGGAAACAAAAGAAAAGATAGAAATAAGTGGAGAAGTGATTTTGCTACCCCGACCAGCCTATCATGGCCATTTTTTTAGTCATTCTCTTTTGCATGGTTGCAAAGCCTTGATAGTTTGTCTTTCTGGTATAAGTACATTACTTTGCAGCTATTTGTGGTTAAGTTTCTTCACAAAACAAAACTGAAAAAGAGAGTGAACGCAAAAAGTAAAGAAAAAAGAAAAAAAAAATAACGTGGAAAAAAAGTTGATGGAGAAAAAGGATTAACGAATTTTTCAATACTTAGTTTTCCAACCGAACGTTTAGCTAACTACCATGAAGAGGACGCTTGAGCAGTGGGAGGAACAGGGCGGCAGCTCGGGTGGTGGTGACGATGATGACATTGTTCGTGCTAACTTACAACTAGCAGCTTGCAAAAAACTACGCCGCATCTCGAGTCCTCGTACGATACGCGTACCGAGTGCCATTGGCGAGCCACACCAATGCCAGAAGGTGGAAAGATGGGTTGGAGAGATGCTTACCTCGATTATGAACCGCAACGAGGCCATGATCGTCGATAATGAAGATTATATTCGGATGATGGGACGCCACAGTGGGTTCCAGCCTCCTGGTGGGTTAAAATTTGTGTTTTTTTTAGGGGTCCAGGGTAAAGAATTCATCCCATATATACTGTCACTTTTCCCCAGCAACTTCAATTCGGTGATTTTTGCATCTTCCAACTTGGAAGGAATTCGGCTTGGGCAGGACCCAATGCTTAATTTCACCACTTCTGGTGAGTGTGGTCAATTGTCGTCGTATTTCCAAGTAAAGGACCCCTTGGGTGGAGGTGCGTATCCTCTAAACTATATGATGATTATTGATGGGTTTAATCGAATGCGGTGCCGGTTGCCGATTCGTATAGGCAGAAGTGGTTCTCATCACGACAAATTTGGGGTAGCGTTTAATAACCTTGAAGGATTGGTGGAAGAATACCTTATCTACTTTACTGTGATGAACCGCCCCACTGTGAAACTTTTTTAATGATAATGACCTTTTTATTACTATTTATACAAATTATGGCTAATATACATTTTTACTATGACTGAAACATTTATTGTAGAAGTGCCAATTTCTCTTGTTCCAAGTCCTTGTATTGATTTCGCTGATTCTCGATTTCTTCCTTGACTTTATTAATGTACACGTCCAACCGAGATATTTCATCGGTCTCATCGGTCCTTATATATTCCTGGTCTCGTTTCAGAGGATCACTGAGTCTATAAGGTAATAAGTTCAGCGGTTTTTGGGTTAAATACTCAAAGACCCGCTCGGTAGGCTCTTGGAACACCAATTCATCGTATAATACAGAATGAACTTCCCCATTTTCTTTCACCGGATGTTGAGGATTGAAAGGATGTAGCTTCAATCCATGGAATATCTGGAAATTCTTCTCGTTGATACCGAGTTCTGCACCAGAGTGGAAATGTAACTTGATGATGATCTCAAACTCCCCCCATCCGGTTTCCGTCACTTGATAAGGTGGTTTTTCGATCGATCTAACCGGGTTCTCGTAGGTCTCGTGCAACTTGAAGGTGATTCTCTTGATTAAAGGCGTAAGGTCAATATTATTAAGAACGGGCTTGAAGAAAACGGTCCATTCATGAGTATGGTCTGGTGGTGTTCTCTCGGTTCTTTTCTCAGGCGAGAGGCGAATGGCGGTGTTCCCATAAAGAACCGGCACTGATATCGACACGTTCTTTATTCTCTTGGAATTACTCATTCTGAATCGCTATGAATAGAAGCCTGATGTTCGTGCTGATTAGCTTGGAAACGTTGACTAAAACAATGCTTTTGGTATTTTTCGTTTTCAGTTTTCGTTTTTTTTTTTTTGAAATTTCGAAATCCTGCATAGTGTTTTCCGAATGCAAAATCTCCTACATTAGAAGCCATTAATGATGCCAGTTTGATTACTAAACCGTCTATTAAATTTTAATAAATACTGATTGGTTCGTTATAAAGAGTAATACAAAAATAAGAAAAAAAAAGAAAAAAAAAAAACAAAAAATAGCAGATCAAATGAAGTCTATACAATCATGAAACGTTAATAGTCTATTGAGGCATCAATGGTTTCCAGTCCGACATGGCCCTTGATCCATTAGTGCTGGGACTAGCGGCATTTGATCTGGGTGGAGGTGGCGTAGGACGAGCCTTGTCGGGTGCTTCATCACTGGCTGATTCTGATGGATTTGCCGATGGACCAGCTTTCTGACTCGATAATGCAGAGGGTTTGCTGGGGACAAGCGGTTTCTTAGGGGCCAGGGCCGGGGCGGGGCTTGAAGTCCTTTGGGAAGTGAGAGGAAGCGACGACGATGATGCATTAGGTGTAGACTTGGGCGATGCTAGTGCAGAATTGGATCCACTGGGAATGAGAGGGGTTGATGAGAAGCCAATTGGGGGTTTGACTGGCTTGCTAGGTTGTTTGTTAAGGGAAGCGGGTGCAGATTTAGGCGAATTAGAAGAGCTTGATTCGGGTGATAATGCCCCACCGGGGGTTGGAGAGAGTGTCGACATGGTGGATTTTCTTGATGGTGGTGGTGGTGGTCCCGAAGACACATTTGTAGTTCTACCAGAGGCAGATTCTGGGGCTGGTGGTAATCTACGTGGGGCGGGCGCTACTGGTGCTGATGGTGCTGCTTGTGCCAGACTAGGAGTTGCCGGTACTGCTCGACGACTCAAGGGAGGTGGAGGAATTCTCTTGGGTAAGTTAGTAGTCTGAGTGGATGGACGGCTGGGTAATTTAGGTGCCGCTTTATCAGAATAACTGTCAAGTAAATTCATCTCAGATAGAGTATCCATGGTGAAATTGGTATCTGACGAATTTCTATTTGAAGACATTGATCCATTGGTAGTACTCCTGGGTGAGTCAAATTCAATAAGGGAAACATCACCAGTATCACCATGTTCTGCTTTATAGGCATGATACAATCCTTTAGCCATTTGTAGCTTTTTATCTTCATCAACAAACTCAACCTTGCTTCGGAACGTGGAAAACACCGGTTTATGGTCACTGACAAACACATCCATAATAGAATTATAGTTCAATTGTACCAAACTATCTTTGACATCATCCTGATTAATCATGTATAAGATACGATCAGTCCAGGAAGGAACACGTTGCTTTTCTGAAGTATCATAATTGGAAGTTCCTTTATCGAATTTATAAGTAGGATAAAATCTAATTCTCCCCTCATTGAATCCATAAAATGCACCTTCTTTAGAATCTTTCAACTCCAATAATAATTGGTCCACTTTGAATAACTCATCAAATGCTCCGTTATCGATCAAGTATCTACATTTATCATTGGGTAAAGAGATACGATAATTCAAATCCCCAAACCAAATGACGTGATCATGATCCTTAACGGTATAATTTCTGGTAAAAGTCAACCCTTCCATAATGGTTCTATAATCGTTATATCTTTCCACAATGGCATTAGTACCTGCTGCTAAATGAGATGTGACAAGAGCGAAAGATGTACTTCCAAATTCAAACCTAACCGCACAAGCACCCTTATTGGCAGTGATACCTCCCATCCCGGTTTTCTTGGAAGATCCCGTAACCTGTGTGACATTATGGACTTGTGATTTTTTCACGAAAAGAAATAATGACATAGATGCAATTGACTCTGTTCTTAAAAGTAAGTACTGTTCGTTTTGAGAATTCAATTGAGATTCAAGCAATTTAGCCCATTGAGGACCCTTTGAATTATCGGCAGATAAAATAGAACCGGCATTTAATTCAATTAATTCCTGTAAACCAATTGCATAGACATCGGGTAATCCATGGTCCAAATTTTCCGGTGGGAATAACCAATTGGTGAGTTCCATATTGCTATTATACGGATTAGCGGCATTAACGTTGAAAGTACCCACAAATACATTTATATTATTCCAAGTGGTAAAAGAGGAAGATTTTTCCTTCAATTTTTCCAGCACAAAATCATTAATGGGGTCATAAATCTTGGCCGGGGTGGAAAACTGGGCATCGTAACCTAATAAAAGATCCATGGTTGATTGCTTTTTACTATCCATAAACGTATTTTGATACATTCTCAGGACGGACTTGGTGACATCAGATAAAGCCCCAGCAAAGTTCATTTTACCGGAACGAGAAAATGATGATTTCAAGGCGTTGGTCCCGGTATAGATTTGGGATATCGCATCACCATTATCAGCCCATAAAGCATTGTGTTTATTGGCGATTTCGTCGAAAACTATTCGTTGACGATAACTACTAGAATCAGAATCCGAGAATAGGTAGTTTTTCACGATATGTTCCAAGACATTTTGACAAATGACTTGCTGGATCAAATTAGTTCTATCCAAACAGTCCAAGCAATTGACTCTAAATACTCCATCTTGTCTGGTTACTATCTCACCTTGTTCAGTATCGTAAGTAAACCATCCGAATTGTTCTAATGAATTTTGTAAAAGGGGTAAGATTTTAGTAGCCCCGGCAAACCCCCCTGCAGAAGGTTTTGTTTCATGATGGAAATCAAAATCGCTAAATGACATATCTTCCACATGAGTAGAATGTTTATATAATTCTTTATATCGACGCAGAACTTGAACTTCAGCTGGTTTGGTCTTGGAAAGTAAATTCACAATGTGGCAAACCCCGTATTTAGAACAAACTTCATCGAAATGCTTATTGAAAATAGGTTGAGTGGCTTCTAATGATCTCGTCAAGGTAATTTTGGGGTTAATCAAAGTACTATCTTGTTCCCAAAAAGTAGGCACCGAGCCTCTAATTTGGGTAAATGAAAAGATGGAACCTTTGGAAGGATTATCGTAGATGAATTCTGTTTCGACGAAATTGGCCACTTTCCCATTATCATCAATCCCACGAGCGTTAAATCTGGTACCGGCTCGTTTCCATGATTGTTTGGAAATGATGGTAATGGCTGCACCTGAAGATGAAAAAGTCACGGTTTTAGCAAAACCACGAATCACTGTAGTTAAAAATTTGTTGTCGTTGACGATATCCTGGGCAAAATTATCCAAATTAGATCTGAACTTGATCAATTCGTCCATCATGAACGAATTCCACATATACTCTTGTTGGTAATGATCCAAATTAACGTTTTGTCTCGAGGTGGTATTGTCACCACTCAATTTGGCATTATCCAAGCCTCGACTTTGTAACAACGAAGTCAAATCAAAGTCATTAGAGTAGTAGAAAGATCCATTGGATAACAATTTTTTCAATTCATGACATGGATGGGCCTGTCTATATTCATAGTCATCACTAGAGGCATCGGCAGTTTCCATAGCATAACCATTAGCATCCAAATTTACAAAATCCCAATCATTTGAGCTCAAAGAGACAAAGTCCACCGAGTAAATCTTATCGACGGTTTCATAATTGACAGGACTGGCCACGTTAGTAATGGCACCCGTGATGACTGCCAAAAAAATTTGACGATCCACATTAATTAAACCAAGACACCCATTGACTTCTCGATTGACAAGGGTTCTGTAGCCATGTTCAGGGGTTATTTGATCATTAGGGATTAATTCCACCGCCACTGCAGCGGGGCCTTTCTTACCATTTGAATTGTTGTTCTTGGTGGTAACTTGTCGAAAACATAGATTATGCGTCGAGGATTGTATAGCAATCGTACGAGGACTTTCCTTATAGAGAACCCTCATTTCATAGTCCTATACCAGATAACAGTGTCAACAATGGAGTTAATAGAGTCGGATAGTTGAAGCAGATAAGTGAAGAAGTAGTTGAATTGGAATGCAAGTTTTACGGTATGCTGTCGTTGATACTGAAATTTCACTCGATACTTTTTCTCCTGGATTTGTTTTCAATTCGCTGGTTGAACTAATCGACCAACAATAAGCAAATATGATAATGCCTGTTTTTGTTTAGCTCAATTTAAACGTCACCTATGCAACTGGTTTTAGATATGTATATTTGGGGAAATAGATCAAACCTGGATAAGCCATTAAAATGAGTAGTTCGTATTCGTGTTAAATCAGATTTTGGGAAAGGGTTTGCGCTTACATAAGCGGTTTTCACACTCTTTTTTTTTCGTTGAAAAAAAAAATCAGAATTTGAAAAAGCTGAAGACTTGAAAGCAAGCCTGGCTCTTCTTCAACCCCAACACAATATACCACAACGATAATGGCCACTCCAGCTAAATACAGCATCACTTTATCCGACGAATCCAAGGAAAGAATCACCAAAGTCTTGGAGTACTCCAAGACCATTGCTCACTATGGATTCATTCCATTTATATTGTACTTGGGCTGGAAATCTACCCCTGAAAGACCAAACTTGTTCAACTTGTTGACTCCTATTCCTGCTTCTCTCTAGGACTTATGTATATAGTTAAATATAAAGAATTTTAGTTAACCTGAGTGTAGAAGACTAGATGGCCCAAAGAAAGATAAAATACTAGAAGGAATGAAAGACTAGAAGGAATGAAAGACTGAAAAAAGGACCAATGAAAGAATACGAAAACAACTAAAGAAAAGACAAAAGACTAGGGATCAATGATGTAGAGCTAATTAGATAAACGAAGAGTAACTGTATAAGAATCACAATGATTACAGATGAAGGCAGTATTAGTGATCTGGGTACCAGAATGATAAAATAATGTGGGAAGGAAATTCAATGCTGCAACACGCACTTGAAAAATCATCGACAAAATTACTCAGCTCAACAGATAGACCTCCGCCACAGAGTCCCAATGACACAGCATGATTTGAGCAAACGACAGATTGAAGTCATATCTGGGCTCAGTGCCGGCTTCTCCACCACCATCCTCACGCATCCTCTCGATGTGATCAAGATACGATTACAACTTTCCTCGACCCCCTTGTCATCGCAAAAATTTCTGGCATTACGACAAGTCCTTCACAATATACACCAACAAGCGGCTGCCGACTTTGTGGGAGGTCGTCATCGATTTAGATTGACCAGTATTGTGGGCCAGTACTATCGAGGCATCACGCCTAATTTAATCGGTAACATTGCGGCCTGGTCCCTTTATTTTACGTTATACGCTGAATTCAAAAATCTTATTCATACCGACAATGCCACCGTGAACTACTTCAGTTCTTCCACGTTGGCCGGGGTCTCGACGTCTCTCTTGACCAACCCAATATGGGTGTTGAAAACGAGAATTTTGGGTAAATCAAGAAACGAACAAAATGCTTATCGATCAATTCTAGACGGGATCAAACAAATCTATTTGAAAGAGGGGCCCGCCAGTTTTTGGAAAGGTACCATTCCCAGCTTGTTTCTGGTATTTCAAGGAAGTCTACAATTCACTTTTTACGATCATTTGAAAAACTGGTTTCAAACCGATAATACCGGATTATCGACACAACAGTATATTTATTCACTGGCCATGAGCAAGATCATGAGTATGTCCATCATGTACCCGACCCAGGTGGTCAAGTCTCGACTTCAAAACTATAATCTTACCAATGAAGCCAGAAACATCCGGAGTGTGTGTCGAGATATTTGGACCAAAGAGGGAAGGTACGCTGGTTTTTATAAAGGACTCAGTGCCAACATTATCCGGGTCTTGCCAGCCACCTGCATCACTTTTGTCGTTTACGAGTCCGTCAAGAACACTCTTTCAGCAGCATCTTTATAGAGTATTTATGTATAGAGTATAGTATTTATTGGTGTAATATAATTTTTTCGCAATCACACGAGTTTTTCACAAAGACGCGTATGAAATACCATCAGCATCAACCTACTCCATCATCATCAGCAGCAGCAGTAACATGACCGAAAGTGACCATAAGAGAAGAAAGACGGAGCCGTGGCTACCGCAGTCGGTGAGCAGCATCACTGACAAGTACCAATTCAACTCGACCACGTACCATAGCGAGATACCGCGTGCGATTCTCGAACTGAATGAACCGGTGGTGTTGGGAGTCGATGAGGCCGGCAGAGGCCCCGTAATGGGGCCCATGGTTTATGGGATCTCCTATTGCTTACAAGACTACCAACCCAGCTTGAAAAAATACGGTTTTGCCGATTCCAAGACCCTTAAGGACGATAAACGACAAGAACTCATGCGATTGATGGAAGCAGAGGAACACGAACTAAAACAACAGGTGGGCTGGGCCACCACCACCATGACGGCAAAGGATATCAGCAGTGGTATGCTCCAAAGTGCATTGGGCCAAGGGCTGTACAATCTTAACGAACAAGCACACGATGTCACCATGGCCCTCGTACGCCAGGTACTTGATAAAGGGGTCAAGGTGCGTCAATTGTACGTTGATACCGTGGGACCACCCAGCACTTACCAGGCCAAGTTGGTCAAATGGTTCCCGGAAATCGACCAGGTGGTGGTGACGAAAAAGGCCGATAGTATTTATCCCATCGTCAGTACCGCGTCCGTGGTGGCTAAGGTGACTCGAGACATTAACTTACAGTACTTCACCGCCGCCGTCCTCAACGGAGACCTGGTGGGGTCAGGCTACCCGTCTGACCCCAACACCAGCCGCTGGCTCAACTCCCATGTTGACCCCATTTTCGGCTGGCATTTTGGGTTGATTCGATTCTCCTGGCAAACCGCCAAAGACAGCTTGGATAAACACCACGGCGCCCCAGTCGTCTACGAGGGCCAGTGCGTCAAGCAGGACAACGGCTACCGTGACGTGGGTGCCCTCTTTGCCCCGCCCAAACCAGAACTGGTCCTGACCGCCTACTACGGCACCTCCGTTGACCTATAACCGTACAGCTATATAACCATACAACTATATGACTATATAACTACTATAAATAAATATCATTGACCCGTACACCCGCCTTCCCGATCGGGAAGGCAGCTCTTCTCTTAGTCTTTTTTCTTTGCTTTGCCCGGAGATTATCCCCCGAGCGATGGAAGACACCGCTCCTTAACAATGGCGTGGTGTACGGGCGGCGGGCCCGGATTTTTCACGTAAATAATCGGAACACATCGATGCGAATTGCAAGAGCGACATTTTTTCAGCTAACAAAACAAAAAAAAACAGAGGAAAAAACTAGTATGGCCCGATTGAAACTATGAGAATTATCAATTGAGAAAAAAAAAAGAGAGGGAAGAAGAAGAAGAAGAAGTAGAAGAAGAGGAGGAGGATAAGAGTACTCTTTTTTCTTTTAGTTAGTCTCAACTGAACACACACACATCACCAGCCATGTCCACCTTGTTTGCTGCCTCCAGAGCCTCTGTCACGGCCTTACGTGCCTCTGTGGTATCTGCCAATACCACCATGACTCGTTTTTCAGCATTATCATCGATACAATTAGCTCGTTATTATTCATCGGGTAAATTCCCCGACCACACCGTGATAAACATGCCTGCTTTGTCTCCTACCATGACCCAAGGTGGGATTGCCTCCTGGACCAAGAAGGTTGGGGATCAATTGAGTGTGGGTGAACCAATTGCTGAAATCGAAACCGATAAAGCTTCCATGGATTTTGAATTCCAAGAAGATGGTTATTTGGCCAAGATTTTGGTGGATGAAGGTGCCAAAGACATCCCTGTTGGTAAGCCCATCGCCGTCTATGTTGAAGAAAAAGATGACGTTGCTGCTTTTGAAAGCTTCACCGCCGCCGATGCCGGCGGGGATGCTCCTGCTGCTGCTCCAAAGGAAGAAGAAGCTCCAAAAGAAGAAGCCAGCTCTTCTCCTGCTCCTTCCTCTGCTCCTTCTGGCGCTTCTTCCGGCTCTTCCTCTAAACCAGTCACTGATAGAATCATTGCATCTCCTTTGGCCAAGACCATTGCCTTGGATAAAGGTATCTCTTTGAAAGGTATCAAGGGTACTGGTCCAAACGGGAGAATTGTTGCTAAAGACGTTGAAAACTACAAAGCTCCTGCTGCCGCCCCTGCTGCTGCTCCTGCTGCTCCTGCCAGTGCTACTTATGAAGATATCCCATTGACCAACATGAGAAAAACCATTGCTTCTAGATTGTTACAATCCACTCAAACCAATCCTTCTTATATTGTTCAATCTCAAATCGTCGTTTCTAAATTGTTGAAATTACGTCAAGCTTTGAACTCCACCGCTGAAGATAGATATAAATTGTCCGTTAATGATTTGTTGATTAAAGCTTTAGCTTTGGCTTCCTTAAGAGTCCCTGAAGCTAACTCTCACTGGTTAGGTGAACAAGGTATCATTAGACAATATAACAACGTTGATGTTTCCGTCGCCGTCGCCACTCCTACCGGTTTAATCACCCCAATCATCAAGAATGCTCACTCTAAAGGTTTAGCCACCATCTCCCTGGAAATTAAAGAATTGGGTAAAAAGGCTAAAGCCGGTAAATTGGCTCCTGAAGAATACCAAGGTGGTACCATCTGTATCAGTAACTTGGGTATGAACCATGCCGTTAATGCTTTCACCTCCATTATTAACCCTCCTCAATCTTCCATCATTGCCATTGGTACCGTCGACAAGAAGGCTGTTCCTTCCAATGTCAACGAACAAGGCTTTGTCTTTGAAGATGTCATCACCATCACCGGTACTTTTGACCACAGAGTCATTGATGGTGCCAAAGGTGGTGACTACATTAGAGAAGTTAAGAGAATTGTCGAAAATCCTTTGGAATTCTTACTTTAAATAAAATAAAATTATACAAATCAATATAATTACTTTGTTAGTTTACCAACTATTCATCGGTATGTAAATACTACATATGTTCTATAAAATATATACACCTCCTTACCTTCTTGGTTTCTTAAGTTGTATTCAATGTAATAATGTTTTGAGGGGTGGTGTGACCCGTGCACCACGTTGTGAAATCTCATGACGAACCAAAAAAATATAAACAACCGTTTTCCCGTCCAACTTCTACTACTTCTTCTTCTCTTCAATACACCAATGACATTGAAAACCATATACATCGCCAGACACGGGTATAGAGCCAACTGGCTCCCTCCTCCACACCCTCCAAACCCTACTGGGATCGACAGTGATCCGCCATTGGCTCCACACGGAGTGGATCAGGCCAAACAATTGGCGGCCTACATCACTTCATTACCCAATAATGAAAAGCCCCAGTTCATTCTTACGTCTCCGTTTTATCGCTGTGTTGAGACTGCCCAGCCCATTGCCGAAATGTTGGATTTACCCATCGTCATTGAACGTGGGTGCGGTGAATGGTACAAGAAGAATCGTGGTGTTATCCCTGCTCCTGCTGATTATGATCAATTAAATCAATTTTTCCCCAAATTGGCTAACAAGGAACTATGGCATCGTGATGATACCGTGGGGGTTATTCCTGATTTGACGGGTGAAACCGAAGAAGATATTTTCGATCGTGCTAAATTATTCTGGTCAAAATTCATCCCCGTACTTGAAGCCAAATTCCCCCAATACGAAAATATCTTAATTGTAAGTCATGCTGCCACCAAGATTGCTTTAGGAATGTCACTTTTGGGGTTTGATAACGTTTATCAAACCATCGATAACGAGGGGAGCTACTTGCGAGCAGGTGCTTGTTCTCTTGATAAATATGTGGTAAACCCTACCGACTCTACTTGGGATTTGAAGATGAATGGGAATTGTGAATTCTTAACTGATGGTGAAGAAATGAACTGGACGTTCCATTCGGCTTTTGAAGCAGGGTCTGATGAAGATATCAAGGCTAGACAGGAAGAAGCCAAACGTAAACAGGCTGAACAAAAATACAATAAAGAAACAACTCCAGTTACCGAATTAGCCGAAGGTACGGAAGCTTCTCACAATACTAATATCGAATACGAGGTACGTTAATAGACTTTTTTTTTTCTTCTTTTGTTTCTTATTATTTCACTTAGACCTCTTTTATAGAGAAAATGCATGTTTGTATGTTTTTTCAAAAATGGCCATACTAACGCTTACTTAGGAAATTTTCTTGACGGTCGATATTCCCTGGATGTCAGGGCTTCGATTTGATGCCAATGAGGATGAAGCTACGTTTAATCAACAGTCCCCGGCTCCTACATTATCCCAGCGAACAGCAGCCCAGCGTTCCAATATCAGCAGTGATAATAATGGTAAGAGCAGTAAGGCAGCTACAACGGGGATATTGGCAACTCATAACATGATAAGCCCTGCGTCCCACTTCCAACTAACAAACTTAGATGGGGATCATCCGTTGGTAAAAATCAGTAATAACACGAACCAAGGTCAAGGTCAAAGCACCAACAACGACGACTCGTACCTCATGAACAACTCTGCGTTAGTAGACAACCGTATTTACCAGACCAACTGGGCCCGACTCATAGGTAGTGACTTAATCTTTGACGATTATGGAGAATTGATTGGTAAAGTCAATGAACATCTTGTATGTGATGCGGGTGTACGAATCAACGCCAAGGAGCACGACGAGAAAGAGGAGGAAGAAGAGCCTGAGTCCCTGGAGGCAGGGCCTCAGACCCCATTGTTCAGAAAAGCCATGAAGGCCCTTGCTAAGAAGAAACAACCAGTGTAATAGTATTTGTATATTAGATTGTATATTAATGTAAGTATTTTGATTGTGAAAATATAATATGCTGCAACTTCGCAAAAAAAAAAAAAATTGAAAATGAAAAATTGAATCATTCTTCTTTTGAATCATCATGTTCAATCCATCGATATACGCCAATACCATTTACCAGACGCCATTCGTACTTGCATCGACGTCTGAGCGCAGGAAGCAGATTCTCACCGACAACCTAGGAATTGCCAATGATCGAATAACGGTGATACCTCCCAATTTTGAAGAAGACTTGCTGAAGGACGGCATATCGGCCGAGGAGTATGTTACCACCACGGCCAAGCATAAAGGGATTGCAGTGATTGAGCAATTGGCTGATATGGAAGCTTGTTTGGTACTCTGTTCAGATACTATTATCTCGTGTGGGGGTGAGATTTTTGAAAAACCAGGCACTAAGACGAGGCAATTTGAGATGTTTGCTAAGTACCGTGAGGTAGGGCATCTTGAAGTACTCACTTCGATTCACTTGATGAAAGTGGAGCGAGGTGAATTGCAGCGTCATGTTTCAGAGGTGGAGGTGACTCAGCTACAGTTCAACCAGGGGTTGGATGATGATTTTTTGTGGAGTTACATTGGATTGGAGGAAGGATTGAATGTTGCTGGTGGGTTTAAGTATCAGGGGGTCGGTAGTTTGTTGTTTGATGGACTTCTGGGTGATTATTTCAACGTGGTGGGGCTTCCTGTTGCCAAAACATTGAAATTGCTCAAAACAATCAATTGATCAGATAATTACTTTGTCATCACCTTAGCCTAAGTCTAGTAATCAATTGATCAGATAATTACTTTGTCATCACCTTAGCCTAAGCCTAGTATTTGATTGCATTTTGAGCCTATGACTTGACGGTCATCTTATGGTCTCATAGTTACTTATGGTAGTTAAACTATCTTAGATCTCACTATTGTTCTTGGCTTCTACTTTCCCCTACAAGTCATAGTAATCTTTTTTGGCCTATACTCTTATGGTTCTTAGTCTGTAGTCTTAGGCTAATCGTACGATAGCATTATTCTCATACAATACAGAAGTGTTCTTACAGTATGTAGAAGCTTAGTCTTATAGACTTATTCTTAGTCTATACTATCTTACAATATAGTCTTATACTGATCTTAGCATTTTCTAGTAGTCTTACTCATATAGTTATCTTAGTCTTATAGTTATATTATAGTCTTATAGTTATATTATAGCCTTATAGTTATCTTATAGTCTTGTAGTTATCTTATAGTCTTATAGTTATCTTACTCTTAGTTATCTTACTCTTATAGTTATCTTATAGTCTTGTAGTTATCTTAGTCTTACGGTCTTTATCGTTTGTTCCTGCACATTAATTTTTCTTTTTTTTTTTTTTTTCTTTTTTTTATTTTGAGAAGAGATGAGCATTAAATTTTCAGAATGCTTCATAAGTACCTTTCACCACAAGATCTAGCATAGACTTATAGACTGATACATCTAGTCATCCGCATACATACATACACAACCATATACCATGGCCAAACAAAGCAAGGCTGTCCAGGAGACCACCGAGAAAACCCACGATAAGTCCGTAGAAGAGATTGAAGCTGATTTAAATATTGACAATGTGTCAAGTGGAGAAGATGATGAAGATGAAGACGAAGACGAAGAAGTGTCTGAAGGCGAAGAATTATCAGAAGACTCTGAGTTAGAAGGGTTATCTGAAGATGAAGAAGAACAAGAACAAGAACAGAAGCAAAAACAAACGGGCCATTCGGTCAATCTTAGTCGTCATACTGCCACCACCACCAATAAATCAACCAAAGAGGTCAAGAACGGTACGATATATATTGGACGAATCCCCCATGGGTTTGATGAATATGAAATGAAGAAGTACTTCACCCAATTTGGTGACATCGAGCGTTTAAGAATATCTCGAAACAAAAAAACGGGTAAATCAAAACACTATGGTTATATTCAGTTCAAAGACCACGAAGTCGCCAAAGTGGCAGCCGAAACCATGAACAACTACTTACTTTTCGGCCACTTATTGAAGGTCCACGTGATCGACAGTCCTAATCAAAACTTATTCATCGGTGATCGTGATCGCCGATTCAAGGTCAATCATTCGAAACAAAAACAGATCCAAAAACACAACAGTGTAAAATCAAAACTGGACTGGCAGTCATTACAAGACAACTATAAAGTTTCAAAGCAACTGAGACAAGATAAACTCTCCAGTAAAGGTATTAACTACTCTTTGTAATCTATCTAGTAATATATACAATAATAATAGCGACAATATCTGATCATATGCTAATATTACCCAATTAGTATAAATGATCCCCTCTCATGAAATTCCGTGGGTCTGTTTGAATAAAATGTAAAGGTGCACGGGTTTCTTTCCCTCCTGCTTACTTTCAAATGCAAAATGATTGGGGAGGCGCCCACTGGACGATGGTGGGTAAATCACATGTCTTATCAGCCAACACCAATTTTTTTTTTTTTTCCAGCCTATTTAAACATAAAACTAAATTAAATTATTGAATCATTTGGGATTAGCTGATTTCAAACTCTGTATTTACATCTGATTTAGAATACAATTTGTTGATTGTGAGACACAAAACAATTTTCAAAAGAAAAAAAAAGAAAGTATCAGGAATTTATCATAGAGAAAAAAGACGAAAAAAAAAAGAGCCAAAAAAAAAAACCAGACTCAACACCAAACCACACCCCAACTTATTTAAATCACTTTGTTGTTCTAATCTTTACTAGTTTTTCCTTTTGCAAACTAAACATGTCTGAATCCACCGAAGAATTGAAGGTCATCACGGCTGAAGAAGTCAGCCAACACACCACCGCATCCGACTTATGGGTGGTTTATAACGGGCTCGTATACGATGTTTCTCCATATATCGATGAACACCCAGGTGGTGAAGAAGTGGTGGTTGATGTGGCTGGTACTGATGCCACCGAAGCATTCGACGATATTGGACATTCCGATGATGCCCACGAAATCTTGAAAGGTTTACTTGTTGGCCGTGTTGAAGGTGGGGTGATCAAGGAAGCCAAGACTGCCAGCGCTGTTGCTGATGAAGGTGGGATCTCATTACCATTGGTGGGAGCCATCTTATTTGCTCTTGCTGCTGGTGCCTATCTTTTCCTAAATAACTGATCCGTGCTCGATACATTCTATACTTATTTATTTAATATACTTTAATTTTTATTCGTATTTATATGTGTATATGTGCTTCGTTTTGCTTGTTTTTTTTTTTGGGCTATACGAGGCTACGGTAGTTGGGCCAATGCTTGGGCGAGCGGGTCCGCGCCAGCGGCACGGGCGCAACTGCATCCTCGAAGAAGACTGGCGAGCTTGCGCACGCCCGTGCCGTCCCAGAGCCGCGCGCTCTGCCGGTAGTCGTGCCCCACCGCGGCGGCAGCGGCCCTGGCGGTGCCAAACTCAACCACCCCTTCATCGTACCGTTTGGTCCCACTATCATCCACAATTTCCCCCAGCACCACGTCCCCAAATATCTCCATGAGTCGTGCTAACACGTCCAGCGTGATTTGGCCCTGCAAATCGGGTCGGTGCTTCCAAACGACTTTAACCCGTCGATCATTGTCGTTTGGTTGGGTAAGGCGATGGTAGCGTACCATATTTGGTGGGGAGCACCCTCGATAGTCCACGTAGTGTGACTTTGTCGTGGTGGGTCGCGTGGCCACTTTATGGCTCTCGGCCCGTCGCCGAAGCTGGGCTCCTTCCTCTCGTAACCGATCGAGTTTCTGCTCAAACACCTGGCGACTCACCAATTCGGCCTGAACATTGTCATATACTTGAGTCGTATCCACAAAATGCTGACGTTCTCGGGCTCGAAGTTCCTCCTGAAACTTGCGTCGACGCTCATTGAGCTCCTCTAAATGAGGGCCACTGGCCTGCGTGGTGGTGATGGAATCATACTCTCGGCGTAGTTGCTCATCGCTAAGAATTTCGTATGCTAAGGAAAGTCGATCAAATTGTGTTCGTGCTTGAGATGAGGGATTCTTATCAGGATGGTACTGGAGTGCTTTTCGACGATACTGTCGTTTGATTTCCGCGAGACCTGCTCCTCGCGGTAGCTCAAGAAACTCGTACAAGTCAATGTGATCATCGAGTTGCACGGTCCCAAGCTTCATTCTGTCAATGATAAAGAGGTTGAAAAAAAAAAAAAAAAAAAGATTAAACATAAAAAATACACCTATATAAACGGTGAACCGATTGGTCCTGACACTACCTCAGCTGCAAAAATGTAACCACACTATACAAATATTACTTTACGATGACAATATGAATAGATATGTATTTTTATATAGTGTTTAATGTTTATTTTAATGCCTGGACCAAGTCTTCCAAAAGATCTTCGTAGTTTTCAACACCGACACTGACTCTAAGTAAATTAACGGCAACGGCAGGATCAGACATGGCTCTCCATTCAATCAAACTCTCGACCCCACCCAACGAGGTGGCATGGTGGAAGTATTTCAACTTGGAAGGCAATGTACGAGCGGTCTCCTCGTCTGTGACCTTAATTGCAAACGTGGCGGCGTGACCCACGGGCATTTGTTTGGCAATATACTCGTCTTTCTGTAAGGAACCATGGCTAATCAGAACAAGCTTTGGTAACTCATTCTGATGTTCCGATAAGTATTGCACCAACTTGGTTGCCGAGCGGGATTGTTGCAAGATACGAAGCTCAAACGTTTTCAAGCTTCTAAGTAACATAGAACTTTCCAAATTGCCAATGTTGGTCCCCAATAATAATCGATCGCTTAACCATCTAGCCTTGATACTTTCATCTTGAGTTACAAGAATCCCTGCCAACAAATCACTATGACCTCCAAAGTACTTGGTGGCAGAATGCATCACCACGTCAGCTCCGTGCTTGAATGGATCTTGTAATGGAGGTGGAGCAAATGTCGAATCCACAATTAAGATGGCTCCATGAGCATGGGCTTTATCAGCATAATGCTGAATACTGAAATTGGTCCCTTCTGGATTGACTGGTGTCTCTAAATGGACCACGTCTCCCGGTTGTAACGACAGGAAATCGTCATCCAACCCAATTTGACGGGTCCCTTGATTACGGGTGAAAATGTCAACAATCCCATGGCATCCATGATACCCATTTCCAATGGCAATGGTCTTGGGGTTGAAATGAGTTAATGCGGCGAAAAAGGCACTTAACCCAGACAGATAGGCCACTGCATGGCCTCCAGTGATTTTACTGATAGCAGCTTCCACATTATTAGAATTGGGGTGACTTAATCGAGAATAATAAGGTTGTCCATCAATCTTAAAATCTTTTTGATCACTCCATTTGACTAATTTACTAGGATCCTTATCGTAACTAAACGTGGTGGCAAGATTGATTGGAGGAATCACATCACTCACACGCAGAAGCTCGTCGGCCCCATGAATCAAATCGGTCGATATACCAGTCATTTTCTGATTATGTAACTTGTCAACTTACTTACAATATTAATTCAATAATCAACTATTTATAATCCAGGACTGTGGATATGTTTTGTGAGTCACCCTGAAAATCGTTTCAAGGAACTAAACACCGCGCACGTGACTCGTCCTAAACCCAATCATAGATTAACAATGTCAATCACTAACTATCGTGCTTCATCAGTGATGACTGAAGTCAATGGTCTATTGGTGGTTGGATTTACAATAAGTATCCGGTTGTTATTGACTTTGCTTTTGTAAGATTCATTGGACTATGATATACTGGACATTAGTAGCTATTGGTAGTTATTGGTAGTTATGACTTATTAGTAACTACTAATTCGTCGGCACCCGTTATTGGTGTCAGTAGCTATCACTCATGGTAACTAACACTTATGGTAGCTATCACTGATGGTAGCTATCACTGATGGTAGCTATCACTGATGGTAGCTATCACTTATGGCAGCTATCACTTATGGCAGCTATCACTTATTGGTAGCTATCACTTATGGCAGCTATCACTTATTGGTAGCTATTGGTAGTTATCAGTTACTGGTAGTTATTGGGAGTTATTGGGAGTTATTGGGAGTTATCACTTGGTAGTTATTACTGATTTGTTAGTATCACCCATCGGTAGTCCTTGGTTATCGGTTATTGGTTGGAAGCAATCGGACACCCGCTCAAATTGACTCCAATCACTCCATGGGTGCCACTTCATCACTATTCATTTACTATTACTAAGGCCTGATGTTGCAATACTACATGGTTACATTGAAACCCCTTTTAACCCCTCTAGCCCACGCGGACCAAGAATTCACCTCGTACTCCCTTCACTCATTTGTCTAAAGTGTAGCGTGATTGTGGATGCTGCTAACCACGGTGTGATCGGAACATGTTATTATTGCAATCGTCGTGAGTCCAACCAATAGTTCCATCCGTCCTCGTGCCACAATATTCCGTAAGATTATGCTGCTAATTTAACCCAATAACACATCATTAACCTTAACACTAGTTACCCCGGATTTTCAAGAAAAGAAATACCAAATTTCATATTTTGTTCTTAAAAAATCGAAGCATGAAAAAAAAATGCACTGAAAAATTTATTTTTGGCATCGAAAAAAGAAACCAAAAAAAATATGTCAACAAACGGCAATTTTTTTTATCATCATCATCAATGTTTTTGTTTTTGGTTCTTTTCTTTTTCCAATTTATCCTTTGTATTCATGATTAATTTCTTTTTAATTGGACCAAGTTTTCTTGGGTATTGTAAATGAATGACTACGAATGGGTATGTTCCCGAGCACAAGGACTAACAAAGAAGTTGCTCCGTAAAAATACCGATTGTTTGTTGGGGCTCAAGAAGAGGAGTTTGGAAATAAACTTTTGAATCTCCCGTTATTCAAAAGCCCTCCTCATCGTGGACTGTCGAGGATGGTGAAAGCCCCTCGAATACGATGCTTCCTTGCGTTCCCGCTATTTGTAAATAAGTCTATTTTTAGCACCCCTTCGTATAATCGGTTCCTTGACGTGGGCTTATGTCTGATGACATGGGGTTGTATGTGAGTTTGGCTATTTCCGGTCCAACATTGTGTATAATTGAGTTGATACTGATTATTGATGTCTTGGTTATCAGTGTTGACATGTTGACGTAATGGAAGGGTTATTTTTAGTCCTTCTCATTCTCATCTGATCTTGACTTGTTGATGGAGAAAAGAGTATAAATATTGATACCAAGTCCATGATTTGGGAACAGATTTTAATTCTAATCATCACTCAAATTACAATAATCAATAATCAATATAACTAAAATGAAATTCACTTCTGCTTTCTCTATCTCCACTTTAATCGCCATCGCTGCTGCTGCTAAGAGTTTTGGTGTCATCACCATTCACTCTGGCTCCAAATACCATCTCAACTCCCTCCTTTCTACTGGCGAAGATGTCACCGTGGGTGCTTATGGTGACAATGCCATCAAATACGTGTTGAACGACGATAAGTCTTTGATTGACACCAACACCAACAAGTACCTTACTGTTGACAAAGACGGTAACGTGGTTGAATCCGACGCTGCTGATATTAAATTTTCCATCGATAATGATGCTTTGTTCTACAATGGTAAGGGTAGTTTTGCCGTTTCACCTTCCAACAGCAAATTGACATTTGACCCCAAAACTGAATCCGTCGGCGTTGAATTGAAGGTTCTCGATCCTAAGGATACCGACAACGTTTACCCAAATGAGTCTGACGAAAAAGACGATGACAAAGACGATGACAACGATGATGACTCCAAGGAAACTGAAGCTCCTTCCGATGACCAAGATATTGAATTTGGTATTGTCACCATCAATTCTGGTGGTCAATTCCACTTAAGCTCCATCAAAAAGGTCGAATCCCACCCTCATGTCTTCTCAGTCGGCGGTGATGAAGGTACCGATGTCACTTTAACCTTGAAACCAGACACCACCTTGGCTGACCAAGACGGTAAAGGTATCTACGTAGACCCAAACACTGGTGAATTCGGTAACGTTGCTCCAACTGGTCGTCAAGCTCCTTCTACCGGTTTTGCCATTGACAATGGTCACTTGGTCTACCAGGACAAGGACAACTGGAAAGCTTGCCCAAGTGGTGAAGACAAGTACTCTTTAGCCAACAATGACTGTACTGGTGGTACCTCCATTGCTTTAAGTGTCGTTGACCCTCACAACGTCTAATTCTCCTCATTCATATCTTAATCGCTTTTATTTGTTTCTTCTCACGTCTTTCTTTCCCTTTTTCGTTTTTGCATCTTTACTTTCCTTTATGTCATGAAAATTTAATAATTACGCTCCTTTTAAACTTATTAATTGTAGTCTTCTCAATCGTATATCCATAGTAGGTAATTGTGAGTTTTTTTGCAAAATTCGTATGTTTTTCGTGAATTTATGCAATTTTTTCGAATTGTCAAAATTTCGCAACCACAAAAACCATGAGCATACCATTTTTTGCAATAATCCTGTATTTTATCAACTCCAAGCCTCTTTTGAAAATACTGAAAATACCCTCCTCCTAGAATTATCTAGAATGTTACGAAAGGCTAAATGAAGCAAGTCTCCTGGTATTTGGAAAAGTATATAAAGGGGCCAACTCCCACAATTTTGAAGGTGATGGTTTCTAAGAAATTCAGTAAGTTTGTAAGTAAGAAATGGACCCACACGCTAGTGCATTTGACTTACCGTTGACTTTGCTCGACCTTATGGTGGACCAATTTGATTTCGAGTCCCTGATTAACGCATTCATTGCCTGCAATGGTGACCCAACTGACCCATTTTATAACCCCATCACCCGTCGCTTAACTCAATCTGGTGTTGAGTTTGTCACAACTGAAAATGGCCAAGAAGTCTCCTTTAATAGTGGCCAGTTTTCTGGAGTGTCATTGCCGGCATTTATCAAGTGCCTTCTGGCACCCAGTTCACGCATTTTGCTTCGTTCTATCCAACTTGACTTGGACCTAGATTTAAAGATTGATTGGCAAACGCTTTGTGATTTGGTTCCCGTTGTAGGTCAGCAACAGACTCCGTCATTGTACGTCCGTATTCAATGTGCGGTTCCCAATAAAATCAAGTTTTCTAAGGTGATGGCTGTTTTGGAAAAGTTGGCCAAAATGACACCCAACAATAAAGTCGCTTATAGTGTAATCAATTATAAAGAAGGTATCTCAACTTTCACCATTGACGAGGGAGCACCCCAAGGACCCATTACCAATAGTTTCGTCCAGTACCATTATCCACAGGCTCCCATTCACACTCTTGAATTGACAGGGGCCATCAAATCCAATTTTCTACCAGCCACACTTCGAAAATTAACATTGATTAGGAGTGAAATGAGTTTTGCTCAACACGTTCATTTACCCCATTTGCAGCAATTGACCGTTGTGGCTTCAAAGAGCTTGGATAAGTTTGTTTCCAACCATCTCTCTACATTGACCCAATTGCACTTGGAAAGTGTCTATCTTAATACTCGGGTGGTTCAGCTAGAACAATTCTCCCAATTGAAAGATTTACATCTTGTTAGAGTGAATGCTCTGGGAGGGGTGACGTATCCGAGCCAATTACGCCATTTGAAGCTTCACGCCACGAACTTGGCCACCTGGCAAAAGATGTCGATGTACCCAAGTGGCTTACAGGAGCTTGAACTTGCTAGTGATTGTGAGTACTATTTCACCCCACATCAACTATCCCATGGTTTAAAGTCGTTATCGTTGATTGGTGAATTTAATCTTGCCAAATTTGTCTGCCCTGCCCTGCTTACCAGCTTGAAGATAAGAACTCGAGCCCGGCACTTGGTAGCATTCAAGATTCCGAGATATATTCAACATCTTGAATTACAAGGAGAAAATATTGATACTAGTAATTTAAAACAGCTAGAGTCACAACTCCGTCTGATTTACAAACTTTAAATGCGTTATACATTGCACATGTATTCATATATACTCTTTTTTATTGTACATACCAGATGACAAAACTCACAATTTAGCACCGGGTTTTCTACCCACGGTAGACTTGATCAACCCATTTGGATCAGGGGAAGGATAGAACAATTCACTGTTATCCTTGATACCTTTCCATTCAAGATTGAATAAGATGTAGTGCTTGTTAGGTAACGTGTAAGTGACGGTAGCCACTTCAGGTACCAATTGTAAGATTTTATGGGACATGTTGTACATGGTAGCCTGGACGGAGGCTGAGTTTTCCAATGCAAACAATTCCAAAGTAACTTTACGAGCAGAGTCGTAAGTTTTATCGAACAAACCGGTATCAGCGAGCTTGAACACGTCGTCCAAAGTAGCCACCGTCTTGGGGTCGTAGTTCCAAGCGGCATCAACATCAGTGGATAAAATACGATCCTTAGTGGGTTTTAAAGTGGTGTAATCACACACATTGTAACCATAAAACATGGATCCGGTTGACTTTAATACTGTCAAGTCTTTAATGGAGGATTGAATGCTTAATTTACCCAGTTTTTTATTATATTGCAAGAACGTTCTTCTAGTTTCAGGACCTTCGTGTTTGAAAGAATGAGGATGGAGCGAGCCTTCGACTTCGTAACGAGTCCATTTGGCTTGAACAATGGTGACTTCAACCCCATCAACGTGACCGTACTTGGTGGTGAAATGTTTAGCCAAATGAGCAGCAAAACGTTCAATAGGCCAAACTTCGGTTGACTTGGCTTCCACCAAAATCGTATTCTTGACGGTGTCGGTGGGCACAATGGGAGAATTGTCAGCTTCAGTATATGAAACATCAAAATTACCCTTCAACAATACCTGAACATTAGCTTCAAGCACATCTTGTTCAACTGGATTGCTAGAATTCTTTTTCACTTTCAAGAATTTGACATTTGCCTTCCCGTAGGCCGAGTCTAATAATGCGGACATAATAACTTTTTAATTGGTTTTGGTTGTTGGATCACTGACAATCCAATAATTTGTTCTTGACGATTCGTCCTATTTATATTCTTTTATCAATAATTTCACATATCGCTTATCGCACTAATAATTTAGCAGCTGCCGTCCCCAAAAAAAAAAAAGGTCGTGTTTTTGCAATTCGGACAACCCCGAAGGGCATCGCCGATTCCACTCTTTCATTTTGCAATCGCTAGTTTCAACGGCAGTAGATTATATAGAAGAAGATGGGCCCATTCTTGCATGGACTTGAATTTAGCGGAATAGTGAGGTCATGTTATGGGGATAGCCGGGTTGTGTACAGGCTGGTATCTTGAAGTTATCAGACAAGTTTGACGGATGATAATGCAAGCCCCCCCAAAAAATAACACCAGATCAGCCACAAGGGGTAATTGGTCCAGACGTGGTACCCTGACGTAGTCGGAGACCCGACTGTCCGGTTCTTACAATGACATCATTACGATAAGATGTACTACAGGGTGATAGAGCAATAAAGTTAGCATAATTTCATTCCTATACAGATATTCTAGTCCAACTTCTTGTTTGAAGGCTCTGGTATGGGGCCGGCCTGGGTGTTGGAGATGGTAGAACTGTCCTCCTCATCGCCTTCATCGATGGAGATATCCTGTAAGTCGGGTCTGGAGATATCGTCCGGTTCGGCAAACCGCAAACTTTTTCTTTTTCTTGACTTGGCGTCATCGACACTAGCGGTGGTAGAGCCTGAAGTAGCAACGCTGGCAGCATCGTCACTGAATCTGGTTGTAGTTGGGGAAATATTTTGCGACTCACTGTTGCTGCTGGTGGAGGTGGACGTGGAGGTATTATCAAAAACAAGTTCTGCGGTTCTAATCCATCTTCTTCTTCTGGTATACTTGGAGTACGAATCTTCGGTGGAAGGTTTTTTCCAGGTGTTATCGTAGTAGATGAAACCTTCATCAGAGCCGGGGTTGGCAGTTGTTTTCAGACGCTTACTATTGGGTAAAGTGATGGCGCCATCGTTGGTTAAATCCAAACGCCATGTTTTATCGACCCATCTCCAACGAGCCCCCGTGAGTGAAAGTTGATTTACCAGCAGCTGACCAAACGAGTAACGGTTGTTTTCCGGGTTGGGCAACAGAAATGATTCGATCGAGGATGATTCGTTTAAGAACTCATCGGTCCAAGGAGTTCTTTCATAGGAGAGTAAATTTGACGTCCAACCAATCCCCAACCAGCGTCTTTGATTTTCATAAATCACGTAGGTGAATCTAACTGGTTTATTGCCGGCCTCTGATTTGTTAAGTGGATTAAGTAAATTGTTATTTTTTTGTACTTTGGCAAATGCAGCTGCAAATAATGAGTGATTACGGGCTTGTGAAAAATCTAAACCGGTTAAATAAAAACACAAGAGTCGGGCCAATTTAATCTTCCACACCATTTTACGAGTCACTCGAGAGTACGTGGAATGATAGGTGAATAAGTAAATCCCAGCCAAGAGAAGAATCATTCTTGGTTTGATGATTAAGAAACTAACGACCAAATATACTGGGGTAAGAAAGACCGTGGTGAACAATAATCGTTTAATATCATAAACGGTCAATGAAAGTGACGTGATAGGAGTCAATAAGATATCGGCCTTAATACAGGTGGTGGTCAAGGCTTGAACCACGTCATCAAGTGTAGGATGAAGATTGGTTTCTTCAATAATCTTATTATTAAGTAAAGCGTATAACGTGATGATAGCCACGACCATCAAATGACCAAACCAAGTTACCAAAGTCTCAAAGTATAACACACCAAATGAGAAGCAACTGAGAATAATAAGATTGACCCAATAATCATCATTGGTCCAAGTGATAATCGATAATGCTTTATTAACAATGAGTAAATAAGGGTACGCTTTAATAAGGGCTTTGGCCACCGTGGGAGGTGTGGATGATAATAAAGGACTTGTTTGTGGTTTAGTCTTATTCAAGAGCGAAATGTGACTATTTTCCACCATGCTATCATCGGTGAATTGGGCCCGAACCTCGGAATCGTAGTTCGAATCTTTGCTGCCATCTTTATCAGCACTGGGAGCCAGAGGAGCCAGGGGTGTCGACAAACCACCTGCTCCAGAGCCTGCCAATGAACTGGATCTAGAATGGGAGCGTGTGGTTTTGTCGGGTTTATCTTTCTGATTGTTGGTGTTGGGGGTGGTGGCATTATTGCCAGTGTCAAGAGACCCACCCGAGGTATCTTGGTTACTAGCCATAATGAAAGACGGGAAGAGTCACGGGAGCAAAATCAATACAGCCAATCGAGAAGTAATCAGCCACTGCTTTACACCTGGATAATCGACAAGGAGTAGAATTGATCAATGGAAACTGAAAAAAAAAAAAATTAGCCCAAAAAAAAGGGTTCAACTATTGGAGATCAGTCTGGGGCACCACAAGGAGGCAATCACGGTATTGTAATGGATGTTCCTGCTCGATGCTCACGATAGGGATGAGGTCAATGCAATAGAAACGACTTCAATAGAGATGATCCACGAACACCCTGATGATTAAGTATCGATTCAACGTGGAGTAAACCGTAGTATCGTTTGCTTTCATTTCCTTATTCTTTGTTCTTTTTTTTCTTTGTCTTTTTTTTTTTTTTTTGGGGGAATTTTTTTTGCGCTGGTTTTAAAAAATTATGAGTGCACCAGCATATGAAGATTTAACTAAAGAATTAACGAAAACCAGAAGATCATGAACTTCTCGGGGCTACTCTCGAAGGAGATTGAGCGGAAGAAGAGGGCTGCCGACCAAAGAAAGAAGGGCGGTGAAAGTGACACCATTAACACTAAGACTAATAGCACTGAGACTAATGATAGTACTGAGACTAACGATAGCACTAAGACTAATGATAACACTGACAAGACTAGGAATGATGCCGTGATTAATGATTCTAATGATAATGTGACTGATGATACTGTGACTAATGATGTGACTAATGATACTGTGACTAACGATGTTGTGACTAATGAAACTAATGACACTGATGAAACTTTGATTTCGGATGCAAAACTCGATCAAACACTTAAACGCTTCAATGAATACGACAACGAGCCCGACTTGCCCCGGCAGGGTAAGATCAGAAAGCTCGACATTCTCATACGGAGTCAGCAACGTAACGAGCGGTATCAACGCCAGCTTGATTTGGAAAAACAAGTAGACCCGGCCATTGTGCTTCACGAGATCACCGACCCCAATCTGTCCGATAAACTATACTTACAACTACGAGTCTTGATCAAGCAGATTGTAAGTCGCTGGGATGGCCGGCTTCAAGCCACCATCACCACCAACGAGGACGAATCGGATCAATTGACCCGAGAAAAACAGCTCTTACTCGAAACTAAACGGGATTTGGTCAAACTTCTCTATAAACTACGTACTCGTCTGCTTAAACCAGATATGCTCATTTCTCTTGCAACCATCTTCTACCATCTCCAGCAAGCAGACTTTAATCAAGCCAACGAAAATTACATGAAATTAAGTATCGGTAACGTTGCCTGGCCCATTGGGGTTAAAAGTATCGGGATCCACGCCAGAAGTGCCTCCCTGAAAATCACCGGGGACAATAAGCAAACCGCCGCCAACATCATGATAGACGACAAGACCCGTCGTTGGATCACCGCCGTCAAACGGCTCATCACCTTCTCTGAATCAAATAAATAGAATAATTATATAATTAATAGATGATAATATTGTGTGCACGTGACGTCGTTTAGGGCTACAGCCCTTGGTGCGCATTTTTTCAAAATTCTCACTTTTTTTTTTTTTTTTGGAAGCGAAAATTTCCATCACCAAAAAAAAACCAAATTGAGTGAGGAAATTGTATTTTAAATTACTGAAAAAAAAAAGTCATCTCTACTAGTAATACTCTAGCATATTATCGTTAACATAATACATCAAAGATGGCTGTATGTACCCTGAACTACGGTGTGACGGTAGTGGATACCGGGATAGATTGTTGATTGCAAAACGAACTGAACAGAATGAAGGAATGACGAATCACGAAGAACGAATCATGAAGAAAGAAGAACGACAGATGAATGAAAGAATATAACCATGAATTACGAAGATAAGTCAATAATGAATAATGAACAATGAATATATCAGGAGGAAGATGTGAAGTGACGAAGATCAATAATCTATCCATGTCAAACTTGACCAATACTAACTTTTCTTTAGCGTGAAATCCAAGATATCAAAAAATTCGTTGAATTGACCAGAAGAGCAGACATCAAATCTGCTGTTGTCAAAACCAACTCCAAGTTGAACGCCAACGGTAAGAAATTCAAACAAACCAAATTCAAAGTCAGAGGTTCTAGATACCAATACACCTTGGTTGTTAACGATGCTGCCAAAGCTAAGAAATTGCAACAATCCTTACCTCCAACTTTAAAAGTTGAACAACTCTAAATTTAATGTTTACTTGGGGATATCTTCTTTTTAATGTATACATATTGAATTAATAAAATATTAAAAATTAAAAAAAAAAAGTGTTACTTGTAGTGTATATATCGTACATTAAAGAATGGGCATTATCATTATACAACGTCTTCCATTTCCACGTCTTCTTCTTCCTCTTTGTCTTCGTCTTCGTCGTTATTAGTATCCAACCCTAATCTGGCGGCCCGTTCTGCGTCTCGTAATCTTCTATATTCGGGTTTTAAATTATATTTCGAAGTATAAGGACCTTTCTTAATCAAATTGGCAATTGAATCCAACGATTCTTTCAAATAGGATTCTGGTTGTCTTGTTCGTTCTTTTAACCCCTTCATAGACCAATACTCATATTCTTCAAATAACCGAAATAATAAATCCAATAAATCTTTCTTGGGCATTCTAATGGCTCTCCCTTCACCATTTTTACCCTTGGCAGGATTGGATTTCAAGAAAACGGAAGTATTATTACCTTTAATTGAAGGACCTGCATTAGATTGAATAACCCCGGGAATTTCTTCTAATAAGGTCACTTTAGGTCTAGGTTTTGCTTGTTGAATATTATGTTGTCTCTTCATAACCACTTCATTATATTTTGCATCACTCTTCAGAGGAATTATTTGACAATCATGACAAATCTTCCCCACCAATTTGGTTTTCTTAGGAATGGTCTTTACGAATGGTACGTATTTTCGAATAGGTTTCCCATCTACCCCCATTCTACTTTTTTGAACCCGGAAAAATTTAAATGGTTTTTTAGTAGCTTCCTTCTTCTTATCAATGGTAGGTAATTTGGGTTGTTCTGGCATTTCAGCCACCTCTGTCAATTCTTGTTTAAATTTCTTTAAATTCTCCTCACTAAATACGTATGAATTCTTAACCAGGGTGTTTAGCACCGATAAATCGTACTCTTGAGGAATCAGATTATCATTTTGCATCAGCTCATTATTTAATTCCAATTTAACTTGTAATTTGGAATTGGGTCCCCCTCCTTGCTTAATCTTAACACTTCCTAATTGTTTCCCACTTAAATCATCAGTATTAGACCATTTTTCGGCTAAATAACGAGGTAATTTAACAAGCCAGACCTTCTGATTACCATTGGTCAAGTTCATATCCAACGTTTCATCCTCTTCCAAATAGTCTTCCGGATCCGATAAAATCGAATGATCAACATCCCCTTCTTCTCCTTCTTTCTTGTCGGTTTCTTCTATGTCAGGCTTATCATTCTGTTTCTTACCATCTTTCTTGACGGGTGACTTCTTCTCGTCTATTATATTGGCATTGCTCGATTCTTCTTTCACTTTGGAACTGGTGTCGACGGCGCTCATACTCTGGTGGGGATGATTGAAGAATAAGTGGCCCATAGCTATGTTCGTAATTTTAATTTGTGTTTTTTGATGAGATTGCCATTGGATGTGTAAGCCCGTACACCCAAAATAATTGAAAAGAAAAATTACTTTTTTTCAAAAATGAACTACTTCAAATGAATCTTCGAAGACTACAGTTCATTAAACAATGATTCCACCTCCAGACTTGGTTATCACCAAACCCCATTACATTGTGTCTGATCATTGCGGCTACTGCAACGGGAAAAAGGGTGCCAGATCAAAGGCATTACAGAGCGAGCAGGATAATGATACTGCTGAGGCCAATGATTCAATTACGATTGGAGCACAGGTGGAACAAATGACATGTCAGCAATATGATGAGTTCATGAATCAAGGCTTCAGAAGGTCGGGTACGTTCTTGTACAAGCCCGACTTACTACGCAATTGCTGTCGGTTGTACACGATACGTACCGATCTTTCTCATTTGAAAATCTTGAAAATGCATCGTCAAACCATTAATCGGTTTATTCGTGCCATTGAATCTCAACCACAGCAGCAGAAACAACAACCGGCACAGAAACCGTTCAAGCTCAACTCATTGATTGAATCAGAGCAAAAATCAACTCGGTTCAGGACTCGGTTTGAACCATCCAAATTTTCACGAGAAAAATTCGAATTATATAAAAAATATCAAATCTCGGTTCACGATGATGAACCAGAAGACGTGAGTGAATCCTCATTTAAACGATTTTTATGTGACACTCCATTTTTGGAACTGGAGATCGAGGGTACTCAAGACCAATGGGATGGGTTAAATGGATGGGTAGCCAATTGGTCAGGTGGCAGTAGTACTACTGCCCGCAGAATTGGTCCCACGCATGAATGTTATTATTTAGATGATAAGCTCATCGCCATCTCGGTGTTGGATTTTCTCCCCTCTGGTGTATCATCGATTTATTTCATCTGGGACCCCGACTACGCACATTTATCATTAGGCACCTTGAGTGGATTACGTGAAATACAAATGTGCCACGAATTGCAGTTGGGTCATTATTATTTGGGTTATTATATCGATGATTGTGATAAAATGAAGTATAAGCTGAAATTCGGCGGTGAAATTCTTGATTTATGCAATGAAGTCTATCTACCTCTAAACACGGTGTCCCCCTATATCAACAATGGTCAATTTTTCGTTGCTGGTGGGGTTAAAGACACTTCAGATTCAGTACGTCGAGAATTGGAAATGGAAAATAGGGGGCACCCTGTCTCTTTTAGTGAAAGTCAACTTCACGATGAATTGCCCCTTCACGATATCAGCGAGCTTATTTACGGAGAAATGGCCCCTACTCATAAAGAAGCCCGCGTCGCCTACAAAATACTCTGCGACAAATTGAGACTTCCTCCGCAACCACTAGCTTCCTATGACCTCCCCTTGGTGGTCCCGGGAGTCATGCCCATGTGGCAAATGCTCGAATGGGTCGAAAATGGCGTCATCGATCTCGAATTCCCGGTAGTCATATTCGAAATGTTAACCCAAACTGTTAAAGAAACCGAATTGGGGCATCTCAACCCACAAGGACGTAAGATTGTTGTCGATAGCATCCGATTATTCGGCTTGGAAAAAATGCAATCCACCATTCTCCTCGTGTGATAACTTCTTCCTCAGCTTCTCTGGCAGTTTTTCGATGCAAGAGAATATGCATAATTGAGTCATAGATCCCCGTTATTTGTTTGGGCTTTTTTTAGGAACTCAACATTATTAACTCAAGACAAAACAAGACCCGGCCCCGCGCCCCCGGCACGACCCCTCCACCGGAAGTTGCGTGACCTACGCTGTGACTCACACGTGATGTGCTGGTTGTCTGGTGCGCCGGCAGGAAGTTCGGGGGGCCACAAAACCGACCCGGTCACCCCCATTTTTGCAAATCACGCCCCTCGCTGGGAATCACCCCACAAATATTACCAGATTTGGCATTGGCGCATTTCACTCAGATGAATTGCTAGAGAATAGGAGATCGGGGAACCATCCCTGAGTATAAATAGGGGACTTGTATCTTGAATAATTTCTAGCAGTACCTTAAAGTACATTACTTCAACTACTTCAACTACTTCAACTACTTTAACTACTTTAAATACTCAAACTTTAACTACTACTTTCATAATGACTAGAACTAACAAATGGACTGTTCACGAAGCTGCTCCTTCTCCTAAGTGGTTTACCCACAATGGACACTACAATACTGATCCTACCAAAGTGAGAAAGAACGGGGCTGGCCGCAACAATTGGGGAAAGCCCGGTGACGAATTGGTGGACGACTCTGAGTTTGCCAACATGTCCTTCTTCAAGCAGTCCAATCAGAGACGCAACTCTAACCACAACATGAATGAGTCTAACTTACAATCGTTGAATAATCAATTAGACTTGTAATAGATATATAGTTACGAACTTACGCAATAAATGATTAAATGATAATTAAATTAAATTGAATTAAGTGTAATTAAAATACGTGTAATTAGAATAAGTGTAATTAAGACCGGCTCTTCTCTTCTTCTCTTAATTTGAGTTCGTGCTCGGCTTTCCACCCCTTACGTCTTTGACGTTCTTCGTATGCTTCTTTATTCTGTAATACTCGGTCCACGATGAATTGAGTGTTCATATAATCGAATTCATGAGCACCAATGTCATGGTAGATGCCAGCCCGATTGGCCTCATCGTAAACGTCTTTTTCAATGGCGGTGGGCCCGTGAAAAACAGCTTTAACGCTACCGGGCAATTTATTTAAAAATTGACTTGAAGGCTTATATGGAGCCCCCAATACCACGCCGTCCACGTAACGACACTGTAATACACATAGCGATCTTTCAAGTAAGTTCATAATAGGATAATTCAATCCCTTCTGTTGATTAACGGTGTTATCATCGTGGATCCCCACAATCACAGCCGCATCGCCAAATTCGGCCGTGGCCCGTTTTTTGACCGCTTTCAATGCCTCAATATGACCCGGGTGAAATAAATCAAACCCACCATCAATGTAAACCACCGCCTGTTGCTTATACTGGTCCCGTTTGGCATCACTGGGTTCCACCAAAGTGGCTAACTCATTACCCACGTTGACGTAAACCGCACTCCCCCGGTGTAATCCCAGTTCATCGCTGGCGTAGCTGGCAAACTTGGCCACTGTTTCTTCATTATTGAATAATGGGTGCTTTTCTCTAAAGTCTGCTTCAATTGGTAAGTAGTGATGGTTCTTACTCATGAGTAACATTCTCCCCACCAAATCGGTGGTGGAGATGTTGGGGGTTCTTTTCACCACCACAAACTTGCCCAAGTCTTTCACTGTCTGGTAGCAATCTTCACCATTGGCATCGGTGGTGATGTCATCACCATGAACCACATACTTGCATCCATAATCTTCCATCACCTTGGGATCAGTCACGTAGGGTGCACTGGGGATGGCCTGTGTTGACCATTTACATGCCTCGACGGCCGTTAATCGTTCTTTCAACTTCATCACCACGGGACCCTTGTTATGTAAGATATCCTCATCGGAATGGACCCCGACGTATAACTCTTTACCCAATTGGCGGGCTTGTAACATGGCACCAGCGTGTCCTACGCTTTCCAGTTAGTAAATAAATCCCACGTTTATCTTGGTTTTCTTCACGTACCATGATGGGCAAAATCAAAGCACCCGTCGATCCAAATACGACACTGCTCGATACCTTCTGGTCTCTCATACATTGTCTATAGAGTGGTTCTATAACAGTATATACTTTTCTGGCAGACTGGATTCAACTGTTTATTTGTACTGATTCCACGATTCTTCCCATTTGTCGGCATTTTGTCCATTTTTGGAGTTTCGAAGAGAAACGCCCGTGCACCCTATTGTTTATCATGTTTTTTTGGTTATCGGAAACCTGATTGTTGCTGGGATCCAACAATAATGGAATCAGGAGGGTTTTTCGACTTGTTCTTATTCTTCTTATTGTTGGTGTTGTTGTAAGTGCTGTTTCCCATGCCTCGAGACACTCCTGTAGGTGTGGTGGAGTTCCACATGTGTGCTTGAGGGAGCTCTCGTAGTGGATACTCGGACGAATTATAATTAGTATGGTTGTTAGGATGACTGGCCAATTGTTGGGTACGAGACCGGGGACCCACGTAAGTGGCGGTTTTATTCTGTTCTCGTTGGTCGGCCAAAAATGCCATGTACTTGTAGATAATGGCAGCATTTCGGGTCAGACAAGCATTGAGCCAACTAAAGAATGACCCAATTATGGGAGGGAAACTAATAAGCATATCAATGAAGATTTGGGATTCGAGTTTGGCCACAAGCTTATTAGGCATATGAAGTTCTCGTGCCACCATATGAATAAGTCGGTTATGGACCATGAACATAACAATGGGTGCAATACCGGGGAAAATAAGTACCACCAAGGGTGAAAGTCCAAGTCCACAGTCAAGGCCGACTCCACAAGACCCAAGAAAGCACTTATCGTGGAACCAGGCTCGTTTTTGAATCTTCTTCCATAGTTTACGTTCTTGCTCCGTGTTATACTGAGATCTCAACTTAACTTTGTTACCTTGCTTATCTTCAAAAGGGTTCAAATTGTTGAAATGCTCCTCCGCATAGTCGTTGTACAAGTCCATGAGCACATCGTACCCGGGCAAATTCTCTAATTGATCCTGGAACTGCGACATCTTGACCCTAAAGAACCCAATTAACCTCTATCAAGCCGTTGTCAGTGTTTTTTCCAATCCAAGTTCCAAACAACAGACGTAAATGCTTCGCTTATTTACCGCGAGGACCGATGGGGAGATGACATCCGTACACCAAGCCTGATTTTTCACAGCCTTTCCATTTTGCATTTGGGCTACAATATAGTAAGAAATATAAGATTATATATTAAATATACAATAAGCTATAGTACAGAATGCAGATGATTACTCGATGAGTCGGAGAAGTTCTCGTTGAGATACCGGTTGCACGGTACCCCCAGTGTCCTTGCCGCAGACAAAACACTTCCCCCGTTTCTGGGTCTTGTACCGGTCCATGAAACACAGCCGGCAATACAAGTGGCCACAGACGGTCTTCACCGGGTTGCGGTAGTCATTTTTGCAAAGTACGCATCGGTACGGTAGTTTAGAGTTGGCTGGTTGGTTATGGGATTGTTTCAGGGACTGACCCACGGTCTCCCATTCTTTTTCGATGGGACGTCGCTGTTTCAGTTCGTCTCGGATATGAAGGAACTTACAGGTATCACCGTACCCACAGTAACCTGTCTGGAGGAAATCTTTGCACACGTCTGGTTGGAAATCGGTGATTGTGGTGGTCTTGATGTTGATGGGGACTGGTTTCAACGGCCCCACTGGTTTTGCATCTTCGGTGTGTTCAGATAGTGTCACCACGGCACTTTCACGCGACGGATCCGACAACTGGGTGGTTGCGTCCTGTCGTTGCGGGGTTTCTCGTGTGGGTTTTATGGTGGTTGCTTCTTGTTCGTGTGTTTCTCGTGTAGGTCTCTTGGTGGAATCAAGCATCTTTCTCTTCTTGAATGGTTGGGCCGTGACCGTCTCTTCGTCCGAGGATTCTGACTCAACCTTCTTGGTCGTCTCGTCACTCCTCCTCTTATGGCCCTTGACCACGCGCTTCTTGAACATCGTGTACGTGACTATAGGAATGAGTGATTAGAAAGAAAACACAACGTCAAGTTTTGATGATTAATGGAACTTTTATTCCTCTTCGGGTCAGCGATGCACCCGTGCACCATAAAAATAACAACTAAAATTTCAAATTCTCAAATCGGTCATATATCATCATTGGACTTGCCCCATTGCTATTTCCAACTCCAACCCCGTTTATATGAAGCATGTTTTGGAGGCAATTGACTCGGGGTCTCAGGATCCATGCGGGCCCTTCCGCCAGACCCCATATGATACGTTTCAAACCAGCCTTGTTTTCCACGTCGGCTGCAATGCATAGTCAAAATATCAATTCCTTCTTTGAATTATTCCCCAATAGTTTCCCGGAAGGAGGACCACCGAAGGAATCCTTCTTGGTGAACTTGAAGCAGTTGCGCCGCGAGTACCGATTGCTTCAGAGTGAACACCATCCCGACATTGTGGTTGGGTCGAGTGCATTGTCAGCTTCCACGTCAGAACTGAGTGACGACAATAAGGTTTCTTCATTGATTAATAAAGCATACACCACCATCCGCAATCCTTATGCCAGAATCGCCCATATCATTGAGTTGTACCATCCTGACCACCTCGACATCACCCAGGATGATGTGGCCAAATCGTTGATTGCCAGTTTCCAGTCCTCGTCACCAGAATCATCGTTGGAGTATAAGGAAATGCTCATGTTGGTCTTAGAAGCACACGAAGCTTTGGAAATGGCCACTAATGAGAATGATTTGGATGATTTGGGCAGTGAGAATGACGACCGTATCGAGGGATCGGAAAAGACACTCGACCAATTGCTCAAGGCACACCCGATTGACTGGGAACCCATCATGATGGAAGCAATCCGGTTAAAGTATTGGGTTAACATCCAGAACGGCATCAAAGAATGGGAACCAGGCAAGCCTGTGCATTTGACTCATTAAACACCACTAATGAATTCATGAAACTAGTAGTATATATATGTATATATATGTGTTTGTATATAAAGTGAAATACGTATATGTGAACTATAAAATTTATAAAGAGGAAATTGAATACAATTAAAGAACTAAATGAAAAGATTAAATAAAAAAAAAAAAAGAACACCAAACTCTTCAGATTCAAGTTTTATAACCAGCTACTTCGCTTTTAATGAATAAAGAATAATTGATAAGGGAATAAGAATAAGAAAGTAAAGAAAATAAAAAAAAAATGTACATGCAATCAGACTAGTTAGTTACCCTCACTTGCCATGGTCTTATCATCATCATCGTTCAAATCATCACCCATGGCAGCCGAGTTGGAATCATCATCCTCACCTTCTTCAAGCTCACTATCACTGGGTATGGTTAATTCACAATTATCGTATTCCAATTTTTGTTCTTCATTCTGAGGGTGTAATCTTAACCATTTCATTCTAGGACCACTAGCACTCAACTCATTGATTTTGAAACCAAACAACTTCAAGCCGAATTCATCCTGATTGACCTTATTTATTCTTAATCTACACTGATTTTCAATTTCTGGGAACATCTTCACCAATAAACCGGGGAACGTGGTTCCGAAAAAGGCCCCGTCAATGTTCAAGTATCGGGAACTCAGGGGTAAGTATATATCATTACAGCAAGGACAGTATAATCGAACCGTTTCCTGGCCCGGAATATCGGTGGAGCCTACCGGTATCAAATGCATCCCATCACAGTAGTATCGAGGACATGAACCAAACTCATTTCGTTCAAATTTACTGGCCATGGCCGTAAGTCCTGGTTTTGAAATGATATAACGGGCATGGATCAAGCCGTATAAGAGTTCGGCTGAATGTGCGAGCAATGCTTTATTGGGTAATTCATTCTTCCCCTTGGTATTGGTGCTATTGTTATTGCTGTTGGAATTATTGGTGCCACCGTTGCTAGTGGTGGTGTTCCCACCATTGGCACCACCTGTATCTTCGGCGGTTTCCACCTGGTAATCCAAGATGGTGTATAATGCTTCTCGGTAGTAGGGCACTTGCAGAGAAAGCCCGGTTAGATTGAAGTCATCTTCAATGAAATCCTGGGCCACCGCCACAAAATAATCATGGCCAAATGCATCGCAAAATTGCTGAATCCAGGGTACGTAATCGTCCTCTGGGTCGCTGGACATCTCGACGATATATGCTGATTGTGCGGTAATGGTGATATTGATTCTAGCTGGCTGCTATTTCAAGTTATGGATCTGGATGGGCGTGGTGTGTTGAAGAAAGAGTTCTTATCTCTCGATGATCACGAGTCGTAGATTACGTGTTTTCCAGGACTCAAAACTCCGACGTGTATTACTGCCGGGTGCGTTCTGAAAACAATGATGGATGGACCTCTCACGGACACGATTAACCTTGGATGAAGTAAAGATGGATGGCTAGCCCAAACTATTCTGAGTTCCGTCTATTTAATGAGTTCATTTTTTTTTAACTAAAATTTTTTTTGGTCGCCTTTTTTTTTTTTTTTTTTTGGTCTTTTTGGTCGCCTTTTTTTTTTAGTGAGTGAATTTTCAAAGTAATGGACAAAAGTCATTTTTTGGTTCTTGGATTACATCAAAATAATTCGAGTAGTTGGCTGAATTGACGAAATAATGTTTGAAATCCATCCGTATACATTGCTTGTGTTGGTGGTAGTGGTTCTTGTGGCCAAGAACGGGGTCAATGCCATTGGGAAGACGGTAGTACAGGATAAGGGCTGGGAAACTTATACCAAGTTGGCACCTAGATTGGGCCATAAACAGTTGATTGAGTTACAACAGAAACGAGCTGAGTTGGGCAAAGTAAACAAAGAGAAGCGGGCTATTAGCGCACAGGACGAGTACGCCCGTTGGACCAAGTTGAATCGCCAGGTGGATAAGTTGACGGCTGAGATTACTCAATTGAATGAATCAATTGGAACTAATAAAGCACAAATATCCAAATACATAGGACTTGTGCTTACGGTGACCACGGCCTTGCCCATCTGGTTCTTCCGTCTCTGGTACCGTAAGATGGTGTTGTTTTATTTCCCAGCAGGAGTGTTGCCTCATTATTTGGAATGGGTATTTGCCTTGCCCTTTTTCCCAACTGGTAGTGTTGGTTTAACCATCTGGATGTTTGCCCTTAACTACGTGATTAGTTCGGCCATCTTTGCCGTTACGTTCCCCTTCCAGCTGCCAGTGGTCAAGCCGGTGCCTGAATCTGCCAACGAGAAGGAACCAGAACAACCTAAGGAGGAAAAAATCTAATTAGGAACTATATAATAATACATTAAGCTATAAAAAATTAATACTTCATGTAGAACTTGAAAGCTCAAGCAAGTCCTGGAACCTGGCTCTCATTATGTCTCGTAATTCGTGAGTCTTAGGATCATCGAAAACGTAGGTACCTACCTTCATTCTCTTTAAATCGTCAACAAAATCGGAATAGTTTCGTTTCACCAACACATTGACCAACACTTGGTCGTCGAGCTCATCCACAGTCTGAGACTCAACGGCTGTGTAGTACCATGGGTCCATCGTTCGAGTCCAAATCATCAAGT
Source organism: Hyphopichia wangnamkhiaoensis (assembly GCA_030578475.1). NCBI lineage: Eukaryota > Fungi > Ascomycota > Pichiomycetes > Serinales > Debaryomycetaceae > Hyphopichia > Hyphopichia wangnamkhiaoensis. Next base: position 65,407 of record JAJMSM010000036.1, read on the forward strand.
CAAGACTATACGTGAACACCGAGAAATTGTTTTCCAATACAAGCAATGGTGAGCCATCCAGAGGGTCGATATCGATCAGTCTCACGTTGTTCGAAATCACGGTGGGTACGTCGTTTTTCCTGGCTGGTGTGGAGGCTTTGGTATCAGCTGATGTAGTGTTATTTGTGGTGGTGTTAGAGGTCGTAGTTATTATATTATCGGTGTTGATCACACTGGCAATCGACACTCCAGTCATAACGGCTTCGAATTTGGCCAGTTTACCGGCACGATCAAAATTGGGGAATTTCCAACAATATATTAAACCTGCATTGGTAAGACACATTACGTACTGGCCCCGTTGTTTCAAAAAAATGACATTATCCCCCAATTCAAGACTAGGCATGGCGTAATTACCCGACTCGGCAAGTACCACCTGAAGCGTCCCGTTGAATGATACCAATACATAGTAGGACAATAATTGGTTAATAATAACTGGTAATACATGCTGGATCTTATACGGAAAGTATATTGTATACTTCTTGTACTCGTGAGATTCACTGTTGGAAACAGTCACCGTGGTGGGATCCTGAAAGTCAACTTTATCATTATATTCGGTATCGGGCAATTCATCGTCATCTTCACTCCATTGAGGTCCATTTCGTACTTCAATTATGGAATTAATTAAGCTTTCACTTGTTTTAATGTGACCGTTGGAAGGGTGGGAATCGCCAAATTCAAATCGAGGATTTTGAAAATGTTGAATCCCACGAACGAGTACTTGGAATACCACGTCTTCATCAACAGTGTCAATTGATGTCGAATGAATCAACTCACTATTAGAACTGAGATTCTCCTTGTTGTTTAACAATTGAGTGACTTCATTATTGAGAATCGATTTATTATTGAATAACGCCTCTGGTAAGTCAGACACAAGTTTGAAACAATTGGGGTACCGAGCTTCCATAAGTGATCGTTTTAATTTATTCTTCTTTTTCTTCAAGGTAGCTCCCGAGATGTTCTGACTTTGTTGGGTTGGGTTCTGATCATTGTTGAGATCAATGCCCATATCTTCGTTGTCGTTATCTTGTTCTTCGGGTAGTTCTTTACTGAGAGCGTGGATATCATTGGAAACTGACCGGAACTTGGTTCCATGAACCGACGTTTGAATCCCGAGTCTCGGTAAGAAATAAAAAGTTTGTGAAATTTTGGAATTGACTTGAAACTTTTTGCTTGAACTTGTAGTTAAGGAGCTTGTGGGTTTGGAGATGTTATTGTTGGAAATACTGGAAACAAGTAAGGGTGCCACTTTCTTCTTACCATCTTTAGTGATGATGATATTTTGAGTAAGTCTATCGGTGGGTTTCTTGGGTGTTAAAACATTGATTGGTTGAGTTGGTTCCTTTGGTTTTGGCGTTAAAATATTAACTGGTTTACTAGGAATTGGTTCAGTTTTGACTATTTTACTTGGAATCAAAGTATTCTGAGCATTATCTTTCTTTAATTCCTTTAATGCTAAATCTTCCAACAGTAATTGTTCGGTACTTTCAGCAAAAATTGCAGATTCACGATCAGCCCCGTAACGATGCAACTGTACGTCATTTACGTCGGCACTAACCACTTCCCCCAATTCTTTCTCGGCAAATATGACACAAGTGATGGATCCATCAATACAACTCATGAAAAGGGAAGTTCCATCGGGGGTCCAACAAATATCGGTGATTGAGTTTTGAACAATGTCTTGGGCTATGATCAATGGCTTGGTTTGAGAAGTACTCCAAACTGCCAAAGTTTGATCCTGACCAGCAGTAGCCAAAATGGTGGAGAAATTTTCGTTGTTATTTTTATTGGACGTGGTTAAATTTTTAGTTCGATTAAAATCTTCAATCTGATCATTGGAGCGGAATAAACGGGGTGAAAAACTGCACACTTCACAAGGTGCCTCATGTCCAATAAGTGAAATGTCAGTACCCCAATTACCTCTATTGATGATGGCTACCGACGATACGGGACCATTGGTGGCATTAGGCACGGCAATATGTTGACCGTCGGGGGACCAGGACATTCTTCTAAAATAAGACGTTAACGGGGATTTCTTGAATGGTTCCAACACAATATGTTCCATTTGAAATTCATAATTATTTGATTCATTTAGTTTTTTATAGTATCGGAATATCCTGACTGTTCTATCATCTGATGCTGTAGCGAAGAATTTATTCGCAGGGTCAAACACCACACCTTTAACCATTGATTGATGAATATCATACCGTTTAATACGTTCAAATGTAACCCCATTCCAAATTATAATTGACCGATCCAACCCCACAGTCACCAATAAGGCACCATCGGGAGACCAGCAAATATCCTGAATATCATTATCGTGAGCCACGAGTCTTTTACGAACGGTCCAGTGTTCAAGATCAGCCTCTACTTCTCCAAATTGTTTAGGACGGTTCATTTGCTCTTCGTCTTTCTCCCATATAAGGACAATCTTATCGTCGGAACCCAGGGCCAAAAATCTTCCATCGGGGGAAAACTTAACGCTGGTGACTACCCCATTATGCCTACTCATGGAGCAAAGAGGACGTCGTAATGATTTATCGGGTAACAAAGTATCGAGAAGATTATCGTCCACTTTACGTTTTTTATTCTTGATGTCGGGGTCCGGGGCACTCTTGAATTGAAGTATTGACTTGACATCCCAAATCTTCACGTTCCCATCCAAACCTCCTGACGCTAGACGGGTTCCATCTGCGTTGATACTGACAGAAAAACATTCAATCAGTTTATTCTCAGCTGGTTCAAAATTAGTAAGCTTGCTTCACAATTGATCAAATATATGCCAACATACCTTTATGGCTGAGCCACGGTAGCTTGAGTATATGCATTGTGGGTTGCCAATAAGTTTGGTTAGTTTTGATGTAGTTTTCAATTTTCGTTTTGATTTTTTCTTTTTAAAGTCGTGCACAAATTTTCACAATGGTCAAAATACCATCTACGAATATTCATTCTACCATCATTGAATATATATTATGAGCAAGTATATATATTATATAGAAGAGTCTATATTATATATAGTATTATAAATAAGTATAAATTATATATATTAGAGAAGTATATATTTAGTTAAGGTAATACGATCTAGAGACCATATTCGATTTTGATGGCTTTACCGAATTTTTCCAACCCAATGACCAATTGATCCAAAGGAACAGCGGCGTAAGTACCTCTGAAGAAGAAAGTGTTCTTGGTGGCTGGGTTAGGAGGCAACTCAGGCTGAGGAGGGTTGGTTTCGCCTTGAGACTTGAACCAGGAACCGGGAATCATCAAACAGCCTTGTTTCAAACCTTGTTCGTAGATCAAGTCTTCAATCTTCAAAGGATCTTCACCCAATTCGGCAAACTTGGGGTGTTTGGTGGCATCAAGAGTTACGGTGAAGAACATCCCGGCCACTGGGGGCACGAAGGAAATAACTTCCGATGGGAAGTATTTACGAACCGCATCAATGGCCACGTCTCTCTTATGGGTGTATTCGGCTCTTAACCCAATCAACCAGTCCAAGTAACCGCTATGGCCCCATCTTTGTAATAAACCATTGGTTAACGATTGAGTCAAACCAGAAGGACATTGGATCGACACTTCATGAAGTCTGAGCATTCTTTCTAAAAGATTGGCTTGACCAGCAACCCAACCAAATCTCAAGCCAGGAGCCAACACTTTTGAAAAAGAGTCTAATCTAAGAACTCTACCTTCAGTATCCATGGATAAATAAGAAGGAACCAATGCCTTGACAAACTCATTATGATCGTGTACATGTTTACCGGCACGAGCAGCTTCATTGGTGGTGTAGGTTTCCATTTGTAAGAAGTAATAAGGTTCATCTTCCACCACGATGAAATCATGCTTAACGGCCAAATCATAAATGGCACGTCTTCTTTCAGCACTAATACAAGAACCAGTGGGGTTTTGACCGGTACAAATGGTATAGAACAATTTTGGTTTAGGTCCGACCCATTGATCCAACTGTTTTTCCAATGCTTCTGGTAACACCCCTTCAGCGTCCATTGGTACAGGGACCGTGATAACTCCTTGAGCATTAGCAGTTTCCAAAGCAGAACTAAAGGAGAATTCTTCGACCAAGATAGCATCACCTCTAGTGACAAAAGTTCTCAACACCGCGTCCCATGATTGGGTATTACCAACAGTGGCAATGACATCCCAATCCTCGTAAGGAACTTTATGGATCAAGTCGGTGTGTTCTTTCAAGAACTCGACCACTTCAGTATGACCTTCGGTGAACCCATACTGTAATGAACGAGCCAATTCAATATCGTGGTTATCGCTCTGGTTCAAAGCCGCTTGTTTATGGACCTCAATGACCGTCTTATCGGCTTCGGTCACCTGGGCCCCGATCCCATTAGGAAATGGAACACTGGGGATGTCGGCGGTGATCTTATCAAAGGGGAAATAGTCAGCCAAGGGTAACCCACCACCCAAGAAGGTCATTCCGGGTTGTTTGAAGTACTTGAACGCCGACTTCAAAGGCGAGTTCTTTCTGGACTTGGCCTCATCTGAGAGCAAGTGTGACAAGTCTTTACTGTGTGGTTTGGTCATGGTTCAGCGTTTGAGGAGGAGGAAGAAGATGAAGAAGAAGAAGAAGTATTTGTAGTTACCAGTTTTGATTTATTTCATTTGTGAAAAAACCGAAAAAAATGAGTAATCGCGCCGAAAGAAGAAATATACCCGATAATTTTCACCATGCGTCAACAAGGATAGCCCAAACTTGAATATGATATTGATACTTAATGATACTTAATGATGGTTATATAATAGTTATATAGTGATGGTATAGACTAGCGTAGTTGCAGGAAGGCGTCAAGGAGCACCGACAGTGGCGGGTCGTTGTGTTTGTTTTTTTCAAACACGTTCCAGAACCGAAGGGTTTCATCGCCGGCACCGGTGACGATGGTTTCACCATCTGGGGACAAGGAAAGGTAAAGAACACGATAAGTATGACCGGTAAGCTGGGCGATCTGCTGCATTGAGGGATATTTCCACACGATGATCTGATTACGAGAGTATCCATGCGTACTGACCAATTCATTTGAGTTTTTCAGCCAGATAAGATTACAAACTTGGGACCCGGTGGTAACGTTATGAACCAACTGCCCTGTTAAGGTGTTCCAAGTCTTGATGGTCTTGTCGGCGGTCCCACCACCTGAGGCAAGGATTCCTCGCTGATGAGGAGACCAAGCGATGGCCTTAACGGCGGCCGCGTGGTCGGTGAACTGATGAAGCGGTTTATTGTTTAGACCATCCCAAATGAAGAGTTTATTATCGTTGCCACCACTGGCCAATTTGTTTTCCTCCACGTTCCATTTCAAACCACACACTTCCTGACGATGGGATTCAAATTTGTTGACGTAATGGGCCTCGACCCGAACGTCTCGATTCAAAATAGACCGATCTCGAGATCCACTAGAAAGGATATGTTCATTCCAGGCCAATGAACTAACACGAAGTGAATGGCCCGTCATGGTACGTACACATTTGATCTTATTAGCATCCCAGATTTCTACCAATCCTTTCAGAGTCCCAATGGCAAGATGGGTACCCAGTCCGATCCAGTTTAAACTGGTCACTTTATCCTTATTATCAAGATTACAAAGACGATCAACCGACTGGGTGGCCCCGTCCCATAGATAAACCGAATCTCCTAACCCTACTGCCAAAATGTCTTGCTGCCCCCAGTCAACCAAATTAAGGTAAAAATCATCCGATAATTCAGGAGCGTCAAGTACTCGATACGGTACTTTCAGGATTTTACGGGGTTTTTTCTGGGGACTAAGTAATAGTTTTTGCAGTTCTTGACGCACCGGCGAGAGGGAATATAGTTCATTCTGTAAATCTCGTGAAATGGGGCGGGGTTTATTGGGTGACTGGTACGTGAATAGATTGGCACTTTGACGTGGAGTAGACGTGATATTTGAATCGTTATTATTATGGTTGGTGGAAGTATTATTGATGGTGGAGCGAGGCGGCGTGGTTCTGGTGTTGCCCACATCTAGAGTATCGGTGGTATCATTATTAGGATTGGGCGATGTATTAACGTTTGACCTATTAGTATTGGGAGTGGAGCTGGTGGGTCGTGGTTTTTGTCGTGATTTATTGGATAAATCAGCCGTGACCATCGGCACGTTATCACCAAATAACTCTGCTTTCAACACCGAAGAGAAGGTACGATTGGCCTCTTCCTCCTTTCTTATTTCAATTTCATTATCAAGACCATGGCCCGATTCGTTATTGGTGATGGTGACATTATTAGGTGCATGATTATCGGGATGAGATCGATTACGAAGATCGGGCACCACCACGTCTTGATTGGATAAACTGAATGCTGCTTGTAGGTCGACACCGGTACGATTGGGGATATAACGATCACTGAATATCGATTTACCCATATTACGACGTCGAGGTGAGGTTGATGGTAGAGCATGGTTATTATCGGGACCCAATTTGGAAGGAGATATGCTACGGGTGGACCGAGACGGCGAGTGGGGGGTTTGAAGGAGTCGAGAATTCGCTGGTGATGATGGCGGTAGTAGTCGTGATCGTGATCTTCCACCTGCACTTGTATTTGTATTTGTATTTGTATTTGTATTTGTATTTGTATTTGTGCTTATATTTGCATTTGTATTTGCGTTTGTATTTGCATTTGTATTAGAATTGGATGAATTTGTGTTTGATCTTGCATTTGCACTGGATGTATTTGTATTTGGTCTTGCATTTATACTAGATGCATTTGAATTGGATAAATTTATATTTGCATTTGTGGGATGATTCATGGGAGAAGGAGAGGAGGTCCGATGAATTCTCGATCGAAGTCTATCATTTGACCGTATTTTCGATCGATCCGATCGGTCCTGGTTACTCATGGGTTTGACACTGGATAAAACGTTAGTTCAAGCTGAGGAACACTAGTAATGATTATATTAATGATAATCTTTATGTGTTTTATCTTTTTTGTTTGATTTTTTTGCTGGTTCTGCGTACTGCACACAGTCCCCTCCAGGGGTTCAAAATAGTAGGTATAGTAGAAGAGAGCAGTTAATACTAGAAAGTCGGAGACAGTAAGTAGAAGGGAATATAGAAGAGTATTTAATATTGAAGAGTAGATAATATAGATGAGTAGATAATATAAAAGAGCATGCAGTAGAAAAGAATGTGTGATAGAAGCGAATACGTGATAGTAAACAAAATATAGTAGTAGATAGAAGAGAATAGTGAGAATAGTAGATAATAGTAGATAATGTGGATGATACTAGATAATGCAGATAATGCAGATAATGTAGATAATGCAGATAATGTAGATAATGTGGATAATGTAGATAATGTAGGTAATGTAGGTAATGTAGATGATGTAGATGATGTAGATGATAGTATGATAGTGGATATAATCGGGGAGAATAGTAGACAGAAGACAGAATAGACGAGTAGAGAATAGAGATAAAGAAACCAAATAGAAAAGTAGATAGAAGACAGAAGATAGAAGATATAATAGTAGATAGATGATAGAGACAGTAGAAAGTATATTACAGAGATATTAGATTATAGAGATATTAGATAGTATATTATAGAGGTAGTAGATAGCAGATGAGTTAGAAGACATGGAATGGTGGATATCTAGTTTGACTAGATAATCACTCCCTTATACTATATTGAATAGACTATACTAAATACTAGATGTTTACAATACAATCATATACTATACTACTATAATATACTAATATGATGATATGCTATGCTATAAATACTATGGTGATCTACTCTGCTAAATATTATGATATACAATATACTATACTATAATAGCGTACTATAATATCAGAGCTCTTAATAAAAACCCTCGAGTCTCAGTATGTTTACCATGTCCTTTATCCTACACTCGATATCCTTAATGGCTAAGATATAAGCCTTAATGGCTGATTATACTGGCTTATGGAATGAAGTTTTGCAGTCTCCTGCATGTAGCCATTGCCATTTCCCAATAAGTCAACCATTGAAACACTAGAATCCACCCACCATCCACCCACCAAGGTATAAATACCAGTGTTCGGCTGGGTTAGAGCGGTATGAATTGTATAAACATCAACATGCTTCTTCCTATCTTCCTGTTACTCTCATTGGTGTCGGCCCACCTCAAACTAAACCTCGTTCATCATGAAGATATGTACTTGGTGCAAGGTTTGCAGCTTGGCTCATCGGGTCAAAAACTAACCAATATGATTCTCGATACCGGTTCTTCTGACCTCGTGGTCACCAGCGAGGTCTACAACCTGCGGTTGTCGACGTCGGCCCGAGTTCAACTCGACCCCAGTTACGAATCCCAATACGGGTCCTCGGACGTGTTTGATACTTACGTCGTTAACGACACCATTGGACTTCCCGGTGGGGCCAAGCTAGCCAATTTCACGTTTGGAGTTCCCGCTAATTCCAATATGACTTCCATTGACTCGTTCAGTGGGATATTGGGACTCGGGTATCAAGCATTGCAAGGACTCCTTCGTGTCTCGAATGATGGTACCGGACCAGGTTACCCCAATTTCCCCATGTTCTTACAACTGAACAAGATAACCCAGTCTCGTATGTTTAGTCTAGACGGGAGATCACACTCGTCGCTGGTGGTGTTCGGCGGCATTGACCCATCGGTGTATGCCGGTCCTTTATATAAGACGCCCATCATGCACATCATTGGTAATAAGGCTACTTTGGACTACTACAGTTACATTGACGTTACCGTCAACCAGGCGTATCTCACCAATTCCCATAACCAGAAAATAGTCATTGGGAATCAAAAAATCTTGTACTGCTTGGATACCGGTACTAATGGTTGGATCACCACCCAACCAATCTACGATAATCTCTTCCGTTCATTCCACGATACCAAGACCGCCGCCGATGGTACCGTATACGTGCTGGTTAAAGAGCTCAGCACCACAAAAATCACCTTTGACATCACTGGTTTCAAAGTATCCATTCCCCTTGCCGATATCATAGATGAGTATGATTCTCTGCACAATTACGCCTGTTTGAAAATCATGGCCATCCCCATCCCTCAATTCTCCTACCAAGGTTACTTGCCCAACGCCGTATTCAAGTACATGTACACCGTGTTTGATTTGGAATCAAACCAAATCTTGCTTGCCCCTTACGCCAGCCACAAGCCAAGTGGTTCCATCGTTGAAGTCTCCAACGTGGGAAAGTACCCCGTCCCCACCACCACGGGAGCCCGCTACTCTGACTTGTACACCACCTTGTATGCCACCCTGTCTGAAACCACCATCTCGTCTACCACCTCTCCCGCCGTCTGCCACAGACGTGAATAAACGCTATCTTGTCTTGTCTCCTAGTCGTCTTGTAGATTTGTAGTTTTGGCAGCCATAAATAAAAGGCCCGTACATACATACTTACGTAATCACCAATACTAGCCAATTAGATGAATTTTTTTCTCATTACGCATTTTAAAATTCGGAGCTCACTATTTTTTTTTATAAAAGAAAACTTATGGAGTGAAAGTTTTGAAGTTGATAGTTCATCAAGACCAGTGTTATTATCACCATGTTCCGTCATCTCCCCAGATCCGTGGCTGCCAGCATGGGTGGTGCCGTCAAGCGTGCCGCCCCCATGGGCAGAATCATGCCCGTTACCCGTGTGAGTAAGAGAAACTCCGCTATTGTTGCTGTTCATAGAGATACCAAAGAAGATCATCAAAATATGCCGTTTGAATTCACCGAAGAAAACTTGCAACGTGCCGAAGAAATCATCGCCAAGTATCCTCCACAATATAAGAAGGGGGCCTGTATGCCGTTATTGGACTTGGGACAACGTCAACTTGGGTTCACTTCGATTTCGGTGATGAACTATGTGGCCAAATTATTGGATATGCCCCCCATGAGAGTTTATGAAGTGGCTACTTTCTATACCATGTACATGAGACACCCCATGGGTAAATACAATTTACAAGTGTGTACCACCACCCCTTGTCAATTATGTGGTTCCGATGAAATCATGGAAGCCATCACCAATCATTTAGGTATTAAACCAGGTCAAACTACTCCCGATAAATTGTTTACTTTCCAAGAAGTCGAATGCTTAGGGGCCTGTGTTAATGCCCCCATGTTAGCCATCGATGATGACTACCATGAAGATTTGACTCCTAGTAAGACAGTTGAAATCTTGAAACAATTACAGGCTGGTAAACCTTTGGATAAAGTTGGTCCTGTTTCTGGTAGAGAATCTTGTGAACCTTTCAGTGGTAGAAAAGTGTTGTTGGGTACAGAACCAACCGATATCCGTAAGTTCACCAGAGATGATTTGTAACTGCCTTTATGACATTGTAAATTACTTCAAGCATTTTTATTTATTCATTTGTTTCTTCTTCTTCATTACATAATTATTTATAATATTATCAGTTACTAGGCCATATGTAGCATAAAACAATATTCGAGTCCAAGACTAAATGTTAAATTTTCCAAGTTTGCATCAATTGTTGGCTGAATTGATCGCGATTTTGAAGAAATTTGCACCAATTTCCAAAAAACTCACTTTTCCAAAATTTCAACACAAGTAGATACCTCAACAGCATCAGAGGTTGGTGGTACCGGCACCGTCTTAGAGTCATAAACAATGTTCCAGCGACCCGGTAAGTCTTTGCCGCTGATGTTTTCTTCCCGTTCATTATGGAGTTTTCTAGCCTCGGGTGTTCCTTGGACGTACTGAACGTATTCAGGAGCCCCCGGTCTCCAAATATTATCGGCCACCACCAAACTTCCAGGAGCAATAAAGTCTAAGGATTCAAGCACTCGTAAATCAGGAACATAAACATCTTTCCAATGATCAATTAGTACGAAATCTAACGTAGTCAGTTGATTATTTTGCGCCAATTTCGACGCAAAGTGAACTAAATTCGCAGCCGCTTTACCCACAATCACTTCTACTTTATGACTTAATCCCGCCAATTCAAGCAACTTACGAGAACAGTCAGCAAAGCTGGGGTTCAATTCAAAACTGTAATACTTGGCCAGAGGATCATCCAGAATCAAACTACCAAATAATATCGCGGAATAACCGACAAACCCTCCTAGTTCGATAAGCACCTTGGGTTGTTTCTTGATAATCAAATCACAGATGTAGGCACCCTTGTATCTGCCCACATTCATCAATCGATGCCGTTGCTCGGAAAACTGATCGATTTTCGCCAAAACTTCGGTGGGATTGTTCTTCAATTGTTTCAATTCTGATTCGGGAAGCGAAAAAATGTAGTCAAGGAGTTCTGTCTCCATCCCTTGACCGTAGTTAGTTGGTGGTCCACTCATGGTTGATGAGGAGATTCACCACTTACTACAATCCCTCGTCGATACTTCGGTATTTATAGTAAATCTTTTTTAGGATCTTTCCAAGGCTTTTGAATCCCCTTAGCCACAGACTAGTATGGCCCCTAATCCGGGTTATGAATTTTATCTGCGAAAACGGGGCTTGGGTGGGGATAAATCCCTTGCCGTCGGGGCGCTATACGCGACCGATCCGATCATGATCCTACTACTTCATTATCAAGTTTGAAACAGCTGTATGCCCCGAGCTCCGACTTGGGGGTTCGGCTATCCCGAGCATCATCTTATCTGATCAGATCCACTCCGATTATCGCATTATCGAGAATTAAAACATTATGACCACCACCACAGGACATTGCAATCGTCAAAATGTGTGTGCGGCTGGTCACCGGGGATGGCTGACCAGATACCTGACTAGTCCGAGACGGGAATGGCACTATTTACGAAGACTGATTACTCACCATTAGTCAGTAAAGTTGCTATGAAGGATAAAAAAGTTAAATTATAAGACAAAGGCCTATGTGAATGATTGTTTTAAGAATCGACATCAAATTGAAGTTTTGGGAGGCAAACGAAAAATTTTGAAAAAAGGAAAGATTTCTTCAATATTAGTTCGATTATTAAACCAGCGTGTTCGTTTGTTATACAAAATCCGATATAGTGTAACGGCTAGCACGGTTCGCTTTCACCGAGCAAACCCGGGTTCGACTCCCGGTATCGGAATTTTCTTTTTTGCAGTTAATTTCAACAATGTTTTTTTTTTTTGATTTGACTCTACAAGTTGATGAAATAAATACATGAATCAATATATACAAAAGTTAAACCGAGCCACCAAACCCAACTGGAGCTGGTGAGTCTTTTGGCATCAAGCATAAGAACTTATAAATCTTACCCATACTTTGGTCGTCTTTACCGGTCAATCTTTGATAAGCACGGTAGATTTTTTCTTGTTGATCGTAATCGTTGGTAGCTTTGATCAATTGATCGGCACGAAGACCAATACCACACTCATGGAGCCAGTCACCTTGTTCCACGGGCCCGTAAGTGGCGGTATGCTTCTGCAGGAGTAATTTCAAATTTTCGAAATCAACGTCGATTGATAAATCGACATCACCCGGTTTATAGAAAGGAGAGACGATTTTATGTTTGTAGATACCTCTCAAGGAGTTTTCTGGTATACCTGACTGTAATCCGTAGTCGATGATTAGAACCGCACCTTGAGTGGGGTTATTGGCGGTGAGCAACTGGATCATCTTCATGATATAAAATTCGGAATCGGGACAAATTTCAATACGAGATTCCAAAGGTAAGTCCTGGTATCGAGAGTTTAACTTAGGGATCATGGAGGAAGGAGTTTCGCTGGGGGAAAGAGTGAGATGGAAATCGATATCGAGCTGATCGTTGGCAGGTTTTATGGTGGTTGTTTCAGAGGAAGGAAGTTGGCCCTGCGTGTTGTTGACAGAAGGAGTATGTTCGACCAATAATTCCCGCCAGCCCGATTCTTGCTTGACGAATGATTTTATGGGCAAAGCGTCGAAGAACTCGTGAGCAAGCACGTAGTGAGGAATGGCTGAAGTGGTTGATTTGATTGAATCAAGATCCTTTTCGGTATCGATCCACCATACGGGGTTATTCCATTTAGAAGTTGACTGGTTGAAACCTTGTTCGGTAGTTTTGAACTCGGTTTGACAGAGTAGCTTATGTTGTTCGCGTCTTAATACGGGGGAAGCTTCAATCAATACGATTTCAATCTTGACGGTATCTTTGGTGAATTTATTGAATGATTTTAAAGTATCATGCATCAACGTACCTTTACCGGGACCAAATTCAACCACACGAATGGAGGGTGGTTGATGTTGATTTAACCACGTCAGATAAAGCCAGATCCCCACCATTTCACCAAACATGGAACTTATCTCTGGAGAAGTGATGAAATCCCCGTGATTTGCATCGAGTGGATCCCTGGTGGTGTAGTAACCGAATTGAGGGTGAGTTAAACATTGACGCATATAGGCCAGTAAAGATAATGGGCCGGTGGTTTTAATTGATTGTTCGAAGAAATCGGATAAGTTGGAGATGGCGATGGGACCAGATGATCTTTCGATGGTGGGGAATGCTGTCATGGACCCGAGGTTTTCACGAATGTTTTTATCACCTTTAATTGATTGGGATAGTTTGTCGTATTGTTCCTGGACATACTTGGCTGCTTTATCGTATTCTTCTTTCGAGAACTGGGGTTTTTGGAACCTGACACTGCAGGTGGAAAACCGACGACACCCAAATCGAAACATAGAAACAATAAATGAGAGTAAATAAGAGAAGACAAGAAGACAAGAAGACAAGACTAGAAGATAAGATGAAGTGATGAGTGAAAAATGATTTTTGTGCGGCACGGGTTTTATCAGACAACCAAATAGTATAAGTCTATCAAATAGTATAAGTCTATCAAATAGTATAAGTCTATCAAATAGTATAAGTCTATCAAATAGTATAAGTCTATCAAATAGTATAAGTCTATCAAATAGTATAAGTCTATCAAATAGTATAAGTCTACCAAATAGTATAAGTCTATCAAATAGTATAAGTCTATCAAATAGTATAAGTCTATCAAATAGTAGTATAAGTGTAAGTATTGCAGTGATTCTGGACGCTATAGTATTTGATTAAGCCCACGTATACTCAATAGATACGTGATACTGTCATACTGTCAAATGCTAATGTCTGCTCTTATATACTTTGACCTACAATCAAATACAAGTAATGTGTATATTAACAAGTAAAAACAAAAACGGACAATGCCAAAAAAAAAAAAAAGATAACTTTTTATAATTTATATTTTAAAATTTTTTTATAATTATGATCATTTTATGATTTTTTTTATTTTATGATGATTTATGATTTTTTTGATTTTTTTTTCTATTTTAAACACGAACGATAGAGGAGACGGGATGATTATTGGAAGAATGCAGCAACTCATCGACCGGATACTTAATCATAGCATCCATTAAGATATGTTTAGATTCATCTTCCACTTCATCATTAACAACAAAAGTGTCCACCACGTTAAAGCCCAATTTCTGATAAAAACAACGATTAACTAGATTACTACTTTCCAAGTAACACCAACTATTAGGAATAGGGTTAATATAAGTTGTAAGCACAAATTCAATTAATTTTCGAGCCACCCCACAACCTTGGAAATGAGGTAATACACCAATATCATTCAAGTACCAGACATGATTAGTTACTGATAAATTGAGTGATTTCAAAACGTTTGAACGAACCGAGGTTAACAAGGGGAATTTATCTTTGAAAACTTTCAGGCGGCATTTAGCCAATGAAGCAAACAAGTTGAATTTAAGTGAGGTGGGGTGCCAATTGGTATTTGAAGTTGAATCAGGATAGTTAAAATCATGATTGGAGTAGGTTAATTTGTTCCAACAAGCAACGGCAATAAAGGGTAACTTATTGATTTCCGATTGTCTAACATGATTTAAACGAAGATCTTGTTCTAATTGATTATCTTTAATGGCAAGTACAATACCATTAGCACTAATCACATCATAAATCGAATATTCGAAAAATGAAATGAAAAGTTCAAATTTCCATTTTTTCTGAGTATTTGAAACTGGAGTAATTGGAGTGTTTAAGATATAATTAACAAAAGGATCCTGATCAAATGATAATGCCAATGTTTTAGCAGCTCGTCGATATTCTTTTACATTAATGGGTTCAATCGTGGTGGCCGTGTTAATATACTGTCTTCTCATACTAATACTAGTACTAGCACTAGCACTAGCACTAGCACTAGGGCTAGTGCTAGTATTAGTATTAGTATTATTATTATTATTTATGACATGATTTAAAGGCAGTCTCAGGTTATTGTCATTATCAATAACCTGAGACTGTGGCAGTCGGGGCCTACCCTTTTTAGGTGAATCATGGACGTCTTCTTGAACCAGGGAGAACATGGTTTTTCATCGGGATATTAAATTGTTGATAATGAACAAATAATTAAAAATCCTCAATTCAAGGAATATTGAGGTCTATTTATATTACTGCGGAATTAAAGATAAGAATCGCATGGATTTACTTCATTAGGCTCAATAAATAACCACCAAATTCAGACCATTTTTATCATCCCATAGTATTTTATATCATCCTATAGTATATTATATCATCCATCAAGGTATCCACTAACCAGTTCGTTTATACTATACTATGCTATCTAGACAATACTATACATTATATCATACTATAGTATACTACACTATATCATACCATATCATGCCATCTTCTACTATACTGTATTATATCTATAATATAGTATACTATGACAGATTGACGTAGCTGATGTACGGATGCCCGGGAATAACGAGGTGTCAAACTAGAATTACATAATCACGCGCCAATCGTATTATGTAATCAGACCATACCCCTATACTCCCATACTTAGATAGCATTAGATAACATATCTTAGCACTATACCATTACATTCTACTTACTGTATACTCTACTATACAGTAGCACTCCGTACTTCTATACTATCCTATACTATCCTATACTGTACTATACTATAATATACTATAATATAGTATACTATAATATGCTATACTATTCTAAGAATACTATACTATATTCTTATAGTATAGTATGATTTGTTCTTGGCTGGCCCAGCTTTGTTGTGATTACATAAGCAACAGGGAATATTACATAAGCAATCATAAGTAGATTATCAAACCACACGGCGAGTGATTATATAATCTTATCATATCGAATAATATAGAATCATATTATATGGAATAGTAGAGTGACTAGATTATCGTAAAGGATAGTATAATATAGTATAGTACGCTATGGTATCGGTATATCATGATATAGCATAGTATAGAAGTATGGTGTAGTATGGGAGAGAGGAGAATGTAGTATAGAATGAGAGCTGAGAGAATAGAGTGAGAATAGGGCAAGATACGATAATGATACTATAAGATAAAATATACTACACTAGAGTGTTTACATTACGGAATTATATTGTAGTACTATAGTATAGTATTATGGTATAGTAGTATAGTAATATAGTAGTAGAATGGTGGATTATAGTATAGTGGTATAGTATGGAAGATAGTAGTATATTTGGATAGATAATTCAGGCGAAAAAGAAGGAGAAAAACTCAACTGAAATAAATAAATATCATTAATTAATCCATCTCCACTCCATCTACCAACACCTACACCTACACCTACTCATACACCCATACCTAGTCATACACTGACATCTTCTACATCTCCTACATCTACTGCTACCTCTGTTACATCTCCCTCTTCTCTCTCTCACTTCGCTCTTCTACTTCTTCTGTTTTATTTATCATCATGGGTAATAATCCTTCTCGACCAAAAGGAAACAATGGCACTTTACCACTTACTCGGACTGATACCGGGAATTCAGCCAGGTCGTCTCGTTCAATTCGATCACGTATCTCACTTCTGAAAGATGATCAGATGAATTCAAATTCGGCGTCTCCTAAAATAACTCCTCGTATACTATCCAGAAAAAATTCCTCTAATTCCACGTCAGAAAACCTACCGGTAGAGTCTATCTCCAATGCCAATTCTTATCCCAATCATAACGTCACCTCTAATGAACCTGTCCAAGAAACTAACGATAATAACGACATCAATAACGACTTAAGTAGTAGCTTCAATAATCTTCATGTGAATAACCAAAACTTACCCCCTTCCATGATTCAAATTGAACCCAAGGAACCAATACTCATAAGAAGAAATACCAATGACGATCTGGATAATCACCCGTTATCCCCAAGTCGTCGTCAACTGTTCAACTCCACCTCGTCTGCATCCAAATTCGACAATCTTAGTCGGTCATCCACTAATCATTCCATCACTAATCATACTCTTAATTATCCTCTTACTCCTCAACATACCGCTAGTGTCCCCGATGATACCGCTACTTCATCCGCCGTTGAACTGGGTGTCGATAATAAAGATAATTCCAATTTGACACCTGGTCCTCCGACTCCTAATAATGGTGGCACCAATGCTACTCCCGATGGCTCGTCTCAAGTTCCAGAATCAACTTCTTCTTCTACCACCAACCCTAACACCATCGATATCGAAGACTTGATTCAACGCTTGCTCGATGCCGGCTACTCGGGTAAGCGTACCAAGAATGTATGCTTGAAAAATTCCGAAATTCAACTCATCTGTGCTAATGCCCGGGAAATCTTTTTACTGCAACCTTCATTACTCGAATTGTCTCCACCGGTGAAAGTCGTTGGTGATGTTCATGGTCAGTATAGTGATTTGATTCGTATCTTCACCAAATGTGGATTCCCACCTCAAACTAACTACTTATTCTTAGGTGATTACGTTGATCGTGGTAAGCAATCGTTGGAGACCATTCTTCTTCTCCTCTGCTATAAAATAAAGTACCCAGAAAACTTCTTCCTTTTAAGAGGTAACCACGAGTGTGCCAACGTCACCCGGGTATACGGGTTCTACGACGAGTGTAAGCGTCGTTGTAACATCAAGACTTGGAAATTGTTCATCGATACTTTCAACACTTTGCCCATCGCCGCCATCGTGGCCGGTAAAATCTTCTGTGTGCATGGTGGATTGAGTCCGGTGCTCAATAGTATGGATGAAATCAGAAACATCGCCCGCCCTACCGACGTGCCCGACTACGGTTTACTCAATGACTTGTTATGGTCAGATCCGGCCGATACCATGAATGAATGGGAAGATAACGAAAGGGGGGTTTCCTACGTGTTCTCCAAAATTGCCATCAATAAGTTCTTATCCAAATTCGGGTTTGACTTGGTATGTCGGGCTCATATGGTGGTTGAAGATGGTTACGAATTCTTCAACGATCGTACGTTGGTCACCGTGTTTCTGGCCCCCAACTACTGTGGGGAATTCGACAACTGGGGTGCTGTCATGAGTGTAAGTGAAGAATTACTCTGTCTGTTTGAATTATTGGATCCCTTGGACAGCGTGGCATTGAAACAAGTAATGAAGAAAGGGAAACAAGAACGTAAATCGGCTCAACTACAACAACAACAACAACAATTGAGATACCATTGATCCAACCATTGATCCAAATCTTATAGAAATGTAAAAAAACTCATAAAATAGAAAATACCAAAAAAAAAACCTAAACTGAAAATCTAAAAAAAAAAAAAACTTATGACTTGGTCAATGAACTTATGTATTCATCTTTACTTCGTGCTTTATTAGTTTTATTTGTCTTTCTTGTCTTTAAAAGTGTCTTATAAATAGGTTTATGACTCGAAATAAAAATTGTTTATTTGTATTTTTTGTAAGCGCGGGTAAATTCAACTATCAACAACTGGCTCTTTTCCCATCAACTCCGCCATGAACGATAGTTTTCCCTATAACTTCTTCTTGAAGACCGAGAATCACGAGCCATTGATCCACTTGGTCAACCGGCTTCATCGTAATGTCGAAGAAAATCACCTCATCGTGGCTCGCTTGACTAATGTCATAGATAATAACTTCAAATTCCCCCTTCAGGTTCTGGATCAGAACCTGGATCAGGACCTGGATGAAAACCAACAAGATGCTCATGAATCCTTACCCATGACCGACTTGTTGAATCAAAAATACCATCTTGATCAAATCAAAATCAAAACCACGTTTGAAGATGAACCCAATCCTGTGTTGAAACAACTCCGTATTCAAATCGAACAGTTGAAACGAGTTAAAAAAATTAACCACTACAAAAACCAACAATTATTCAAAATTTATCAGGACTACGAATTGTTGATCGTGACCAAAGTACTACCCCATTTACGACAGGATATCATGCAGTATAACAAACGATCTATCGATAAGCTTAAACAGGAATCAATCGAGGTCAAATTTGATAAATTGGATCAATTATGGACAAATTATCAGCAGTATATTAACCAACTCAATAAATTATTACAATTGTGTAAATTGATCATTCAGTTGTTTGAACACGAATTGGATGATATCGAGTTGAATCAATTTCTCGTGAAAATCTCCACCATCACTCAATTGCTCAGCTATTTGTCGTGAGCACCATGTATCCACCATTGACCAGATCGATCAGTGCGGTCCCTAGTCAAAATTCAAACAATGGATGCATATCCTACGGTATTTCGTAATTCTGGTTTACTCAGGGAATAGTGCCTATTTATACACCGTTCTTCAGTGTACGATTAAACTTGCAGTTGCATTCATTTCGGTTAGTCCAGATTTTTTTATTCAACCACTTTGAAAATATCTGCAACAGTTAGTGCCCTTTCCCTTGTCTTATTCAGTTGATACCTACAGCTTTGTAACGCAGTGATGATATTTATAAGTCTATTTATTCAGTTTCCTACTTGAATGCATGTGAACCACGAGTACCGGCACCATGGCCACGGCGGCCACCAAACCGGCCAATACACCATAAGTTTTGGCAATACCGATATGTTGGAGCATGACGGGGAAATAGAAAGGACCCACGAACCCCATGATCTGACGGATCAAATTGATGAAAAGCACCACCTCCAGGGCTTTTTGCGGCACCAAATCGATCGAGTAAGTAATAAGAATGGTGGTTATCATTTGAAGTCCCACCGAGGTGACAGCAAGCCCTACCAAGGGAGCAAACTGGTAGCTTGCGGCTTGTTCGATTAAAGTACCGTAAATGATCAATCCGGCAATGGAAAGAATAAATCCAGGATATGCAAGCCATAAACGATCATGAATATGATGATGATACCTCATCCAGTAATCCAGGACCCAGCCACCCAATTGTTCGCCGATGATGGTACCGACGATCAAGCTGAGAAATTGCAATCCGATTTGTTGTGAGTTGAAGTTGAATTTGGTAGCAAATATACTGGTTAATTCAACCCCACACGCCACGTTAGAATAGGCAAACGTTATTGAATAAGCCAAGGTAGCTACCACGATTTGAATGTTGGTTATGAAACGTAAAGGTTCAAATACTTTGGATACGGTTAGTTGATAACTTGATTTGGTAGTGAACCACTTACGATGATTTATAGAGGCGTCATAAATAGTTTCTTTCCCAAATACAAGATAGACAAAGAATTGGACTGCATTCATGATGGTAAAAATAATGAATACGTAACGAGTTTGATGTAGGTGGAAAGCCACAAACCCCATTAAAAACGGTCCCACATGAGTACCCATTGTGATAGCAATGGCCCACCAGCCGGTCCACCAGCCGCGTTGGTGGCTAAACGTAAGTTCTTTAACCACACTGGCTCCAATCGACATGGCGGGAGAAATCATGACTGCCTGGAATATACGACATATAAGCAAGCGAGTATAGGTGGTGGAGAAGATACAACCAAGGTTGAATAAGCCGCAACCGGCTAAACTAAACACGATGATTTCGTAGCGACCGTATTTGTTCATCATGGGGTTCCATAGGAGGGGGAACACTCCAAGAACCACAATTTGACAAGACGTGAGGTAACTACACCGGGTTAACGATACATGGAGTTGATGAGAAAGGGTCTCAAAGCTGGGTATGACACCAGCGGCCATGAAAGTGGTCAGGAATGCATTGAATGAGATCATGGCCAACTGACACGCTTTGGTGAAGGTGGGCCAATTCAACGGATCATCATCGTGACAGGATGGGAGGGGTGATAACCTCCAAGTACCGTGGCGTTCAATAAGGTACTGTTTATGACCTTCGTCAATCTGTTTTTCCATATGTCATCAACTGTTCAACAGACTAAATCAAATCAATAAACTAATTTATAGGGTAGTAATAGGATCTTGAAGCGAAGGCAGCTCATCGCATTGGTTTAAAATTTGATGAACAATTTGCTCATATCTCGAAATGGTAAATTACCAATCTCACTCAAGAAAAAAAAAAAAAAAAAGAAACTAATATTTTTTTTTTCTCTTTGGGTATAAAAATAATCACCAATGGTTAAAATGGAGGAATTTTTACGGCCAGGTTGAAAGTTCAACCCTTTAAGGGGTAAGACAACGAAGTTTAAATTAATTTAGATTGGCGTTTTTGGGTGACAGGCCACGAGAGGGGTAACGAAGGTTAGAAAAAGGGGGTCACTCAAAGAATGGGGCAGACGATGGAATAAACGAACCGACGATGGGTTCCAGAATGAATTATTTTTCTATTGTAAACGTGCATTTTAATGGCTATATAGAAGAGATGATGCGAGAGAAGTGAAGATGGGGAATAATACATGACAAAATTATAATACAAGCACAATACGAGATTAGGGTTTGGGGAATTCATCTTCGTAAGGCGACAAGAGACTATTGATGGTTGGTTTTTTCAGCACGTATAGGAGGCGATTATTTTTTTTATCGTCATCTTCATTCAAGACGCCTTTCAACCAATGGTCTTTACGTTTGGACAAGGGGGCCGAGGTGGAGGATGTAGAGGATGCCGAAGATGATGACAGCAGTGGGGGAGGGGTAGATTTGTTATTGGGGATGGAGCGAGATAATGAGGTGATGGAAGGAACCGTTTGTTCATTAGACGAAGAGGTGGCATGATCAAATGGTTTAAAATTGGTAGGGATGGGTAATGTTTGCACTGAGGGTAATGATTTTTTAGTAGATTGATTGAAAGATTGGTGGAAAAGAGGGGAGAGGGGAGAAACCATATTGGGCGTGAGAGAGGCTGATTTTGGTCCCTGAGTTAATGATGAAAGAAGTGGATGATGTGCCAAAGGAGGTGCCAGTTTTAATTCATCTTCCACTGGGGGCGCCAGCCCCCATTGAGGAGGATCGATTGAAGAATAATGAAGTGAAAGAGGTCTTGGTCTTCTCTTGGGTTTAAATTGAGTAGGAGGTAATTTCAAATCAACTGGTTGTTGTTGTTGTACTGGTTGTTGTTGTACTTGTTGTTGTTGTACTGGCTGAGGCTGTGGAGGTTGTGGAGGCTGTACGTATTGAACAGGATACTGTTGATATTGTACCTGTTGATAGGGATAGTAGTGATTTTGATACACTTGATAATGGGGCGAATTTGAATTTGGAGGTGATAATAACGATTGACCCGGTATAAAAGGACCATTGTACAAGGGAGTCTTTGGATTCAGTTTATCTTTATCAGAAATAACAAAATTTTCATAAGCATGAACCGTTTGTTTATGTTGTCGTAAATTATCGAGTCTGGAGAAATTTTTCAGGCAATGAGGACAAGTAAATGGTCGTTCACCGGTATGTTTACGCTTATGACGAGCCAAATGTTCGGAACGAGTGAAAGACATGTTACAGTCAGGGTAGCCAGTGCATTGGAACACCCGACCTTTAGAAGGTCTCTTTTTGAGTTTATCTTTTTTATCCTTTTCAATCAATGACATAATATAGAAAAAAAATAAAAAAAAAGAATTAAAAATGGGATAAGAATAAAAAATAGATAAAGTAGGAAAGGGGAAAGGATAGTGGAAGAAAAATAGGAGTTGGAGAATATATATATATGGATCTCAGACGACAGGGTAAAATCAAAATAAAGGGACAGACGACAAATTCTGACGATAATCTTGTCGTAATTTCCACAAAACAAAGAATGATAATAGGTATGGGTTTATAAATACAAATATATGAATATTCATATATTTATGACTTCGTGTGTTTGACGTTATATATAGAAACAGTTTGAATCTTAGTTCATTGTTTAATGGTGTTGGGTAGTTACAGGGGTACCATTACCTCACAATACCAGATGAAGATGAAGATGAAGATGAAGTATGAGCTCGATGAAGTGTGAACCGGATGAAGTATGAAGTAGATGAAGTATGAAGTAGATGAAGTGGTGGAAGTGAAAGTTGAAGAAGAAGTAGAAGTAGTGGTTATGGTCTTGTTGTTGTTCTTATTCTTATTCTTAGTCTTCTGGACCTTTTTCCAGGTGTCTTTTTTTTTTTGTATTTTGTTTTTATTTTTAATTTTTGTACCTTTTTTTTTTCTTTTTTTTTTTTTTTTTTTTTTTTTTTTTTTTAGTTTTTTTTTTTTTTTTTTTTTTTTTTTTTTTTTTTTTTTTTTTTTTTTTTTTTTTTTTTTTTTTTTTTTTTTTTTTTTTTTTTTTTTTTTTTTTTTTTTTTTTTTTTTTTTTTTTTTTTTTTTTTTTTTTTTTAAGGATTTTTATTTTTATTTTTTTTTTTCTAAGGAATTTTTATTTTTTTGGGAAGTGGTGGCTTTGTGTTTTGAGTTTGCAGAATTACGTAAAGTATTACGTAAGAGCGGCCGGCTTTAAGTTACGTATTGGGGAAAGGCAGCACTGCACATAAATCCGAATACCACCTGCCTAATCGGGTGCTGACGTAAGTGCTTACCAATTGATGCAAAACATACCATACTGTACCACACTGCTATATACTACTATACCATACTTCTATACCATACTAGTATATTGTAGCGATACTATATACTATACTATAGCACTTGCTATAGCTGTAGTTTAGTATATAGGTAGTAGAATAGTAGTATATTAGTAGAATCTTATTATGGTATCAGTATATAGAATAGAGTAGCACTATAGAGTAGAGTAGTAGAGTAATAGAACAGTTCAGCAGTTTAGTATAGAAGAGTATAATGGTGAAGAAGCTAGACTCTAGAATAGTATCGAGTAGTATAATATAGAGTAGTGTAATAGTATTATTAGTTTGGGCTATGGTAGTATGATAGGATATTATAGTATAGAATGGTATAGATTTATTAATCTGTGTTATAGGGTATTTCTAGATTAGTCTGCATAATCTGCAGTAGTGTATATTTCATATTTACATATAGAATTGGAGTATGACGAATTCACATTTAGTTTTCAGATTTATTCAGTTGATGGTATTCAATTGATCAATTATTCAGATTCAAAATCAAAATCAATTCATTCAGATACAGTAATTGGGTTAGTTGAGATTCAGATCGAGCCATTCAGCTGATAGTATTCAATTAATTCAATTCAAATCAATCCAGCTGACAGAACTCAATTTATTCAGTAATTCAGAATCAGAATCAGAATCAGAATCAGAAACAGTTAATTTATATGCCGAGATTCGAATCCAGAGATCCAGATTCAATTGATCCAGGCTCAGTAATTGGGTTGTTTGAAATTCAGTCATTCAAATTCAATGATTCAGATTCAGTAATTCAGGTTTGGTCAGATTCAGTAATTCAGGTTTGGTCAGATTCAGTAATTCAGGTTTGGTCAGATTCAGTAATTCAGGTTTGGTCAGATTCAGTAATGAGTGGTTCTGATTTAGGTATTCAGTAGTTCACGCTGGTCCGGATTCAGATTCAAATTCAAAATTCGATTGTTTCATTTCAAGTCCATGAGTCAGATTCAGATTTAAATTCAGATTCTGTGATTCAGTTGGTTGAGATGTAGCAAAACAAATTCAGCCTCAGTCATTCTAATTCAGTGCTTCAAATAGTTAGAATTCAGCTAATTCAGACTCAAATTCAGCAGGGTTTCAGTTTTAGCTTCAGTAATTCAGTTAATTGAAGTTCCGATTCAGTAATTGAGATTTAGTAGTTGGGGTTCAGTAATTGAGATTAGTCGATTCAATAATTCATTCAGATAACCTAGAGACAGTGATTCAGTTAGCTGAATAGGTGATTGAAGCTTGGATATTTATCATGAATTGTTTGTTTTAGTATTTTATTGATTCTAATTTACATATAATATACAGTGTATATAATATACATGCTTAACAACAACTGGAAGGTTGGGATGAATTTTCGATACTAATATCAATTGTTTCAGGTTTTTGTTCTTCATTATTAGAAGAGGAAGATTCATTAAAATCAGGTAAACACAGAGCAATCTTCTTAAATAACAATTTAACGTTATGATTAGCTTTGGTGGAAGTTTCAATAATAAATTGAGCCCCAAATTTTTTCACCAATTCTTCACCATCATCAAGAGTAACTTGACGTTTATTATTTAAATCCAGTTTATTCCCGACAACCACAATGATCACATCGTCACCTCGTTCCAATTTAACATCATTAATCCATTTTTCCAAATTATTGAATGATTTCTTATTGGTAATATCATAACAAATCACGGCAACATGTGAATCTCGAATATAAGATGGAATCAATGATCGAAATCGTTCTTGCCCGGCAGTATCCCATAACTGTAATCGAATCGTCTTATTATCTTCCAAATACATCGTCTTACTTAAAAAATCAATCCCAATCGTGGCAGCATATTGATCATCAAAAGTATCATACATGAATCGTGTAATTAATGATGTCTTACCGACTAGAACTCCTGGTTAGTAAACAGCATTCGTCATCCACTTTCGCAATCACATACCACTCTGGTCTCCGAGAAACACAATCTTGTACTTCCGCAATATGTTCGACTTGTCTGTACTCATGGTTAGTTGAATGTTGATCTGGTGGGTCAAGTTCGTCGTTGTCTTTAAGATCAGCTTTTAAAAAACAGCAAAATCACGGAAAAAAATGACGATTACATAAGCGCTTATGTAACTGTGATTTTTTGTAATTAATTTTTTTTTTTTTTTTAAGAAGAAATTTTCAAAACAACTAATCATTACTTCATTGAATATAGTTGAAGATATTGAAGATGGATGATTCCGAGTTGAATGCCATTCGCGCGGCCAGACTCGCCGAGTTGCAGAAAAACCTGGGCCAAAATGCCGGTGGAGGACCCAGTGAAATGAAAGTATCGATGTTATCACAAATATTAGAACCCAGTGCTCGAGAACGATTAAGCCGAGTTAGAATAGTTCGTCCTGATCGTGCTGAAGCGGTGGAAAACTATCTTGTCAAGTTGATTCAAATGGGGTCGGTGACTCGTAAATTGGGAGAACAAGACATTGTCGAGATTTTGGACGGATTATCTCGTGATGAAAAGAAACAAACCCAAAGTAAGATTGTGTTTAATCGAAGAGATGATAGTGACGATGACTTCTTTGATTAGTTATATAAATACAAATACATAATCAATGCAAGTAAAGTACAAGTAAAATAAAAGTAAAATAAAGTAAAGTAAAAGTAAAGTACAGGCCAAGTACAGGTAAAGTACAAGTAATGTAAAAATTGTAAAAGGAAAGCAAAAGTAAAACTGTAACTACAAGACAAGTACAACGACAAGTACAATCGGTAAGCCAAGTACAAATAGTAGATCAGACAGTACAAGTACAGACAAGTAGGTTACTTCAAGTAGAGAATCAAATTAATTCACAGAAACCACCCACCCTTTACACCACTTCCGCTACCTCTACAAAAACTACTCCTGTTACTGACAACACAACTACCATCACTACTTCCACTGCTCCTGATACTTCTACTGATTCTATTAATGATATCATTAATGATACTATTTCGATTACTGATTTTGGGGACGCTTATCTTTCGCAGCGCGTAATTTTGAAAAATCATTTGTTTACATTTTGAGAAAAGCCAGGATTACTACATCTTCTTCCCAACCTCCACACCATGACAGAGTCAGACACTTCGTCCAATATCCAGGTGATTGTGCGGTGCCGTGGCCGTAACACTCGTGAGGTTGCCGCCAAATCGCCGAGCGTGGTGGAATTAACTAACGATATTTGTTCCTCGACCGATCCCGTGGTCACCGTCATCAACGATTCAGAATCAACCCTTGCTGCCAACCAACTCAACTCCAAAACGTTCACGTTGGATCAAGTATACGGCTCGCAGGCAGATCAGCTGCTCATTTACAAGAATTTGGCGTCACCGCTTCTCCAGGACTTTATTAATGGTCTCAACGTCACCATTCTTGCCTACGGGCAAACTGGGACCGGTAAAACTTATACCATGTACGGTCAAGAAACTGAAGAAGGCCAAGGGATCATCCCACGTATTCTCCACGACTTGTTCAAACTGATCACCGACGATTTCATGGTGAAATGTTCTTGTATTGAATTATATAAAGAAGAACTCAATGATTTACTTAATGATGACAATTCTCGTCTTCGTATCATTGCTGACGGTTCTCGAATTTTTACTCAAAACTTAAAGGAAATTCATATTAATGATGGTCCCGGTGCGTTTCAGATGTTGACAAAATGCTTGAATCGAAGAATCGTGGGTGCTACCAAATTAAATGACGTTTCTTCCCGGTCTCATTCCATATTTACCATTAATTTATATAAAAAATTGAACGGGACTCATTTCAAACATTCCAAGATGAATTTAGTGGATTTAGCCGGGTCTGAAGATATTAATAAATCAGGGGCCCAGCATCAACGTGCGAAAGAAGCTGGTTCGATTAATCAAAGTTTATTAACGTTGGGTAAAGTAATTAATTGTTTAAGTGAGGGTAAAGATTTAAAGCATATCCCTTATCGAGAATCAAAATTAACTCGTTTACTTCAAGATAGTATTGGTGGGAAAACCAAAACTTCTCTCATAGCCACCATTTCTCCGGCTAAGATAAACATCCAGGAAACGTTATCCACGTTAAATTACGCTTCTAAAGCGAAGAATATCAAAAATATTCCCCAATCAGGTCAAGATAATGAATTAATTTTGAAAAAAATCTTGGTTCAAGATTTATCCAAAGAAATTGTTAAACTTAATAAAGATTTACTCGCCACTCGTGACAAATCAGAAGGAGTGAAAATGTCAATTGATAATTATCGAGAATATTCTAAAAATTTTAAAAATTTTGAAGTTGAATTAAAGGAAAAAAATTCCCAAATAAATGCTCTTAATTTAAAATTAAAAGAACACCAGGATAAAATTAATCAATTATCTTCAAAATGTGATAATTACGAAAATAATTCAAAAATTCTTCAACAAGAAAATAATCAGCAATTATTACAGATTAATGACTTGAATGAAAATTTCCTCAAACTAAATGATAAGTACCATTTACAAAATACTCATTTAACCAAAATTGTCAATTCAAACCTAAATGATATCAATCAATTAATCGATGGGTTAATTGTTCAAGTTACCCAATCCGATCATAAGTTTCAAAATAATTTTGGCGAATTCAAAGATTTTTATAAAAAAGAATTAATCAACTTGAAAAATGATCTCAATAATCATGAAATCTCCATCAATAATTCTATCACCGATTCTCATACTCAAATTAATACCATTTTGAAGAAAATCTCACTCGAAAACTTATACGATCAACTCTCCAAGACTAAATCAATCTTACTAAAAGATTTATCAAGCTTGAAAACGGCCCACGACGATTTTACCCGATTCATCGAGTCTAATCATTTAATCAATAATAAGGAAAATCAACGAATAATTGAAAACCACGTCAAGGATCAGTTTAATCAAAATGAAAATCTCAAACAAAAAATGCTAAAACAAGTGATTCGATTAATTGATGATTCATTTAATGAAAATAATAAATCCCTTGAATCTTCCATCAATAATTTCTCCCACAAATTTCTCGATTCTAATAAACGTCAAATCTCATCCTTAAATTCGGACTGGATTCAAACTTTCTCCAATACTTATAATAAGCTTACCTCCAACATTAATAATTCTGCCGATATCACCAAACTGTTTGAGAACAATCTTA
This sequence comes from Hyphopichia wangnamkhiaoensis, assembly GCA_030578475.1. Taxonomy (NCBI): domain Eukaryota; kingdom Fungi; phylum Ascomycota; class Pichiomycetes; order Serinales; family Debaryomycetaceae; genus Hyphopichia; species Hyphopichia wangnamkhiaoensis. The sequence goes on from JAJMSM010000036.1 coordinate 94,312, forward strand.
CCAAATCCCTCATTCAAACAGCTCACGAAATCGTCAAGTTCTACACCAACCTCATGAACCCACTCATCTCGAAAAATATCGACCAAATCAATAATAGTGACCTCATCAAATCAATCCCCGATAAAATCACCACCATCAACAATCTATTCAAAGATAAACAAAAAGTGACCCACTCAGACCTACAAAAAATTAATACCGACCTTAAAGAATTCCAAAAATCAGTTAATGAATTATCGTCAGTAATTTCCCCCATAAAACCCGCTACTACTACTTCTTCTGCTCCTCCCCACTCTTCTTCATCTAGGTCCTCGTCGAGATCCCAGTCTCGTTCCCCAGTCCGATCTCCTACAAGGACAACCCCATCACGCCAACCATTAAGATCGCCACCCAAAAGACCCAGCACCTTTGGCCCCAAACCAGAATTGTCCCGCTCGTTCTCGGCCATCGAATCAACTCGTGACCTTACTGATAAGTCGGCCCTCAGACCCCCTTCATCGCTCCTGAAAAGTCGCATCCCCCAGTTGTTCCATTCCGACAAGGAAAACATGACTTTCAAAAGAAGGAGAACATGATCGTTCGCCCTGTACCATATATATATATTAGTTGTATAGTAGCATAATAAAATGACTTAATTCTTCTAGTTTTTATTTCGGTAGATTTTTTTGCCTGAAAAACGAAAAAGAAAAAAACTAAGGATCAAAAGACTGAAAAAAAAAACTCCTAAAAAGTGATAACAGCGCATTTCAAATTTATACGACACGATAGTAATCAATCCCCAGTTTTTCAGCAACCTTAGTCCCAGCGCATCAATCATGGAATTGAGCAAGATAACACGGTACTTCTTGCTTTACTCGGTGATCTCAGTGGTGTCGTTGGCGTGGTCGATCAACGACTCGCTCCGCACCACCACCAACTTCTTATCGTTAACGAGTGAGCTCACCGACGGTTACAAACTATCGATTATAGTGAATTTCTTGTTCTTCACGTTCCTTCTCATTGGGAAGATGCTCCAGGTGTTGATATTTGGTGAGTTGAGGATTATTGAGAGTGAACATATCTTTGAGAGATTACCCATGTTGTTGATCAACTTGTTGTTAATCGTTAGTAATGATGATAATATAATCTTTAATTGTCTTCTCTTGGATATCACGATTATCTCTCGGCTCTATCACATTGTGTTGACGGACCGCGTTGACTTCCTCCACATGAAGATTGTCAACCAACCAAACGACGAGAACTTTACCCCGGTCAACGTATTATGGAAGTATGCCTCTAGTTTATATTACTGGCTCATGATCTTTAGTATTTTCCTGAGTTTTGCCATTGCCAAGTTCTTGGCTTATGATGTTTTTCAAGGAGTTAACTCGGTGGTATGCTTGCTCATTGGCTTCCAGTTTGCCGTACAAGGTGTCGAATGTTTGTCGTATTTTGCCAAATTATCGTTAAACATGTACGAGTTGGTTCAATACCGGGCCGTGGCCAACTATGACGAGAATTTTGAAGGTGATGGAAATAACGAGGACACGGAAGACGAAGACGATGATGAAGATGACTCAGAAAGAGTATGGGAAAATAAACCTTACTATAGTAAAACCATTGATATTCTTTCATCAACGTTAAAGGTGATTTCGTACTCGAGTTTTATCTATCTTCTAACATTCCATTCGGTATCTTCATTCCCCATATCCATGTTACAAGGAACCTACTCCTCAATCAAGCTGATGATTTCAGAAATTAAACAGTTGATTCTTTTCATCGAATCAACCAAGAAATTGGATAGTCAGTTGAAAAATGCTACAGCAGAAGATTTACAAGTATCGGATAACTTATGTATTATTTGTCGTGAAGATATGTACTCGATTGACGAATATCAAGCCGCTCATAGTAAACCTTTACCCATGAGAAAATACCCTAAAAAATTACGATGCAATCATATTCTTCATATGGGTTGTTTAAAAGATTGGCTCGAAAGATCGGACAATTGTCCCTTATGCAGAAGAAGTGTATTTGTTACTGCTCAGCAACAACAGCAAGAAGCTCAACAACAACAGCAGCAGCAACAACAACAAGAACAACATCAACCCGAGCCTGAACCACAAGCTGAACCCCAAGCCGAACCACAAGCCCAGCAAGCTCAGCAGCAGGCTGGTCGACAACAACTCCCAACCGAGCAAGTGATGGATAATCTTCCTGGAGCTCCTCCCACCGCTCGGTGGGTATATCAAACTCCATCTCCCCTGCCCATGACCACGCCGGCCAATTTCAGCATACATCTCCCTCGAAGTGCCCTAATACCTCCTGATTGGGCCGTTTTACCATTAACTCGGAATGTTGATAACAGCTATACGGTAGCCCTTTCTAAGAACGAAACTGCCAGGCTCACTATTGAAGACAATCCCCAGGATTGCAATGACGATACTCAGATGACTTAATGATATGATGTTTATAGGAATATAATATTTTTTCTTATCTGGATTGTAGTTAATCAAAATCAAAGTCAAAATCAAATTGATTCGGTTCATTTTGTTCGACTTGTCGATCGGTTATTTCATGATCATCAAAATCATCAGCCTCAATGTCTGGAGAATTTTCTTTCGATGGTTCAGGTTCAGGTTCCTCTTCGACTTCATCTTCGCCTTCATCTTCACGTAGTTCATCTAACGCGTCTTCTCCGTTTCCTAATGTGATTGAACCAGCAGTCACAAAATCATCTGACGAATCATCGGAAGAATTCTCAGTATTATAATCAACTTCAATCGTATTCATTATTTCTTTTACTTGTTCATTGATAAGTGACCTGGGATAATCAAATCCGAGCAGTTCACATTCTTTCAATTCTCTGTCAATTTCTTTCTGGTTGTTATTAATATAATCCACAATTGCTTGTTTGCTATTGGTGGCTAATGAATCTATGTTATAACGAGAATCTTCTTCCTCTTCCCGTTCATCATCATCGATACCAAAAAATTTGCCATAGCTAACGTATTTGGTGACCAATCTCGTATTCTGAGCTAATAAACAAAGAACTTTTAAGAAATGGAAAACCCCATCGGTATGATAAGGTGGTTCCAACAATAATTCATCGAGTTTATCCATTAATTTGGAGATTTTTTGATGAATCATCAAGCTCCATAATGACGTTATCACAAATATAGGACTATGAGATCTTGACCCCGATCTCCAAATGGGAGCTGATCTTACTTTTCGGGGATTTTTACCTTGGTGAAATACAATCTTGGTGGTTGAATAGAAGGAAGCTAACCAATCGAAGAATTTTTCTTGCTTGAAAAGGGAATCTCGATGCCCTTGTTGTTCTTGTTGATGTTCTTGTTCTTGTTCTTGTTTCCGTAAAAGAATTTCGATTCCCAACGGCCAAATGTTTCTGACATCAACCCCAGGAATTCTTATAAGAAGACAGAATATGTTATAAGATAAATCCCACTTCCCTCGTAGCACACTGAGATGCAAAAGAGTGTTCAAATTATTGGCATGCTGTTTCGTTATGCCCTGTTGTGATTGGTGAATATTCTTACCCACCGGTGGTAAGACTTCTAAACCCTTGGATCGTATTATAAAATTGGTTTTATGCCATGAAGTTGAAAGATCAAACGTCTGCACCAATTTCTTCAACTTATCTTCTGCGGCCTGGCCGTCAATATCGTCTTCACTCTCCTCCTCTTCAACAATTTCTTCATCATTTCCAGTTCCATCACTCTGTTTAGTTTCATTATTGATGATCCGCGTGGCTTCCTCAGCGATCATATCCTTGATGAGGCCCTGTTGTTCATCACTGTCATCATGCCACACTTCATACGTTGCTTCGGGGCCTAGCCGTTTCGTTAGTTTATCATGTATCTTTTTAAGTAAAGCTTTCTTATTCTTTGATTTCTTCATGATCTTCTTTTGATCCTCAGGAATGTTCTCGAGTATCTCACCAAACTTCTTCAGCTCAATGTACCTCGCTAGCAATTGCTCCGTTCTCCTATGCTTTCCTCTGGCATGAGGATTCGTGGGCTTCTTAAGCACTTGCTCAAACATGCCCCCTTTGTTATGAAGATAAGATGAACAGTTGATTTATTTCAAGATGCGCATCTCAAATACACCATGTTTTTTTTTCACAATTTTTTTTTTTCTTTTTTTTAAGCATACAATTTTTCAGAATCGAAATGAGAACTCTATTGATAAACTATATACAAAGATTGATAGAGTTAGGAGAATTACTTATATATATAATATCGTCATAAATATCGTACTTCGTTTAACCTGAGATGGGCAGAATCAGTAAGATACGGCGAGAATTAAACAACGGCTTGACTAGTTTAGAAACCCATACCTGGCATACCACCGGCTGGAGGAGCAGGGATAGGGCTCTTTGGCTCAGGAGCATCGACAATGGCACATTCGGTGGTGGCCAATAAGGAAGCGACACCACTAGCGTCGACCAACCCGTTCTTGACAACCTTGAAAGGATCAATGATACCGGCAGCAATCATGTCGGTGAATTCACTCTTGCTGGAGTTGTAACCAGTGTTGAAGTCAGGTTCATCATAGATCTTACCGACAATGACGGCACCTTCTTCACCGGCATTTTCGATAATTCTTCTGGCTGGTTTGGTAATGGCAGCCTTGATGATTTCAACACCTAATTTTTGGTCGAAGTTTTCAGCTTGAGCCTTAACTTCATCCAAAACTCTAGAAGCCTTGATTAAAGCAGTACCACCACCTGGTAAGATACCTTCATCAACGGCAGCTCTGGTAGCGTTCAAAGCATCATCGTATCTATCCTTCTTTTCACCAACTTCGACTTCAGAGGTACCACCGACTTTGATGACAGCAACACCACCGGATAATTTGGCCAATCTTTCTTGGATTTTTTCTTTTTCGTATTCGCTGGTTTGAGGATCTTCAATGGCAGTTCTAATTTGGTCACATCTAGCTTGGATGTTATCTTTGGAACCGTTACCGTTCAAAACAACGGTATCTTCTTTGGTAACGGTGATGGAACCACAAGAACCTAATAAATCTAAAGTGGCACTTTCCGGTTTCAAGTCCAATTCTTCGGTGAAAACGGTACCACCAGATAAGATGGCAATATCACCCAAGGTGTTCTTTCTGTTATCACCAAAACCAGGGGCTTTAACGGCACAAACTTGAACTTGACCTCTTAATTTGTTCAAAATACAAGCGGCCAAGGCTTCACCATCAACATCTTCAGCTAAGATCAATAAAGGTCTTCTGGTTTGGTTGGCCAATTCTAAAGATGGTAAGATATCTTGAATGGAAGAAAGCTTCTTTTCAGATAATAAGATTAATGGATTATCAAATTCAACTTTACCTGATTTGGTGTTGGTGATGAAATAAGGACTGATGAAACCACGGTCAAATTTCATACCTTCAGTAACTTCTAATTCATCTTCCAAAGTTTTACCTTCTTTGACGGTAATAACACCTTCTTTACCAACTTTTTCCATGGCAGAGGCCAATAAATCACCAATATGTTTGTCACCATTAGCAGAGATGGTGGCAACTTGAGCAATTTCTTCAGATGTGGTGACTTCTTTCTTGTGTTCTTGTAAATATTTAACCACGGCTTCAACGGCAGCTTGAGAACCTCTTCTTAAATCCATTGGATTACAACCAGCAGCCACGTTTTTAACGGATTCGGTGAAAATAGATCTACCCAAGACAGTGGCAGAAGTAGTACCATCACCAGCAGATTCATTGGTTTTAGAAGCAACTTCTTGTAATAATTTAGCTCCCATATCTTCAAATTTGTCAGCTAAGGTGATTGATTTAGCGACAGTAACACCATCCTTGGTGATTTTAGGAGAACCAAATTGTTGTTCAATTAAAACATTTCTACCCTTTGGACCCAAAGTAACAGAAACGGCATCAGCTAAAGTATTAACCCCTTTTAAAAGGGCAGCTCTACCTTCAACACCAAATTTCAATTCTTTGTGAGAGTAATTACGGACTAAAGAAAGAGCCGATTTCTTCAAAGTAGGACGAGTAGATCTCAACATTGTGAATGGAGTAGCAAAGTTAATTGGTATGACCTGAATAAGCTAAAAAAAAAAGGTAAAAGGAAAACAACTCCGATGCTGGGAATAACCAATTAGTGGGGGCAAACTGAAAGTTTATATATTTCAACGTCGATTCACTAAATTGAATTTTTCGAAGGAGAAAAAAAAAAAAAAATCAGAATTTTTCAAATTGTTATTATTCGGTCGGTTTCTTTCCAGAAACTTCTAGGCACGTGACGTCCCAAGATTTGTCATTTTTCCGGTCAAAGAGGTGCATGGGTGTTTTGAAATTGAATTTGGTGTATGGGTCTTATACTTTACCCTAACCTGTTCTCTTGAAGGTACGGTGATTAACACAGGAAGCAGAACTGGCTTAGACTTCAATATTGACGTATTCAATACATCGTTGGCTATTTTGTCTCTTTGTTTTATTGTGTTACAGCATTTGACGCAGAATCTATGGCAGGTTAGCAGCCATCAAAAGTGAAAGAATAAAAAAATTTCACACTCGTCTCCCATATATATGTATATATGATCAAGATCAAGCTCGTTGTTAAATCTTTTAACAGTGGGAACTTCATTCTCATGGTGTAATTGGAAAATACCGTTCCGTGCTACCAAGAATGATGGTTGGAATTTTGAACAAAAGGAGAACCAGCCAAGGAGTGCTACGAAATCACGAGGTGAATGAAGTCCAAAGCTACATCGAGGCTGCTCCCCAGTAAGTCAAGTGTATCTACAATAGTGAAATCAAAAAATGAAAGAGGGAAGATGAAGCCATCATGGCTGCAAAAAAGTATTAGAGAATAACTAATAAACTTATATGCCGGATCGGCTTATAACTATTAACTCCCTAGAAACCTTCATAGAAACCCGTCTGGTCAGCAAGTATAAGTCAGAGACTAGTTAATCTTTCAAATGGAGGTTGGAGTAAAGGAACCATTCTTGGACCAAAGGCTTGCAATACTTGCCATTATGAGGAGTTTTTTTCTGCTTGTGGATTTTCTATTTGTGGATTTTCTATTTGTGGATATTCAATTTGTGGATATACTTTCTTAATTTGTATATAATGACTTTGATGCTTCTGAAGTAACCGCCACTGTTCTGCTGTCTCTATAACTGAAATGAATAGCGAAAGGGAACCATCGAGTCAAGATATTCATCTCTACATCAAAGAAGGAAAACGTTCAACTGGACTCACTTTTGCCAGTGAAATCATTACTCCATCATGGTTGCAAACAATGTCACTAAGTCAGCGTAAGAAAATCATTAATAAGTTAAAGGAATGTCTTAGACGCTATGAGCATTCTGAGGAATCGTTTGATGGATACGATATGGAAATGGTCAAACGAGCCCATGTTATTTTGTTCTCTATTCCCCTTGGTTTTACCAGCGGTGAGCTGAATGTGCAGCCGAAAGGGTCAAAGAATAGGATGCATGCTAACTATTTTCGTGTTAAACCAGCCTGGACCAGGGTAATTTCCCATGCTTGGCTTGCAGAAATGTTACAAGAATTAGATGATAAACTCAATTCCCACTTCGATAGCATTGGGGACAGCTTTGAGTCTTTCAGTGCACGATATGATGCTTTGACATCTCTGGCATCGTTACCGAAAGATCGTGATAATCGGAACAAAGAAAAATATCGTGCATTGTGTTTTGAGCAACAAATCCTGAGTAAATGCTTGGATATCCTATCAGCAGCTGGTATTAGTATTCAGGAAGCAGATATAGTAAACGGGCTTCTTAAGCTTTATCCTGATTTGTTGATTGTTGATGGCCATAACAATATGTTGGCATTTTGTGAAGTTAAGCGCCTAGGCTTAAGTAACTTCATCCGGGGCGATGATTGTTTACCAGAAGATAATACAAACTTGAATTCAATCCTTACTCAAGTATCGATGTATCTCATCAAGACGAACTTGGACTTTTGCTTGATCTCAGATTTCCAGACTACCATACTTATACAGATAGACTTTGACAAAGATCCGGTAACCAATTACTTTGAGGAAATGACATGGGACGATAGCGAAGAAAGGATTGTACCATTTAGGTACCGCATAATCAGAACGACTGATGCAGGGTTAACACTCCAAGCAGTATTCACCTCGTTGGTCTATCATCAATATAGTCTCCACGAGAATAGAAATGATCTGAATAGAGCCCAACTCAGAGCACAACGTGCGGCTTGTGAGCAAATGCAAGCTCGACTTAAGAGACCAAAAGAAGAGGTCGTGGATGAAAAGACCATAGTGATGAAAGCCACAAGCACGAAAATGAATGCTTCCCATGGGGCCATCAACCAAGCCAATTTCAACGACGTTGTCCATGGAAACTGCAAGGAGTGGATTGGAGTTGGTACTCTACAAGATCAACCATACCAGACACAGGTGTACTTGTTCACTTTTGAAAAGCTTTGCCTGTTCTTTCCCAGTTTTCAAATGCGGGTACCGGCTATGAAACCTCTAGATAAGGTTGTGATGAAAGTATATGACTTTGATTATCTCGAGGATAGGTTTAATCCACGAAAAGAACTCTGTACAAAAGAAGAATACCTAGAATATGTCATACAGCGCTACTTTGGAGAAGTTGAATGTAACGAACGGATCAAAAACCATAATTCCAGGTGTGACCCAAAACAAGTCGTGAATGTTCCAGAGCTTTATGACTACGGATGCTTTACGCTATGCGACGAGCACGAGTATTTGTTCGGGGGATTCTTCTTGTTGATGGAATATGTGGAGAACCAAGCTGACACCACCACACCATTTACCTTCGAGAGTGGGATTCGACAGCTTCGCACGTTGGGAGACCTTGGTATCACTCACGGTGACATTAAGGTCGAAAACTTCAGGGTGGTCAATGGCGAGTTTGTCTTAATAGATTTTTCACACGCAACCTTTGATGAGGATGCCTATTCTAGTAGCGAAGATTTCGAAGCACTCAAAGAGATCGAATGTGAGTTCTTGGGACTATCTGAGATTGAATCAGAATCAGAGTACGGGTCTGAAAGGCCCATGACCGTCGGAACCAGTGCAACCGATACTGAGCACACTGGGAAGTAAACAGGTGTATTCCAATCATGCTCTCATTAAGTGACCAAGGAGTTCAACACGAATATGTACTATGTAACCTATAAAGTTCATAATATATACTTTTTTTTGCAATGTTTTGCCTTTGTATAAAACCTTCTTGAACATGATTGCAAATTTTACAAAATTTTTCCTAAGGCGGCTTTCTCACAAGCAGTTAACACCCAAAGTTACAGATGCGATACTTGAGATCCCTCGTAAGATTTATCTCAATACAGCTTTAGCTGTTTTAATAAATACTTGGTACTGGACTTTAGTTGCAATGTGGTAATCTGACCCACCAGAGTCACGTGTCAAATATATACCGTAAGCTAACCAAGTTCTCGGAAGAAGCTGTCAGAATACTACCGTTCTAATCTTATTTTTATTGAAATATATTCTCCACTTGATGACGCTGAAAATAACACTAGATACATGATTCTGATCCTATTGTTTTAGCCATAATATCCACCCCCTTGCTGCTAACCCAGTTGAACCTGGTAACCGTGTTCCTATATATATTTTTTTTTTTTCATTCTTCATGACGGGGTTTCCGCATTATAAATCATGATACAAGTGTGGCATCTCTTGTTGCCTTGGTCATTAACGGCTACGCAGACTCTTGAGTCGAATAAAAGTACTTAATGTTTCTTTCTTGGTGTTTTGACTTCAACAAAGCGCGATTCGTGATTCGAGGAGATAGTATTCTGATCCAAACGATTCCAGCGCCATAGCTAATTTGGTTATCACGGATCGCACCCGTTCTAAAATTTGCAGTAAAAAAAGAAAAACAATGGAAAATCAACAAGGACTAAACTGTGGATTCAAATCTTGCGAATCTCTCAAATCAGGCTATACATTTATATATATATATATATTTATAAGTATGGGATACAGACATGTCGGTGGAGCTTTCATACTTAAACAAACAAGGGATAATGCCAGAGAACCTGTTATTACTAGGTCCTAAGAAGAATAATGGGTCTCTTATTAATTCTATCGAAATTACCGAAGAAGATGATGATTTATTCTCCATTGACTTAACTCCTGAAGAAATCTTATATCGAGCAAGTTGGAAATTTAAATTCAGGCTATTCTGGAATGATAAGCTTGATAAGCATCCACTTGAGCAACAATTTTTGAATAAATTGGATCGATACTTAACGGTATCGTCATGTTTGGGATATTTTGCCAAAAATTTAATTCAATCAAGTATCCTTATCTCTTTTGTGAATGGGATGGATGAATATTTCAAAATGGATTCTAACCAATATAATTATTTGATTGGTTTATGGACGGTAGGTTATTTCATTGGTCAATTCCCCAGTCATTATATTATTCCTCGGGTTAATTTACGATATTTACTAGGGAGTTTGGAACTTTCTTGGTGTTTAATTCTGGTTATGCAATTCCACGTCAATAGTTTGAATCAATTATACATCCTCAGATTTATACTTGCATTATTACAAGCTCCTTTATTCATTAGCCTAGAGTATTTGATGGGATCTTGGTGGACAAAACAAGAATTGAACAAACGATCAACTTTTTTGGCAGTTTCTTCATCAATGGCCTCGATTATTGCTGGTCCTTTACAACAGTTTGTCATAGTTCACATGGGTAACTCACCAATCCCACCATTCAAATGGTTATTTTTAGTCGATGCTGCTATGACTTTACCAATAGGATTATTTACATTATGGGTAAATCCTAACGTGCCTCATCATTCGACCAATTCTTATTGGACTACCAATGACAAGTTAGTCATCAGGAAAAGAAGCCGTCAAATGGGACTAAATAAACGACAACGCCACCATGATGATGAGCCCCAGAATGGAAACCGTAATTTTTTCAGCTGGCATTTTTTCATCTTCCCCTTGATGTTTTATGCATTTAATAATTCGAATCATGCCAATGGGCAACCAACTCTAATCAGCTGGATGAAAGACGATTTACATTTACCTAGTTCTAAATATAATACTATCCCATCATTCATTCACTTAGCAGGACTTATTTTGGCAGTGATGGTGGGATTTATCTCCGATTATCTAGGGGGAGATTTGAATCATTGGTTCATTCTGGTTTATTTCATTAGTATGATTCTAGGTACCACGCTACTAATTGTTTGGCAGATACCGCAAGCATTACATTGGATAAGTTATTTATTAATCGGTTTGCCATCAGGGTGGGTACAACCCCAGATTTTTTCTTGGGTGAACCGATTATTGGTTGGTGATAATCACAAACGTTCGTTCATAGTGATGCTGACCAACATTTTGGCGTATATAATTGGTAGTTGGGTTCCAATATTTGTTTGGAACACTAGTGATCGCCCCAGATATTTAATTGGATTCATCTATACCAACTGTTTGAGTATATTTGGTCTAGCCATGACTTGGATAGCATATTACTATAGTAGACGCCACTAGATTTTCAGCATCTTTAGATAAATCGTCAATAACAAGCATTCATCTTACCAAGCCCCGCTTTCTTTTCTTTTTCCTTTTGATTTTTTTCTTTCGAATGTAAAAGCCCTCATACTAAAATTGTTGACGAGACCATCTTGAGATATTTTCTATGCTCTCCTCAATGTCAACACAACCATTCACATATTTCAATAAGCGCTCCCCTCATTGATTGTGTTTATACGTGATCAAATTCAATTATTATACACAGACATGGCATGTATAGAGGATTTTTCTTACCCAGCAGTATCTGTAAGATTGCCCGTTAAGCTCGGACAAAACAAAGTAGAACAATAAAGTTTCTAAAAATATTATTTTCTGTAAACTTCATTCAGTATCATAACTAAATCACCAGTGGTGCTTTACAATGAAACAAAAAAGGAGAGAAGTATCATGTACAACTTTAATAGAGGAGGTCAGTGAGGTGGTTCATCAACGATAATTAAAAGTTAGTTTTTCTCAAACAAAGAACAATTCAGTTGCATAAATTTCACCACGAAAGGATAAAAATAACCATATTATTTGTTGAGAAAAAAATTTTTAGAGACCTGCTTACAGGAAATTGGGTTGGGCATTCTGTTTGAAATTTAATACCTCAAAAACTTACGAATTTACCCTCTAAACCGGGATGTTTATCGTGAAGAACCCACCAATCGGAGCAGAGTGATTAGAGACACGATGCATTTCCCGCACATATTTATTCTCGTTCAGTTTAAATGCCCGCAATCAAAAGACCACACACCACTGATTAGCTATAATTCGGCCAGCAGGTCCCTCGAGTAAATATCGGTTTGATATTGTGGTGATATTGTTTTAAGTGAATCTTGTAAAGGGAGTTTTTTTTTTGTGTAAACAGTTTGACAGCAAAAATACGATGACAAAATTCTTGGCAACGGGCGAAAACCCTGGCTCGCCATAATAATCAGAAAAAAAAAAAAACAAAAACAAAAGCAGAGAAAACGAGAGGTATAGAAGCAAGGAAGAATACAGATGGACGTGCCAAGAGAGGCTTACGTGAGGCTATCTGCCACTACTAAAATGTTGAGGAAATGTGATGATGCTCAAACCTAGATAATTTAGGAGAAGCCGTACCCTGAGGCTTTCCCAATTGGGGTTAGGAAATCTCAATTGGTTCTTTGTTCGTCAAGCATGCTAAAAATATAAACACTAACCTCATTGGATAAGCCCTAGAAACGAACAAAGTACCGACACATGAGCCAACGTGTATGCGGCTATTGAAGAGTTCGGGAAGAAAACATCGGGTACAAGCCCAAATAGTTAAAATGATTTGGAAGGGGGGTTTCAGCTCATGATAAGAATACAAAAAAAAAAAGCAGTAGACAGTTGGAATTAATGCATGGACTCACCCGTAATGGGTATTGACTGGAGGTTCAACGGGGGTAGTTAGATTTTACTAAAAATAGGTGGTAGCGGAGCGGGGCACGTTGTCCTACTAGATATTCGTTAACTGGCATCTGACAATTATACACCGGTGCGTGATGAACAAACTCAAATGCATGGTTATGTCACAAGTTCTAGATGATGTGAATATATATTGAGAGTTGCGATTCTTTGTTATCGTGGTGTGTTATCGTGGTGTGTTATCGTGGTAGTGGTAAGACCGGGTGTGCACATTTTAAAGACCGAGAGCCGACAAAGTCGGAACGACTTTTTTCTTTTCTTTTTCTACTTTTTTTTTTTTTTTTTTTTTTTTCCTTCGTTTCTTGTTGGTGAATGCCTAAGCCGATGGGCCGAACTAAAGACTCCGGTGTTCTCATAAGCAGACATGTACTGTTTTGCTTCTGGATCTATTTTTATTAAATATTAGTATAGCCTCGAAAACAAACGGATATGTGATTAGAGTCACTAGATGGTGTCAATGATCTAGTCATCTGATGGAAGGCTAGACTTGCTTGCATCCGGCAATTCAAGTCGCCAATTGAAGCCTTGGTCAAAGCCCTAGCCTAAGCCTCGTCCACACGGGCAGGTATTCGGCGAAGTACAACCACCTAAGCTGGCACAAGCAAATACCGGCGGTGCTCGACAAGAGGGGAGCCCCCTTCGAACTAATGTGCCATAATTGAAGGTACTAGACCCCATCACTCAGCCTGCTGCATGACACCCAGGCGCAAAAGAGGAGTAGGTGAAAAAGGAGAGGGGACGAAGGAGAACTGTGCAAGCCCCCGAAGCGGACGGTTGTGGTTCAAAGCCCACCCGGCATCCGCTGTGCAGACCCATACTCAATCAGGCAAGACGCCGGGCAATGTGAAGGAGCGTACAAGCCCTGTTGCAGCGGCCGCCATGGCTGCATCACCCATTTGCGGCGGGGCGCAGGCGGTGCTGGCGTCACCGCCGGGGCTTTTTCGGCCTACTGCTGAATGGGGAACTAAAAACCGAAATCCCCTCAAATAAGCTCCTAGCCTAATTCCTCACCGCGTCCTCCAGTATTCTGCCCCATATCTTCCCCTACTCTAACGGTCACTCTGGTGAACACTCTGGTGAACACTCTAGTGGCCACTCTAGCAAATCGACTGTCAACCGGCATCTCAATGTCCTCACTATTAGTCAGCTTATCTAAAAATCACGGCCCGGTCGATTCAGAAATAATTTTTTAGCTGTTTTTGTCTTTTGCTATTTGTGGCATTTTACATATAAAAACTCTAAAAAAAAAACAATGTGAAAATAATTTATTATTTTTTGGAGTTTACTAACAAAACCAAAAAAAAAAAACAAATTCTGAATTGCGCCCGATTTCCTCGTTTGTGCATTACAAAATTAACTCGTTTTTTTTTTTTTTTTTTTTTTTTTGGCTCCATTTTTCCAATTTTTTTTAGTACTTGCTAATAATAAAATGGGCCAATGACAATGTGAACACGACCAAGGTATCGTAAGCACTTATCGCGATGTTTCCACAGATGATGCCTCCACCGGCAATGCCAGTAAGTGAAGGTGACGACAGATGTGGTCAATCACCGGACAATGCTGGGGAAACAAACATTATACGAGCCGGTTGACGCTGCCAAGAATTATGGCATTCGAAAGTTGATCACCGAATAGTCAGACTATTAATTTAAAGAAGCTGACTGGAGGTTGTTTTTTAATCCAGAATCATTCTGTGGAACTTTGGTAAAAATTTAGGTGACGTTGCATCATGCCGGATACTCACCCGATCCAGCTGCATACACAGCGTGGCTGCTTTAGGCACTAGACTAACCGCTGCTAATAATAATGATATTATTCTGATTATTATTAATATTACAATTAACCTGGGTGTCAAACCCAAATGAGCCGAGTTTCATACGCCGAGTGTTCCTATTGTTCTGCTGCTATTGTGACCAGACTCGTTGTTTTCTCCTGCTGTCGTCCGTCCTCTCGTTTCTCAAACGTTAATGATTAATTTTAGAACATGGATCACGTCGTAAGCAATATCAAGTGAACAAAACAAAAAGAAAATGAAAAAAAGAAAACAGAAAACAAAAAACAGAAAAAAGAAACGAAACAGAAAGTAGAATTGATAAAATATCGTGGTAAAATAATTTTATAATACCGCAACCCCCTCCAAACAGACATTTATTTTCCTAGACTATACGTTTCTTTTTTTGTTTTTTTGTTCTGTTTTTTTTTTACGTTATCATTCACTGCAGTTGAAATGTGCAGTGGACAAAGTCCATCAGCAACGCGGCCATAACCAAGCTAATGGCTACTGCGTTTGACATATTTGAATCACCGAATGGGTTTGTTTCAAAAATGTATAAATATACTGCCTTATCCCCCCTCTCGTTAGGACAAATTTTACCTTTTTCTTTTTTTTCTTTGTAAAGTATATCCTTTATGGTGATTGTGTCTATGTCCATCATCCATTCCTTTGTAGCAAAAATCTGAATTTTACCTTTGTATCCATGATGGCTTTCCACCCAGTTCACTCCTCTTACTATTCTCAGCCAGACTACTATTATAATCAAACGGCTACCAGTCCTCAACAACCAACGGCTCAAGCCACAGCACCACAACAACAATTTCTCTATCAATACATGGACTCTACCAAGCTTCCTTCAATCTCGGTGCCTTACCAACAAACTCAACCTCAAGCGCAACAACAACAACAACCAATGCAACAACTGCCTCAACCGCAAGCTCAACCATCGCAGCAACAGCTGCAACCTCAACAACCTCAACTGCAACAACAACTGCAACTGCAGCAGGATTATTACTATCTCCAGAATCAACACTACTTCCCCAACCATAACTTACTTCATCCTCAAGTTCACTACAACTCAATTGATAACTCTTCTTATCAACCTTTACTTCCTCATCCTCATTTATACAATTATACTTCTCAACAACAACAACCAATTAGCACCAAGTCTTCTTTATCCTCATCTTCTTCAAACTACCCCGTTAGTCCCGCCTCATTAAATGAATCTCTTCATAAAGATTCAACCACAAGCTCTCCTTCCAAATTACCCATTGATTACTCTTCAATTGTTAGTTACACCATTAGTCCATCTTTGAAACGCCGTAGAAGAAACAAATCAAAACTGTTGATTGAAAATAATGCCAACTCTTCTGATGATCTTCATTATTCATGTCCTAAATGTACAAAAGTGTTTCAAAAACCTTACAATTTGAAATCTCACATGAAAACTCACCTGCTGGAAAAACCTTTCCAATGTTCAGTTTGTTCAAAATCTTTTGCCAGGTCTCATGATAAAAAGAGACATGAATTATTACATGCTGGTAAGAAAAATTTCAAATGTGAAGGTTATTTGAAAGATGGTGAAACTAAATGGGGTTGCGGTAAAAAATTCGCTCGTAGTGATGCTTTATCGAGACATTTCAGAACTGAAACCGGTTGGCTCTGTATTAAGCCTTTGATGGATGAAGCTAAAGAATTGGACCATCAATTACCTGCCATTAATATCCAACATCCTCATCAACATCAAATTCAACACCAAATTCCAATTCCCCAACAGCAGCTGCTGCAACAACAACAGCAACCTGATGAAGTCTACGATAACTCCAACTTCATCCGCAAGTTAATTCAAAGTAAGTAAATTTATATTTCACTTCTATCTTGCATTATTCCGCTCTCTTGGTTTACTTTTTATTTCTTCTTTCTTTCATTATTTGTTCATTTCAATCTTTTACTTCTTCCATTTGTCAATCGTTTCTACTTCATTTCCTTGATCAATCGTTTTGGGTTACCTTTTCATTTTCCTTTTTATTTTATTGTTTCATTTGTTTTGATTCCTTGTTATTTATTTGTACACTAGTTATGGAATAAATTAGTTCGAAAATATCACATCTTACGATAATTTCACTCATTGTAGACGAGTATTATGTCCCCATCCTTATTGTGTACGTAAGTTTTGTAAGCGTAGGCATGTTTTGTAATATTTTTTTTGGAGCCTTTGCCATGCTGTGCTCGGTTCGGCCGATAGCCCAAAGGCTTGGGGCTACCCCTCCAGATATGGACCTGGCTTAGAAAAATTGTTTCTTTTTTTATTTCGAATGTGTAAGACAATTGTCGGATGCTGTCCGAAGTAATCCGTTGTCTAGATCGCCGGTTTATACATACTTCGGAGTCCATCATCTAGGGTATATTTTTAGATGGACTGATTGTTTCTTTTGCTGACATTTGATATTCACGATAGTCGAACTGGTCATCATATCTAATTAAGCTTCCATCTTTCGGCCGTCGATTGAACAGCCATACCTGAACTTAAACAAACAACTGCCACAAGTTGATTGAATTTAGATTCCCCAAGTTCTAGAGACCGGAAATGTGATGATGCTAAGCCCTTTTAACATCAAATAAACTCATCACTTTATTTTGCCCGTTCTCTAGAATCCCACGTCTTGAACATCCATGTTTGCTTATTCTCGCTCAATCAGTCGAGCACAAGCAAAAAAGAATTGAATTATATCACAGTCAAGTGTAACCCCTTTGGTACTTGCAACATTAGGAATTACTGAATAATCCTGTATTCCTTGCTTGTGCTATCGTAGTCTCTCACAACTCAATTTGTATCGTGGGCTTTTATCACTCAAGGCTCATAGCCTCGAGTCACCTAGTCGTACTCTGCTCTTACTAGTCATATTACCGACTAGTCCACTGAGTCACTGACTCTTCGCCAAGCCCATCTCAGACCATCATCACCCTGTATCAGTATTTTCAATCGTACCAATTGTCCCCATTCTGGGCCAAAATTCTGAACCCCTTTTAAACCACCAACTTCGGCTCTTTTGAAAATTCTTAACACCTGTAAGTGTTGCCTCCAAACTTTGGGTGTTGAGAATCAAATATAAGTGGAGATATAATACCGGTGGGGAAAATTGGTATATGGTAATTTGTATAAGGTGTACGGGTGTTATGATATGTGCAGTACCATCATCCCCAACACCGATGTTTTTACCCCACAATAAAACCAAGATCATTTTTATATCAAGAATCTTTCAGAGATATAAATAATGGCCATACACCAATTACTCTTGCTAATACCTTTCCAAAGCTTATTGAGAAGTCAACATGCACTCAACGTATCTGTTTGAAAATAGTTTGCCTCGATTGCCGGTGCCATCGTTAGGTTCTTCGACCCAGCAGTTGTTGGCCGCTTTGAAACCACTTATTCTTCCTGAAGAGTATGCTGAATTGCTCGAAGAACTGTCCCAGTTCATTGCCCATCCAACAATTATATCAATCCAGAAACACTTGGAATCGATTTATGAAAACAATCCGCAATTGTCATGCTACTTATCTTCAATCAATGATGAAACAAACCCAGGGATTTATGGTGAATTGAGAGGAGACATCTTACCACGAAATCCGTACCTTATCTTGGAGGAGGACCCATATTCAAAGACGATTAACCCACCTAATCAATCCCAAAGAGCTGCCAGCTTGATTAATTCCTCATTGAAATTCATTGTCAGTCTTCGTAACGAAACTCTTAAGCCCGACGTGACTCCTAAAAACAAAACCCCGTTAACGATGAATTGCTATCGTAATTTGTTTGGTACCACGAGAATTCCTAACACCAATGATACAACCAACACTATTTCCATCAAGAAAAGTCCTCTGTATAACGACTCTCGTCACATTATTATCATATGCAATAACCAATACTATCAATTGGAAGTGTTGACCAAAGATGATTTCCATATTTGGTTCAATGATCATGAACTAAGTGAAATACTTGAACAAATCATTGATGAAAGTAATCAGGTTAATAATATTGAATCCATTAATAATTCCATTGGTTCGATCACTACCCAATTGTTCTCCCTGTGGAAAGTGGGCCGGATTGAATTGGCCAAATCAAATGCCAATAATTTGGAATCAATTGATAATGCGTTGTTTGTGTTAATACTTGACACCGCCAACTCTCCCGTGACTGATCAACAGAAAACTTCGGTAATCAGTCATGGTACTTCAGAATTGAAGCCAGGCACCAATATCCAGATTGGTTCTTGTACTTCAAGATGGTATGATAAATTACAAGTCATTGTTACTTCGAACTCAGTGGCCGGCGTGGTTTGGGAATCAACTTCTATGGATAGTACGGCCATTTTAAGATTCATCAGTGATATTTATACGGATCTGATCTTGAAGTTGGCTAAAAATATTAATGGTTCCGAGTATACTCTCTTTGACCAGAATATTATTAAATTTGTTCTGAAGCTTGATAAACCAAACAAAACTTTACTTAAATTCACCAAGACTCCCGAGTTACAAAATCTTATTCATTTATCGGAAACAAGATTAGCTGATATTATTAATCAGCATGAATATAAAACCTTGAATTTGAAATTGGATACTCATATTGTCAATAAGATTGGAATATCAATCGATTCTTTCTTGCAAATCTGTTTCCAAATGGCTAATTATACTTTATATGGTAAAGTGGCCAATACTTTGGAACCCATAACCACCCGGAAATTTAGGGATGCTCGTACCGAATTGATTCCGATTCAAAATGATATGGTTTTGTCTCTTTGTAAACAATATATTACTCGGTCAAATCGTGACACCTTGTGGGATTTGTTCATTGAATGTTGTCAAAATCATACCAAACAATATCATGACGCCATGTTAGGTAAAGGTTTTGAACGTCACTTCACCTCTTTACTTCATATATTGAATAATCCAAGAGTAGTTGACTACTTGAACTCGATGAATACTCGCTTGCCGGATATAAAAGTCGAGGGTGATATTCCGTTGTTGTCTAATCCCATGATTGAGAGAATCACAAAACCAGAAATTCTCATTAGTAATTGTGGTAATCCTGCTCTTCACCTATTTGGGATACCTCCGGCAGTGGACCAAGGGTTTGGGATTGGTTACATAATTCACAAGGATAAAATACAAATCACCATCTCGTCCAAACACCGTCAAACCGATCGGTTCTTGGATACATTTAATCGGATCATCAATGATATTAAATCAATCGTAAAAAATAAACTGAACGTCTTAATTAATTTGGCCGACTCAACCGTTCGTAAGAATGAGTTCCAGAAATTACGGGAAAATGAAATGAAAAATATCAATCAAAACTTACCACTGACCAAGAACCCTATCGATATCACCATTGACAAGACCACCATTCCCTTGGATAGTATCGATATGAACCGTACTCGGTCTCTGTCTCTTGAATCTTCTTCTTCTCTGTCAGATGACTATGATGTGTTGGGTGGTTACGGATACTTTGATTTTGGTGAGTTGGACATCAGATCTGACGAGTTGTCCAGAAATGACTCCTACCTCAACAGCCACTCCAATCTCACCTCCAAAAACCATTCTGCAACTAATTTGAAGGATTTGCAACACAGTAAGGATTCAGATCTCAAACGGAAACTATCCTTAAGTGAACGGATCAGGGATAAATTATCTCATAGTGAAGATTCTCTTTCTCTTTCTCAGTTGAATTTGAACAAACCAGCTGAAAGTTCTCCTTTAAGACCCAAAAACCAAATTGGAAGACCACTTAATGTCTCCGAATTACCATAGTTTATTTATAGTTTAATGCAACTTGATTGTATCTTCATCCAAACTGTAGTTGTAAGTTTGTTAAATTGTTGCAAATTCAACTCTGGCCATTTTTGTTTATTTTATGTGCAGGCGGAGTTGCTCCCAGTATTTTTTTTTTTTTTTTTTTTTTTGTTAAAAAATTTGTAATCCAACATTTCACCAGAAGAAGTAGACACCATTGACTCCATTTGAACACAACTGACGGAAGATTATAGCACAACATGCGGGTACCAGTATTGGGGATTTCGCCGCTTCTGAAGACCTTGCTACAAATTCGGGGCCCTGACGCCACCAAGTTTCTCAATGGGCTTATAACGCTGCGACTACTCCCCAATGTTATCAAGAAGAAGCAGCATACCATTAGTGAAAATGAAAACAAGCACGCCAAATTGGGGGAGATCATTGACATGAACCAGAACTGGGGGTTGATGCATGAGGACATCTATGATCCGGATCAAAACATTCTCATTCGTCGAGACGGGATCAATTCGATGTTTTTAAATTCAAAAGGTCGTATTGTGAATGATTGCTTTCTTTATAGTCAACCTTTCCATAACTGGAATAACGGTTTTGAAGATGAAATAAGTGAACCCAATTTCTTGGTTGAGATTGACCTGGGCTTCACCAACCAACTTCAAATGTTGTTACGCTTGCATAAATTGAGTTCTCGAATTAAAGTCACCAATCGGAAAGATTTACACTCATACTATTATTATAATGATAGTGTTGAGTTTGATGAATGGTTGGATGATTTGCAGATTAACCAGTTTGAAAGCTTTGACCCTGCAGATGCATTACAGAAAGCCAACTCATTCATTCAACAAGAAATCATGTTTAATGCCAAATATGCCAGTAATATAGTTGGGTTTGCCATTGATAATCGGATCCCCAACTTTGGCATCAAAATCATCACCAATAAGGAACTCACGATTGACGAACAGGATAAAATCCCCGTCAGTGAGCTTTTCAGCACCGAATTCACCAATAAGTTCCCGATAAAAATCACCTCGGAGGAATATACCACCAAGAGACGTTTTCTCAACGGGTTATTTGAGGCGGCTGATGGTCCCAAGGATACTTCGCTCCTTCCCTTTGAAACCAACTTGGACTATACTAACGGGCTATCTCTTGATAAAGGATGTTACGTGGGCCAAGAATTGACCATTCGTACTTTTAATAATGGGATCATTCGTAAGCGTATTGTGCCCGTTCAATTTTTCCAAATTGAAGATGGTACCATCCACCATTTACAAGAACAAGAGTATCCAGTATTAAACACGGAAGACCCAGTCATTGAATACCTCCATGGTATGAATGCAGCCACTATAAGCAAACTAGACGTGGCACCGCTAGAATCACCAAATAACCCCAGCAAAAAAGACGTAGAGCCCACTGGGTCTGCCGCTGCTGCTGCCCCTTCTCCATTTGGAGCTAGCTCCAAACCTCTTCGTAAACGGAAAACCTCCAAGGGTAAAATATTATCACTCTGCGACAACTTGGGATTCATGTTGATGAGCGTGAGTGATTTACAGACCAATACCATGTACGAGGTGGAAGTACCATCTTTACAAGCACACGATGCGTCCGGTGTGAAGAAGTTGGGAGTCAAGGCGTATCGCCCTGACTGGTGGCTAGAAGAAGAGGATGAAGATCAATCATGATCCTCTCTTTGTGTATAATATGTATATAGTCTTAATTATTTATTCACGCATTTAAATCTCCCCTTGCAGCCTTGCAACCTTCCAACTTTGCAAACTTTTTTGAACATGATCTCTCGTCGTAGTGGCCCATCATAGAGTAAAGGCTCGTATGATAGTTTACTGGTGTCCTGCTAGATCGATGGTACCTGAAAATCGTTTGTCGAATCGCCATACGCCAAAGCCTCTCACGAAACAATAAGAAAAGAAAAAAAAAAAAACCAAAATAAAGGAGAAAAAAAAAATTATACAAATGGCGATTCAAGTTGATACTTGTCTACTTCTCCATTCTGTTATTATCAACCCAGGTCTACTTTCCACCGCATTACACGTTATCGAACATGACGAGAAAGCAGAGCATCAAGACCACACGGTTAGTGGTAATATCGTTGCTTCTAGTGGCCTCACTCGTTTTCTTGTTGACTTCTGATTTCCGTAAAGGAATAATGTCGGCCCCAGAAGAAAGCCAGAAACTTAGTAAAATGCCGCCTATACACCAGCCTCCTCAGAATAAAGACGAAGAATTAAAGGAGGATAAAGAGGAGGAAGCGAAAGACGACGACAATAAGGATGCAGATGACTCCTCATTTAAACAGAAAGCGGGTAAGAGTAAGCAGAAACCCCATGGTAAAGTTGATCCCAAAGATAAAAGTGAACCCAAAGACCAGAAACAAACTAATAAGCCGGCTACTGGGGCCAAACCTAAACCCAAGGTGCCAACATCAAATCAACAACGTCCACCATCTGCTAAAGCAGAGGGTGCGAACATTAATAAACCAAATAAAGATAAAGTAGGAGCCAAGGCCAAGGGGAATCATGATTCTCACACGTTTAAGAACCCAATCATGGACGATGACAATAGTCATAGCAAGCCCGTGGACGATGATAATTTCGACCCGGTTGACTATTTCCAAGAAGAAGATTCTAATCATAAGGGCACCGATGATACGGTAAACCCTAAAGGTTACTTGGGAGATGTGACCGAACTTGATGATCAAGAATTAGACGAAGTAGCCGGCATTTATGATGAAATTAATGATAATAAGAATAATAAGAATAAGCCTGATGAACCAGAAACAAAGTTAGGGGCCCCTGGGCCCAATGGATTCGATATTCCTGATGAACCAGCCTCTCTCGACGATAAGGAGTTTGCTCAAGTACCCAGCACCTTCGTTGATACCCCCATTGATGATCTTTCATTCAGAATCTACTCCCATAATATTAAGAACGGGGGGCACGATACTTTGGTCCCTGGTGAACAAGAATGGTCCGAACGATTCCACAAAATTACCGCCTCACTTAGACTTAATTCGGTTTATAATACCATTGTTACTTTACAGGAAGTGTACCGATTCCAGCTCGATGATATAATGGCAGACTTGAATCGATTTTCTCCTCCCAAAGAACCAGAATGGTCTTTCTACGGGTGTGGTCGTATGGATGGGAAAGATATAGGTGAATTTGTTCCCATCTTATATAAGAATAAAGAATGGGAATTGGTATTCAGTGATACGTTATGGTTGAATGAAAGAGACCCTCGTACTGCTTATGAAGGTTGGGATGCCAAATATTTACGTATTGTATCGATGGTGACTTTGAAACATCGTGCCTCCGGTAATTATATCAATGTTTTCAATACGCATTTTGATCATACTGGTGAAATTGCTCGCATTGGATCGGCTCAACTCATTGCCAAACAAATGGAACAAATCAATGAATGGCCATCGGTATTAACTGGTGATTTGAATACCCCACCCACCGAAAAGGCCTATAAATTACTAAGTGGTCGTTTCAAAGACCTGGCAAAATTAGTAACTCCTTTCAGTCGATACGGACACTCCAAATCAACCGTTACTGGGTTTGAAGGAGAATACCTCACACAAGGAGGTCAAAATATCGATTACATCTTCGTACCTCAGTATGCTATCAAAGTCACCCAACAACCGGAGTGTGATACTGATGATGAAGCTAGCCTGGCTGCTAAACATATGTACTTGCAATTACGCGGATTTGGATTGATGCATTCCAAATTCGACGGATTGTACATGAGTGATCATAGACCTTTGGTGGCGGATTATTTGCTAGGCGCTAAGAAGTGCTGAGCATGGCGAGATCGTTTGATACCATCCCCCGTCCGTCATCCACTTATAGATTGTTCAATGATTATATTTGCAATAATAATAGTTGTAGTAAATTTTTGTAAATTTTTTGGTGCACGGGCGCTTCCACATCAAAAACAAATGGTTTAAAAAAAAAAAAACGAAAGATCAAAACAAACAACTGGAGAAGTCCTAATTGATAACAGTTCCCAATTTACATTTCACCATGGTTATGGATAGTCCACATGAGCAAGTCCAGAATGCTCTTTTGTCGCGTATAGTCAATAATATGGTATGTTGAACACGATTTACCTTTTTTTTTGTTTATTTTTAAATCGTACTAACCGTATCAGAGCAACTTGAATGACTCGATTGTCAATGTCAATGAGTCCTTACGGGAAATCAACAAGAATAACAGAGATACAGAACTTCTTTCACGAATGTGGAGCAACTATACGAAGCACTACGAATATAATCTACAAGCCACGGGCGAGAAACGTGAGCCCATTTAGGCTAATCGAACAATTTCCAATTTACAACTCAGGTGAAACAGGCACATTTTTAACGGTAGTCTTGATTAAAATATAAAGAAAGAGCAAGAAGAAGAAAAAGATGTATGGAAATGAAAGATATTGAGGTGTAGGATGATGTGAGATCTTCGTACACCTTAAAAGAAAATCCAATGGTATATATAGTACAGGAAATAGATAATTAGTCGGGGGTGTGATGCTACTAACATCAACCCATAGACAACATTATGAGATGAACGACTAGGTGTTGCTGTTGGGAATTGATCTTTTTATAGATCTTCTACTTTGCTTATTTGGGATCTTATCATATAATAAATCGTCGCTTCAAGTGATTTCATTTCATTTATTCATATCATTTATTCATTTCATGTATTCATATTCATGTACTCATTTCATGTATTCATATATTTCAAGAATTCATGTATTCGTGCATTCATATATCAGAATTCAATTTTTCGTATTTTTCATTTTTTTAATGTAGAAGATAAGCAAAAAGTAACACAGCCTTTTCATCAGCAGCTGTTGGGTTGATGGGGTCCAACCACTTAATCCTTGTTTTCTTGGGTTGGTAATAAGCCAAATCTTTTCTTCAAAGTGACTCTTTGTCTGGAATATTTATCATCAGGGGAGAATCTGGCTGGGTGAGCAGACTTGGTGATTTCACCGGTCTCGGTGGTTTTCTTCAAGGTGTAGATTCTCTTTCCGTCTGGACCTAAGGTGTACATCAAATGCATGGTGAATGGTGGTGTTAT
Source organism: Hyphopichia wangnamkhiaoensis (assembly GCA_030578475.1). Taxonomy (NCBI): domain Eukaryota; kingdom Fungi; phylum Ascomycota; class Pichiomycetes; order Serinales; family Debaryomycetaceae; genus Hyphopichia; species Hyphopichia wangnamkhiaoensis. The sequence goes on from JAJMSM010000036.1 coordinate 119,974, forward strand.
TGAAGTAGAAGTAGAAGTAATACGACTATAGTAATGGTCTTCTGCTTTTTTAAAATTTTCATTAAGAAAAAAAAAAAAGAAAAGAAAAAAAAAATGAGATGAGTTTTTTTCTTTTGGGGATGTACGGGTGGTCTTTTCGAAATCTTTTTTATGTGCGTCACACGACCCTTTCAGAGATTCAGATTCTCCAAAAATCAAAACTTCATAAACACATCAATGTTTAGATCAATTTGTGCAAACCACTAATTGACCACCATTGATTGGGATAGACACACGGTTACAGTTGGCTGATGTACTCCAGAAGCTATTTATAGCCACCTAGTCATACGCATCAAAAGCTATTAGTTTTGGAAGATTCATCATACATCATGACGCCTCCCAAGAAAGACGCATTTGCAGATTTATTCCAATCAGCCACATCATCGTCTTCTGCATCTTCATTGAACGACAAGAAGCTCTCGTTGGCACAGAGACTGCAATTGCAGCAAAATCAAAACCCACAAAGTTTGAATAATTGGTCGAACTTGGACATTCTATCTCCTAGTCCACGACCTGGTGCCAATTCCAATTCGAACTCCAACTCCAATTCGGTAGGATCTTTGAGTAGACCTCAAACTCCTCAGGCTCCATTATCCAATAATCATACTGCATTACCACAAGATGATGATCCATTTGCCATTTTTTCACAAAACTCAACTGGAACATCTTCCAATCAACCAAGTACCCGTCCTGTTCAACCAGCTCCTCAACCCCACAGGTTCGACAGTCCTTCTTTATTAGATGATGATTTCGAGGATGCATTCAAGCCTGAGCCAGTCCAGGCTGAACCAGAAAAACAGAAAAAACGCCCATCACCAGATCTTTCCTCCTCTGATTCGGAGTCAGGCTCTTCTAGGCACTCTCCCTATAATACCAAACAACCCCAATCATCATCAACTAGCTCTCTTGATAAAAAAGATACCGTGCTTGCTGAATTAGTGGACATTGGGTTTTCGGTCGAGGTTGCTAATCAAGCCATCTCCAAATTGGGCCCCGATTTACAAGCTTGTGTTAACTTTATCATGAGTGGTGGTGAAACCAAAAATGATCGCCAAAAATCCTCATCCAGAAGACAACCTCAACGGTCTTCGATTGATCGCCAAGACTGTCAACAACCAGATTTTGCTGCTAGTATTAATGATTTATCAAATGACCTATTTAATAAAGCTTCATTTTTCTTTAATAAATCAAAGGCAACGGTTATGAAAAATATCGAACAATTTCAACAAAACCAACTGTATGGTGATAGTTCCGAAAATAAAAATGTACCAGCATGGATGAAAACTCAACACAAATATAAAAAAGATGCTATAGAAAGAAGAGGTGGAAGTAAGTTTGAAGATTATGGATCGGATGAAGAAAATATCAATGAAGAAGAAATCAACCGATTCATGCAACAACAAAAACAAAAGGAAAAGGAAAGACAAAAACAACGATTAGATCACTTCAAAGATGTCGCTAGAAACAAAATCAATGGCGAGTCTCTGGGGAGATCATCTCCAGTTAAAAGACCATCAACAAAGCCGTCATCCCAGCCGAATAGTTCACTGTCTATTCCTCGCCATACTAGTAACTCGCCTCTACCTGAACGTCATGATAAACCTCAGTCAAGACCTCAGGTCCGTCAACCTAAACCTTCAGCTCCACAACCTAAATCTTCAGCTCAACCTGAGGTAGACTTATTGGGTCTAGGTGGTAGCCCAGCCATGTCTAGGGCAGAAAAATTCAAATCCTCTACTGCCGATGATGATGTGTATGTATCTTCACGCCGGAGACGTAATAATACTGCCAGCCCGGCTGTCTCAGTCAGAAAAACAAATTCTGAACCGTTAAATCAATTTCAACAGTCTGATTATGACATTTCTAAAACTAAAGCAACTGAGTTTTTCAATAATGGGGACTATGATGCTGCTCATAACTCGTATAACAAGTGTCTTGAAGCTTTACCTAACAATCATGAGTTACGTATTATTATATACTCTAACTTGGCTCTCACTTCCACCAAATTAGGTAACTATAAAGACGTCAAAAAATTCTGTGATGAAGGGCTTTATTTAATAGGTGATGAGAGTTCCATTAAAGATACTACGTGGTATATCAATGATAAGCCAGTTAAAGTATGGTTTGTTAAATTACTTACAAGAAAAGCCGAAAGTTTAGAAATGTTGGAGTTATTTTCTGAGTCATTGGCCTGTTATTCAGATCTAGTTAGTAAATTTGGGGTTACTGATAAAAAAATCATGGATTCTAGGAGAAGAGTTCGTAACATCGTTGAACCCCCAGTGGTGAAAAAGACAACACCTCCTCCCAGACAAACAAGTCCTGCAAAACCTACAAATTATGAGGCAGTTGAGAGAATAAGAAAGCAAAATGCTGATGAGAAGAATCAGGAAGATTTGAAATTTCGTCTCCATGATCAAATTCAGGAGAAACTCTTCGACTGGAGTAATGGTAAAGAAGATAACTTGAGAAGCTTGCTCATGTCATTGCCCAATATAATTCCTGAAAGGTTGGGCTTTCCATTCGTCACCACTAAAAAGTTAACGATTAACGATTTAATGTTGCCAAAGAAGGTGAAAATAAATTACATGAAAGTCATCAGTAGCATCCACCCTGATAAATTGGGCAATTTGGAAGTAGAAGATCAAATGATTTGCCAGGGAGTTTTTATCATTTTGAATAAATCATGGGATTTGTTCAAGGAACAAAATGGTATGAACTGATTTATTTCATATAGGTTTATATATGTAATGCTTTTAAATGCAATTGGCTTCAATTAAATAAAATTTTCACTAGTAAGTGGCCCAAGTTATTATTGAGTAAATGTAAAAAAAGTTGCCAAAAAAGAATTTCCGATACCGGGAGTCGAACCCGGGTTTGCTCGGTGAAAGCGAACCGTGCTAGCCGTTACACTATATCGGATTATTTGATGTACTTTGAACTACTCCCTATCATCTCATAAACCAACTTCAAACAACAACATCTGTACACCTTATATGAGATTTTGTTACTGGTTTTTGTGTGGTTATACGGCTGCAACTTTGGGCCTTGATATAACGTTAAGTTATAATACGTTCCATATCAGGCAGTAAAGTTCTAGCTAACGCATGGTTTCAAATAGGGGCTGTATTGGAATTCTTAGTAACTGTTTGACTTCAGAATAATGGAACATTAAAAAGTATCAAAACGTCTTATGAAGGTCTGAAATTAAAGGCTTAGTATGAAAACCACGAGCTATCGTTACTGACACAAGTTACAAACGTGCTAAACAGTCTAATAATATAATGAAGGAAATAGATGGTAACTCATGATTTATGTTTTAAATATGACATCAAATCGTACATTTCAGTGTAACATCTGTAACACCGACGCTACGTTGGACTCAATCATGAAGTTTTTCAAGCTAAACCATACCGCGACGTTTGTGTGAATTATAATTATAAATATAGGGCATATCAATATATATTTGGGATATAAACTAATTTTTTTACTGGATTACTCGACGATATGGAAGTTTCATTTGTTCTTGTTTTGAAAGCTCTTTAACTGTCTAAGTTTTCCTTTTGCGAAATCAGCAGCTCCAACAGAGAAGACAACATCTAATTCTTCTAATGTGTAACGTTTTGTTTCTGGGATAAAGAAATAAGTGAAGACCCAGAGTACAAAGTTCCAGGCACCGTAGAAATAAAGTCCACCAGACACAGTCATGGATGTTGCCATCTTGGGCCATGTCATACTTAAAACAAAATCCAAAATCCAATTCAAGCTCATTGCAGATCCACTCCCAAAAGATCTGGTATTTAAAGGGAAAACTTCTGCAACCAAGGTCCAAGATATAGGGCCAATTCCAAGACCAAATCCTATAACGTAAATATAAATAAATAGTAGACATAAGGCTAATCTCACATTGTCATCAGAAAGTTTTAAAAATCCACCCACAGCATATAAGCATAATCCTTCAATAGGAAGGGTTAGAAGTAACATTCTTCGCCTTCCGAACCTATCTATGAGTTGTGATGATACAAAAGTAGATAAAAAACAGCCCCCTCCAACACCTATCGAGCCAGCAATAGCAGTGACAGGATCTATGCCAGCCCCAGTCAATATAGTAGGAGTATAAGATACAAGAATATTCACACCACCATATTGTTGACCAAAGACTGCAGCTGCAGCCACATAGAGTGCAAATCTATTTCTTTTGGTACCAGCTAAAGTTTTAGCTTGATCCCAGTATGTAAGGCTTTCCAACTCATGTTCATTCTTAAGTGATTCAAATAAGATGTAAAAATCTTTGGCTGCAGATATTTCTGAAGAACGTAGTTTTGTAATTGAATCTAACGCCTCGAAAGTTCTTCCTTGTTTCAAAAGCCAACGAGGGGATTCTGGGGCCAAAAAAATTATGGAGGCTGTAATAAGGGGAGCGACCACCGAGGAACCAATCATTAATCTCCAAGCAATATGTTGATTAGGAAGTCCGACAAAAGCACGATTCATGATTGAACCGAACATGACTCCAAATGCAACAAATGTTTGCCAAAGCATCAAGAAGGCACCTCTGGATACAGCTGGTGATGATTCTGATACCAAAATAGGAACAAATACTGAACTTATCACCATACTTACTCCTAGGTATAACCTTGCAACCAAAAGACAAGCAAGTCCATTGGAGAAGGCTTGCCAAAGTGATCCCGAAAAGGCAATTATACTGGAAATAAATATCATTGTTCTTCTACCAAACCATTTTTCGAAAGGTGCCATGAAAAATCCTAAGATTCCGGCTGCTAAATAAGGCGCAGCCAAAACAACACCTTGAACATTGGGATCAGTGATGGAAAATTCCTTTTGGTACTGTATTTGAGAACCCCCTACACAAGACTCATCCATACCAAAGCTAACAGCTGCAAACGAGGCAGCAATCGCTAATAGAAACATGTAATAGGATTGCGAAACAATCGGGTGGCTAGTTTCTCGTTCAACTGATCTTCTTTCTTCCTCTGTATATTGCTCAGTGGCCAATAACTCAGGATTATTTGCCAATAATGCTCCTCTGGAGAGAAGAGTATAATTTGACTTCAATCTTTCATCTGTCTTGACAATTTCATTAACCTTATCAAGAATAACCTCTTCCAGAAGATATTTCAGGAACACCACCTCCTCAGCTGAAACTTCCTCTGTTTCGTAGATTGAAAGGTTTTTTGATGTTTTTTCTAAACTCATTGGACTAATACTTTCTTATTAATACCGACCATTGTCTTCTGAGATGACTAATAAGGCATAATTATATATATATATAAAAAAAAAAAATGAAATATGAAGAAACAAATCTTTGAGATTTTTTAAAAAAATCAGATAATCAGGGACGCCACAATAAGTCAGCTGCACCGTTCATCTTTGATTCATAACTAAAAATGATCTGAGCAGAGGAACAAATCAACACAGGAATCAAATAAAGGATCTTTCCATTCCATGCCACTATTAGGTATTGATAACGCGGGGCTAGTGGCATGTTCCGCCAGTTATCGCTTATCACATATTTTTTAAAAATCGCAGCCACAATACTCCCCTTAACTTTTTCCTTTTTCTTTATTAGTGGCTTTAATATATAAGGTAGTAAGAATGACAATATTTTTGACATCTTTCAATCATTATGCTATAACTAAACTATGACTACAGAGGATCATAACTATAAAGGCGAATTCAACGGTGTCACCGTTCAATTGCAAAAAAAACTGTTACCCAATGGCAGAATTGTCCGGGGTAGGGAATATCCGGCTGCCTTTGATATTATTGTTGATGGTGAACAATATACCGACGAGACCAAGAGCGATGCCGTTGCTCAACTATTTGGCCAGCTTGGAGAATCGGGTGTTATCAAGAAGCTCTTGAATGACCATGGCGTTCTTATATTCGAAGGTCTTGGAAGTAACAATCCTGAAGTTTATTCCAAAATAGTAACTACTTCCTTTGAGAAAGCTAAACATACTCCTTATGATATTGCTGGTGTATTAGGCCCATCAAGAGCTGATGTAGCTAAGGGAGTGGTGACTGTTAATGGAAGTTCTAGCGAGATCAGATCACATGCTCATCAGGAGTTTTCTCGATTCAAGGATTTCCCCACGATTCTTACATTTTTCGCTCAAGAGTCAACTCCTGAAATTGGAGGTGAATCAATTACTGCTCATGCTACAGAATTATTTGATAAAGTGAAGGCCAAATATCCTGAATTCATCGAGGAATTAAAGAATAAAGGTCTTTATTTGCAGCAAACTTGGGCGTACGATGAAAATAATCTTGATGGGACTTGGGTAGCCAAGTATGCTTTTGGAAAAACAATTAAGGATGGTGATGATTTAGCAACCAAGAAAAGAAAAGCATTAGAGATCGTTCATGATCGTGTGAGCGAAGATGCTGAGTTTCTCAAAGATAATGGATTAAAAATCCATCAACATACTCAACCATTACGGATTCATCCTCATACTCAAGAACCAATTCTTTTCAGCAGCTTACCAGCATACTATTCCAAGTATTACCTTGCCAAGCTCGGTAAGTCGGAAGAAGAAATTAAAGCATTAGGATTGCTGGCCAATATTAACTACGATAATGGGGAGCCGATTCCAGATAAGTATCTTGATTATGTATTTGAAACTGCGGCCGAGATTGAGTACGTGCATCCTTATAAGAATGGAGATTTTATCTTCATCGATAATTATCTGGTTTATCATGGAAGAAACCCTTTCACCGGTGGAAGAGAGATTCTTGCCAGTTTCTGGGATGAACCCACTGACTCTAAACTTAAACCCGAGATATTAGTATAGTTAGTAACTACAATCAATATCGTGTATCATCTATGGCGTCTGTTTATTTGTAGACTTGTAGACCGAGAGTGGCTTAATAATTGAGTAAGGATCGAAACATGCGCTTTAATTTCGCAACTAATCGGACTTCTAGCCGATAAGAGCACTGTAGGCAAACCAACCGAGATAAGGAGTCTATATTGTGGCGGGGCCTTTATAATTATGTCTCATCCTTAATTTATCGAATGCAATCCTTTACCACACTCTTGCTTAAATTATTAATAATGGCTTTATATATATATGTATGTATATATGAGTATTTGCACATTTTGTCGTCACCTCGGGGTAGCAACAACCATTAAACATGACATTCGATATCAAATCGGTCGCCATAATCGGAGCCGGGCCATCAGGGATAGCTGCGCTACATGAGTTCCTCAAGACTTCCAGAGATGGAAGAAGTTACGTGGGTACTCCTGTCAAGCCAGGTGAGCCAGCATTTGACAAAATTGTTGTATTTGAGCAAAACTACGATGTGGGAGGAGTATGGAATTCTCATATCCTTGAAGATGATCCTCAATTTGTTCCGGAACAGACGCTAAAGCTGCAAAATTACCACGATGCTAAGAGTCTTTCTCGACCAGAAGTAGATGTACCTCTGACAGAAGATTTGACTAAAGCTAAGGTCAATTCTCCAATTGTGGTCCCTCATAATGCACGGGCTGGTAAATGGAGCGGGAGTAAAATCTATAAAGGACTATTCACTAATATTCCAGAACAATTCACCAGGTTTTCAACCGCCAACGATGAAAATCCATCTAAGGAGAGACTAATTAATCCATTTCTCACTGCTGAAGAATTTGACGCTCGTTTGAAAAAATTTGCTTCTAATCATCAATTGTATAATTGGATTAGATTTGGCACTCAGGTGTATAAGATTGATAAGACACCATGTAATAAGTGGAAGATCACGTTGAGAAAATACAATGCCGCCAATCAAACCGATGAATGGTACACCGAAGACTTCGATGCCGTGGTGGTTGCCAATGGCCATTATAATATTCCATTCATCCCATTAATTGAAGGTTTGAGTGAATATGCATTATCTAATCCAAATACAGTCACCCATGCCAAAAGTTTCCGAGACCCCAATATTTATAAGGATAAGAATGTTGTGATTGTAGGAAGTGCAATCAGTGGGATTGGGATAGCACAACATATTTCCCCGTTAGTACGGAAACTTACCATTAGTCGTCGCCCTGATAAATTGGAAAGAACCCCCTGGTTAAATCGAGCCATTCATTCTGATCCCTCGATCATCAAACCCACTATTTCCAAATTTATTCCTGGAAAAAGGCAAGTCATTTTTGAAGATGGATCCACCATCGAAGATATCGACCATGTCATCTTTGCCACTGGCTATCATTGGAGTGTCCCATTTCTTGATGAAAAATACGTTAGCTTAACTACGCCCAAGAATAAAGTGGCACCAGCCAACAACTCTCGTATCAAGAACCTTTATTACGGAGTTTTCCATATCGGTGATCCTACTTTGACGTTTGTTGGATTGTTGCAAGGCCGGTTTTTACTCTTTGGATTCGAGTCGGCGTCTGCTGCTATTGCTGGCGTGTGGACCAATACCAAAAAACTTCCTTCCAAACAGCAACAGCTGAAGTGGGAACAAGATCGTGTCACCCAGGTTGGTGATACAAATGCTTTTTTCGGATACGAGTCCCGAGCATTGAAGACTACTTATATCGATAAGTTGCTTGAGTTGGCACCACTAGGTCGGCCCAGTCCTATCGACTCCACGGAGCCACACATTAAGGAGATCGAGGATGGTGAGCAAAAACTAGAAAACTTGTTCTACGACTTCAAGAATGGTAAGCTCAAGTACGAAGATCTACTCTCCCAACCAGTGAAGCCAAAATTGTAAGCTCTAATAATAGAATGATCGGAATATTATATACCTGATAAATAGAGTCAAAAAATACACAATAATTGATCCGTGATTATTTTCTTTCAACTCACCGCTGGACCACTCACTACAATCGGGTCGTATCGCCTTCCCTAACCCTGCGTGTCCCAGCCATATGCGACCCAATTAGCCCCCCTGGCATGTCAAGTTTGTTGCTGACTATTATACAATTCCACCTCAGGATTCCTCTAACAAAAGAAAAATTGGAACCAATGCCAAATTCGCAATTTGCAATTTTCGTCGAATTCGCAATTTCGCAATTTTTTTGATAACGTTTTTTTTTTTTCTTCTCAAATTGGAATTGGAACCAGGAAGCCACCACAGTTTGAGCTTATTGGGTGGATTTGCCATAGTAATTAATTCTTATAGTAATTATCACCAGAAAACACAGTAGGAGTCGGAAGGCGGATTATTATGGTAATGTTTCACGGCTTTATTTCCCTCTTTTCTTTTCTTTTCTTTTTTTCTTTGCTCTTATTTTCTGTCTAGGCGTTTGGGACAGTGGAATGTATGAGAGCCGCTATTGTTGGCGGTGCCGTTTCAATTATAAGGTTATTGGCACCATCTCATGCGATGAGATCCATCTATGTATAAATAAATGTATGGATTAGTCTCGTCTTTTTTTTTTTTGGTCTGACTGGAAGGTTATCAGCTAGAATGTCCAAGGTGAAGAGAGTATTAGCCCCTTTCTGGGGAGATCAAGAACAAACGATATCACACGATGTCACACTTGACGATGGGTCTGATTCCGATAACCAGAATTCTATCGGGGCCCCAGTTGAAAAAGTCAATCCACTTGGGTACAATTTGGATTATTTCACTGCATTTTATATGGTGCTTCAAGGGATCATTGGAACCGGGATTTTCGCCACTCCTGGGAGTATTGTGAAGTCGATGGGTAGTATAGGATCTTCCTACGTGTTGTGGGTGTCTGGTTTTATAATTGTGCTTTTCGAAGTGTCGGTGTACGTGGAATACGTCACCTATTTCAAGAAAAGATCTGGTGGTGATGTGGCTTATTTGGAACAAGCGTATCCCAAGCCCGATTTTTTGGTTCCCACCACCTATGCTGCCGTGTCGGTTTGTTTATCATTTTTAAATTCTTCGGCCATTGCCTTTGGTACTTATATTCTAAATGCGGCAGAAGTTGAAGCTACCGCTTGGGCTCAAAGAGGTGTTGGTATTGCCGTACTTAGTTTTGCCTGTATACTTGCAGCCATTAATACCAGATGGTGTTTGAAATTATCTAATTTCTTGGGATTCGTTAAACTTGCTTTCTTGTTATTCATTGTGATCACTGGTTTGGTCGTATTGGGTGGTGGTACTAAAGTTAAAGACTCTCATGAAATTTTCAAAAATGCCTGGCAAGGTACTACCACCGATGGTAATGCCATTAGTAATGCCATCTTGAAAGTTTCCTTTTCTTACGGTGGTACTCAATATGTGTTCAGTTTGGTGGGCGAATCAAACCCAAAACAAACGAAAAATTTGTTCCGATTCTTCATCCCAGCCGTATTATTCTTTGTATTTATTCTTTATATTTTGATCATCACTGCTTATTACGCCGGTATTGGTTCAGTCGAAGAAATTAAAGCTTCAGGTACCCTTATTGCTTCTGAATTCTTCCTGAATGTATTTGGTACCAAAGCAGCCACTAAAGCATTGGATGTGTTGGTGGCCCTCTCTGCTTTTGGACATTTATTAGCTGCAGTGGTGGGTCATTCTCGTGCTTTAAGAGAATGTGGTAGACAAGGGGTCTTACCGTATTCAAAATGGTGGTCTTCTACTAAACCTTGGGGTACCCCACTTCTTCCCATCCTCATCACTTGGGTGGTCAACTTGATTGTTAGTGTTGCTCCTCCTCCAGGTGATGCTTATGCCTTCGTTGTCGATATGGGCTCTTACTCCTCCTATATTTTTAAACTCCTTTTGGTTGTGGGTCTCATTCTCGTTAGAAAGCAACGAAAAGAGGCAGGTTTAGGCTATGAAGGTTGGAAAGTCCCTACCCCTGTTCTTATCATTATTATTTTATACGAAATCTTCGTCGTTGCTATGGCATTTGTACCTCCAGCAGATGGTTCCTTGATTGGATCCGACGTCTCCTTCTTCTATTGTACTTATGCACTTGCCACCATTGGTGTTATTCTCCTTTGTGTGTCATACTACTTCGTCTGGGCCAAATTCTTACCAAACATCTTTGGTTATGAACATAGATTATACTTTTACACATTGGAAAATGGTGAAACTGGACACACCGTCATCAAAATTAATAACGAGGATCTTGCTAAATGGGATGCTGAGCATGATACTACAGGTAAATTAATTGAAAATCACGACCATAGCTCGGTTGAAAATATAAATATTACCGTGACTGATAAGCTGCTGAAAAAATAATGATATAATGTTATATAGTTACAATAAACAAATGAAAAGAAAGAAAATGCCTACTGACTATCTATGTTACTTGAGAGAATCTCAGTCTTGATAGATGAATTTTTTAATAGAAGTATCTTCATCAAGACAGATTAATGGCTAATTAAATTGACTCGAAGATGGGGTGTATCAGTGTAAGTCAAGATTTACAAATATAAAAAGAAGAAATTCCCAATTTTGTGTCTGTCCACTCAAATTATTCGGCGGGTATGAAATTAGAATAAGAAGCTTTTGGTGTTTTAAAATTACTCTCTGTATAAGTTTGTTTTTTAGGTGTAAGGAGATTTTTGAAGTTTTTCTGCAAATTTTGCCTAAGATCTAACATAATTTTAAAAAAAAAACCAAGCCTGAGTGACCGAAATTAGTTTTCTCACTTTTGCAAAACCAAACATACTACAACCACAGAGAAAGGGCCTTTATGTTGTATTGTACGAAAAAATTATAAAGAACGGTATGCTCAAATATCCATTACACATAGTAGCTAGCCATTGAATTTAACATTTATTTCTAACGAGAAGAAAATAAGTGATAAATAGATTATATAGTATAAGGCGAGAGAGCATTTATGGCACAGACTGCAAGTTAAGACCAGACCCGTGTACATTCATCAAGCTTTAGTTTACTTTCCTCATAACATCCTAGTTATGTTTATTGGGTTCTTTTTATGGAATTATCTCAAATAAAATTTCTCGTTTGATATGAACGTCACATAGAACCACGAAGCTTACAAATGATCTCCTCGACCCCGATGCTCCTTCACCTTAATTACCCTTCTTTTCTTGTTCAACCTTCTGCTCTGCGTCGTTAGCGAGAATAGCACCTCCTATCCCACCGGCGATATGGCCGACATTCCCAAGATGGAGTTTATCTGCAACTTTATTACCCCCTATGGATCCAGCAACAGAAATACCAATGTTCTTGGCAGTGTTTAATTTATCATCAGGCATTGTGAATTGTAGTAAATGATTGCAAAAAAAGAAAAGTTTTTGTTTTGGATCGTCTGCAACACACTAAGCTCATAAACAATCGATATACCGAGAAAAATTGAACAATTTATACCTCTTGTATCACTCCACAACAGCCTCGCCTCGAGGGTAAAATAGCACTTTGGTTTGATGACCCCTTAGTGCCACTCCAAAGACTTTCCCCTGGCCCGATTTCCTCATTGGGCTTAAGTTGCTGAAAATTTCATCGTGTTCCTACACAGAGGAAAAAAAAAACGGGCTACCCTCGAATTGGAAAAGGCCCAAATACTCTAATTTAAGAGGCTTTTAGGAACCGTTTTGGATTGTACAAGAGTCATCTAAAACTAACCTCAAGTCAATTTGAACCTTAAGTTATAGAGGAATGATAATCCGTTAGTAATCGAATCGACGTCAAAATTCACAAATGCGAAAAAAAGAAAAAAAAATAAAAAAGTCATAGAAGCAATTCAACAAATGCATACATTAGATTCAGGGATAACTTTCTACTTAGCATAATTTGAGCCGATCAATCGATCATCGTAACACTTTAACATGTACGAGTCAACTTGGCTTGAACTCGTTTGTGAGAAAATATTTGACATATCTCAACAATAGGCACTTGGCAGAACAAAACTCTTCAAAATGGTGCAGTCAATTTACAGAAATGTAACATCGATGCTGGATCATCCTAGAAACCAGTAGCGAGCGTAGTCAAACTGAAAGTTACTCGATGTAGTCGAATCCATTTGTAATAATCCAATTTTTGGTGGGTCTAAACAGATTTATATACGTAACAAACGTTAAAACCATGTCAACCTGAACCATTACCTCCTCAGTAATCCCTGGTACGTGGAAGCCATAAGGTAGGTGATTACTACTGGATATCTTCCTGACATAGGCTTGTTACATGCAACCACAAATTAATTGAAATAAGAAGAAGCACTGCCTGAATTTGTTGGGCTCAGTTGATTGTCTTCACGGCTGAATGAAAAGAATGAAACAAATAAAAGTAAAAATCAGCAACAAAGTGCAGATACACTGTAACTGCACTTTCTAGTTCAATTTGATCTAAAATTTGTTGGTGATGGGGGACTTTACTCGGTCCGTTCAGATAATTAGGCTGCAAGGTGTCATATTATTTTCATTTTTTTTTTTAGTTTTGTATAATGACTCAAATGACTCGGAGTCATCCTCACCAAATCAAAATGTCAAGATGGTTTCTTCATCAATCCTTTTTATTATATTTTTCATTTTTTTCTTTGGGTCGAAGAAATTATTGGGAAAGCTAATTTAAACTATAAATAACGGGGTGTCTCCCTTGATCCAGTTATTATTTATCATCATAAATTTCTAATTACAGCCAAAATGATCCAGGATCTTAACAAGAAAGTTGATGACGATATTAGCATTCAAGACATTGAGTCAAGTGCGACTCCCAGTGGCCAATTTGACAAAAATTTCAATTGGTGGTCTTTGTTTTCCGTCAGTTTTGGCTTGACGTCTTCGTGGTTGGGTGTCTCAGCCTCATTTGGTACTGGTATCGCCTCAGGTGGACCCGTGTTACTTGTCTATGGTTTAATAGTCGCTGGTTTCTTTAGTATGGCAGTAGCCATTACTCTCTCTGAGCTTATCAGTGTTTACTGTAATTCAGGAGGACAGTATTATTGGTCTATGCAGTTAGCTCCACCACGATACAGACGTGTTTTAGGATTCACTACCGGTTGTTTAAATTATTTTGGTTCAATATTTACGGCAGCATCAGTGACAGCAAGTTTGGCTAATTCAATATTGTCCTCTTATTCACTAAACCATCCAAGCTTCACCATGCAAAAATGGCATGTTTTTCTAGTTTATCAAATTGTAAATATTTTTATTGCCATGTTTAATATTTATGGTAAATCCTTACCCATAATATCAGGAACGGCATTATATGCGTCCCTACTATCTTTTGCAATCACTTTTGTCACTTGTTTGGCCTGTTCATCTGGAAAATTTGCCCTGCCCAATTTTGTATTCCTGCAATTCACCAATACCACTGGTTGGAGTAATTCTGGTATTGCCTATATTGTCGGTTTAATTAGTCCTATTTGGGCCTTCGCTGGAATAGATTCGGCTACTCATATGGTTGATGAATTAGGAGTGAAAAGGTCTCAAGTTCTCATTCCCCGGGCAATCATTGGAACGGTACTTCTTGGCTTTTTAACTGCTTTTGCCTACTCAATCGGAGTGTTTTTCTGTATTAGGGACCCGGAAAAAGTGATACAAGCAACTTCTCCACGCTTGGAAATTTATTTTCAATCAGCCTCCAAGAAACTGGTCGCTATATTCCTCGAGGCCTTATGTTCATGGACAGGTATTTTGGCCAATGTAGCAGCACACACGTGGCAGGCTCGTATTTGCTGGTCATTTGCTCGGGATAATGGTTTACCCGGATCCAAATATTTGAAACTTATTGATCCAAAATTGAAATTGCCTATTAATGCCCATTTATTCTCTTGTTTTTGGGTGGCAGTCATTGGATGCATATACATTGGTTCTGACACAGCATTTAATGCTATAATTACAGCCTGTATTTGTCTATTACTAACATCTTATTGCATTCCAACAATTCTTTTGTTGAAAAGAGGAAGATCTAATATAGCTCATGGTCCATTTTGGTTGGGGAGAGTTGGGTACATTGCCAATATCTTGACTATTTGCTGGACCTTATTCTGTTTAGTCTTCTTATCATTTCCATACACAATTCCAGTTAGCAGAGACAACATGAACTATGTTTCTGTTGTATATGGGGCGGTTATTGCATACATGGTTCTATATTGGAACTTAGTGGGCAAATCAAAATTCAATGCAAGCTAGGTTATCTCCTACTTGCTTATGAGAATGTAAATAATCTTGTTCTCTGTGATATAGACATAATATCTAATCAAGTTAATTTCTCCATATTCAGATAAGCAAATTATTGTTATTGAATTATAGTATAGCCGAAGGAGTCGATAATTACTCATTGGCTTTAAACTCCCTTCAAAACTATCTGTAAGCTTATTTGCCTCAAAAGCTAAGCGAAATCAGTCAATGTTGAAATGATTCAACATGGATATTACAAGTTGAGTGAAACCGGTCATTAATGAGATATTAAATAAGCTGTTTATATTGAAAATTCTTGAAAAATCATTTGTAGATAGAGATTTTTCTACTATTTTCTTGTCGGCATCATGGATCAAGAGCTAGAACATCATTTCAATTTCTACGAGATATAGATGTGAATGCGGAAGAATTTCTCTCAACTATACTAGAATCATAGATACAAAATATACACAAGCAACTTCCTAATTTAACCATTGGTAGAAGTAGGATAATTACTGAAAAACTTCACCTTCATTCAATTTTTTTTTTTCTTTTTTTTTTTTTTTTTTTTTTCTGTTAGCGCCTTTTGAAATTTTGAACCATGGGCATTTTGCGGCCAAACTAATTAACAACTGTAATTGAATTCACCACCCAGAGCACATTGGCAAACAAAGGGTCCACCATTTTTGGACCAGCACCCTTTAGGATTATGGCATTGACCTTTACCTGGAATACATGGTCCACCATTACCGACACAGTGAGTACAAGTTTTAGAAACACCTTGAATCTCAACATCAGCAGTACTTTCTTTCAGCCAGATGACTTTATCATCCTGAACAACACCATCCAATGAAGCACTAGCAAAACCAGCAAATAGAGCAGCAAGTAAAATGTGACCGAATTTCATTTTTTTTTTTTTGATTAGTATGATTTAAAAGAATCTTAGAGAGGAATAGGTAGCTATGATTGTCAAATTTATTGACGTGGGGCTATGATTGTCAAATTTATTGACGTGGGAAGAAGGGCTTTTATATTTTCGGCGAAGCATTTTCAAATAATTTTGCTATTGAATAACCATAGAGTAAACTTTAGAGATGGGCTTGATTGGTTCCACCTTCATCATACCTTATAGGTACTTCTCCAGATAGAGAATATTGTGAATATTGGGTAATGCCATATGCATAAAGGGTAACCCCTTAAACAAAACAAAACAAAAAGACATTTCGAAGACCCATGCGTGCTACCCAATACAGCAAGGTCTCCTAGAGGATGAAACCAAATCAAAGTGTCAAATCTCCAGTCAGCTCTTGAAATAAGGTACGAATTGCTAAAAGAAAAAGAATTAAGGCTAAACCTGGCAGCTATTACTCAGTTAGGGACAGCCTACGGCGACTTCCTATTCTGAATGCATTTCGTTTCGATAATAAACCCGTGGTGGTGCTAGCGGTACCTTCTTATAACAGTTGATGCATAATCTTCTAAAAATACTAGAATAGTTCATATCCTTTATTCCGAGATTCACGCCAATATTACTCTATATGATTAGAGCTTCAGCATGCTAAGAGCTTCAAAGCTCTAGAATCTATCTAGACCACTAATATGACTAAGTGGAGGCAGCCTGTAGAACTCTAAATATGATAGATTATTCAAACAAAAGGGCGTGAAGATACCAACCCGAAAGCTCCATCAATGTGACTACCATAAGTTTCTTGAAAAGAGTACCGAGCGTCTAGGGAGAATGGTACTTTTTTCTATGTCTTTGTCAGGCACCATAATTCAACTTGATCTTTTTATCTTAGTGACAAGTAAACGTCAAAGTTATCCGATAGCTCAAACCAAAGCCTTCAGTTATATGACGCATTTTACATAGCCGGAATAAACAACAAATGTAACCTTGTACTTTCAAAAGAATTGGTACAGAAAAACGTGATAGAATCCCCACAACATGATACATAGATGGTATGTTGTTAGCAATTGTACATAATGGCCATCCATCCAACACGATATGTACAGGTTTCTCTAAATATCGGACTCTCTTCTTCTTACAGCTCATTCAATTTGCAGAGATTCGTAGCGGTGTTAGACGCTCCATGTCGGCGTCGGGGAGTTTCAGCCGAAAGAAAACTGGCTCCATTAAACGTGCAATTGGTTACTGTACAAAGGGATTAGGGGATGCCAGCTGCATGTAAATGGCCATGTCATATTTACCAGCTGGAATAAACTTCGAATGTAACTGGAACAACGTGAAAACAAACATACGACGGCGTTTTAAGTATCGCCAAAACAATTTTTTGTCTAGTATTTTGATGTAGACAGGAGGTCTTGTTTTTGGCTAGTTGGATTGTACATCCAACTGAAAGAAATGAATGACTTGCTTTGGCCCACAAGTTTGACATACTGAATCAGACAAGCTAAAAGCTGAAGTTCCATGAACTCGGAAAAGTATTGCGTTTTTCCTGAACAAATTTGCTCTTACGCTGTTCCTGAAGAAATTACCTCTTTAGAATTTGCACGGAAGGGAGCCTCTAAACAAAGCGGCTCTATTGGTAATCTGCATTAATGTTGACTTATCTGATTTAGTACTCACCATAACCAGGCAGGTCTCTCCCAGTTTTAGTTGTTTATTTCGCCGCTTTATGTGCCTCTGCCGAATTGGGCATCTTCTCCACGTTCCGTGTTTGTCACGAAGCCATTCACGTTTGCCCGTTCTGCGTATGAAAAGAAGAATCCAACAAATCATGCGAACTAGCAGGAGCCGCGTGCAGGCCGCCTGTCAAAAAAATGACAGAACTCGTACATGAGCGACACACTGAAACTCTATTTCTTTTTTTAATCATAACATGCAAGTGGGCAACTAAGTCCTAAATGTCATGAATAAGGAAGCTCCCGACAAGCTCAAATACGAAAAATGAAATAAGCAAGAAGTAAAAAAAAAAAAGCATTTAATGGCATTACCTGATTGAAGGGCATGTAGAAAGATACTAGCTTCTACGTTTTTCCACAAAAAATGGCCCTTGAGGCAATGTTGAAGCTGTTCCATCTTAAGAAATTGAGAAGACTAATATTCTCTGGTACTTTCATAACAATAATTCTACTATATTTAACATTTTATAGGCATGATAGTTTGACTGGACAGGTACTAACCCGACTCTTGGAATCGCCCGAAGCATGCAACGAGTACTTCAATCTGTTAGCTGCTGAGAACTGGCGAGTTGACTTCATTGAGAATAACCATAAGAGCTTTAATGATCAAAATCATATTATTGATGTTGTAAGATCCTTGAGGATCTATGGACATTGTTTTTTACAACCAGACACCACGTCATCCTATGATGTACAAAAATTGGAATCACAGCTACTTCCCGTATTTACTGACACTCTACCAACATTTACCCGATGGGATGGTTTAACATTCACTAACAGTCTACCATTTCCAAACCCCAATCCTCAGAAAGACCTGTATTGGAAACACATGAAATCTGCCATTTCTGGACGTGGAATAGTTGTCAGCTTCGGTGAAGGAGGGGTTATGGAAGTAAAACAACTCATAAAAGTTTTGAGCATTCAACAAAATACATTACCTATTCAACTTGTCCATAAAGGTGACGTTTCTCCTGACTCAATGAATCAAATTATTAGGGTAGCCAGAAAAGATGTAAAGGGCCTAAAGCAGGAAATTTGGTTTGTCAATGCTCAAGACTGTATTAAAAGGGAATACTTACAATTGTTCAAACGTTTCTCAAATAAATGGATAGCAACACTTTTCAACTCATTTGAAGAGATAATTTTGATGGACTCAGACGTGATACCATTTATCAATCCAAGTGTCCTATTTCAGTCAACTGAATATACCAGTTCTGGTGCTTATTTCTTCAAAGATCGTGCAATAAATGAATATATAAAACCAAGCGATCTTAAGTTTTACAGTAAATTACTACCACTGTCAATGGAATATTCCATTTTCAGTATTCCCAAATTATCTGATTTTACCCTCAATAACAATTTTTTCAAATTATCACACAAACATTTGATGGAAAGTGGAGTAGTAGTCATAAACCGAGCCACTCATTTGACTGGTTTGCTCATATCTACTAGTCTACAATTATTCAACCGGGCCAGCGAACCAGTATATGGTGATAAAGAGCTCTTCTGGTTAGGCCAAGCCTATGCCTCTAATGAAAACTACCAATTCAGCTCGACGTATTCGGGGGCCATTGGTACTTTGAACAATCAGGATAACGTCGAGTCTGTTTGCTCTGTACAACCTGCCCACTTTGACAATCTGGATAATCTTCTCTGGGTAAATGGTGGTCTACGAAACTGTAAAAAAAGCTCATGGGAAGAAGATTTTAAAAATATACCCAGCTTGAAGACCAAATGGACCTCACTGACTCAATTAAAATCACACTATCAATCGCCAGTTCAAGTTGATGCTGCAATTATTCCTGGTCATTATCAACGTTCATTTTGGCAACGGATAACTGATGTCAGAGTCGGATTTCAAAAAAGAGTTGATTTGGGATGCCTTGGATATATATGGTGTGCTTACAATAATTCAAACATTCAGCTGGCCAAAACAATTCGCTTTTCAAGTGATAAACTAACAGAAATAGATTCAGTGGTCAAAATATGGATGGACATTTGAAATTTATTGCCTTCAAACTTACAACTGGTATAAGATTCTCAACTAAACTTACATAGTCTTAGGTTATATCCTTATACATGTTTGAGCTTTTGTAGAATATTAATGTTGCATCTTTAACTAGGGGCATTTATCCGAGGAGCTTGTTGTTGAACAATATCCCATCGAAATGATAGGCACGTAACAGAGTGGGATGAGAGGAAGAGAGGCCCAATAGTGTTGTCCCCTCCCCCCTTCTAAGAAATGCTCCACTAATCTCAAATTATTGCAAAAAAAATTGAAAATG
This sequence comes from Hyphopichia wangnamkhiaoensis, assembly GCA_030578475.1. Taxonomy (NCBI): domain Eukaryota; kingdom Fungi; phylum Ascomycota; class Pichiomycetes; order Serinales; family Debaryomycetaceae; genus Hyphopichia; species Hyphopichia wangnamkhiaoensis. The sequence goes on from JAJMSM010000036.1 coordinate 139,955, forward strand.
TACAAAAAAAGCTGAAACCATTGTGCTGGCGAGTCCCGCCATTACTGAATATATATTAAAACAATTCATATACATATATATACACCGTTTGCTTTTATTAAAAGATGAGGGAGGAAAGGGTCACTCAATAGTATATGATGTGTTGGGCCGGGGATCTCCCGAGCCGCAAAATTTTAGCTAAGCCGTAAGTTTGACAGCTTCGCCGATTTGACAGCTTCGCATATTTTTCGCGTTAGTGGCCGCATTGACTGGCTCCTAACATTTTATCAAAAAATAACATCGGGCTTTTTCATTTTTTCCCAGCACGGAATGTGACATTTGATCACATGCACTACTTGATTAGTTTATTATCTTGGTGTCAACTTAGTTAGCTCTGTGCCGGGCAACTATATATATGAAATGGTCCCCTTTGTATCATAATGTATTCAGAAGTATCTATTTTATACTCCTTGTTTTAATCTTGCAAATATATGCTATAAATATTGTCATAAGTTAGTAATTATTGATTTTTATTACTTATTAAGCACTACCTTAGGACAACTAAAGAAGAAGGATATATCGATAACCTGATATAATAGGTTCGAAATTGGCCTGCGTTTGAAATAAAGATAGGTCTAAAATCAGGAATTACAACCACAATCACCATTACTCCAAGTCACGACCATTTTATCCAATAATATTTCAATTTTGCGACCATTTTTTTCTTCAGAAAAAAGGAAATGAGTATCAATAAAGTAATCAGCTCACAAGATCTTGCAACTTATCAACGATGGTATGGAAATAACAATACCGCTTCAACTTATGAAGAATGGGACCCTTCACCTGATTATTCCACATTAGTAATCAACGTTAGGAACGAAAATGATAGTCTAGTTCATTCTTTTAATTTTAAAACAGATACAGAAGTATTATCTAATTTTTACAAGTTGATTGATGAGAAAGAACTGTCTTTAACTGAATAGACCTCAAAATAAGAACACATGCTGCAAAAAAGTCACAATATTCAACATTGCTCGCCGTCAATGCAGTCATTGACTCAGGTAAAGACATTATCGCCCAAACTGGTCCATATCGCATTCATCCATGCATTGATATAAAACATGCTTACCATACTTTACCGATTGATGTCTAAACCAATGAAACAAAACCAGAAACTTTTTGAATAATGCGTCTGCAAGATTGACAGATTGAAGGTATATAATTATAACATATATAAACATATTCTCACAGGAAACACAGAAACGAGAGGGATGTGCGGGCTATTTTCACCAGAAGAAGTGTGATAACTGATCACATACACTACTTTATTACCCTGTTGTTACTTTGTTACTTCGTTACATATTTGGTTGTAACTCGATTACTATAGAAGGCTGTGACCACATATCTTTCATTGGATTGCTAGGTTAAGATCACTAATAATATAACCAACGATATAAATATGAAGTGATTCTCTCTTCCTCTAAGTAATAAGAAAAGAAAAGTAAAGAATCAACCATCAATCTATATCATTCTATATTCTTTTGTTTAACTCTTACAAATATATGTTATTCTGTTGAATATATTCTTATACAACTTAATAGTTTTTGGAACACTGATTATTGATTTTATCCATATTACTTATTAAGTGGTGGACAACCTTAATCAACTCATATAGACAGTACACCAAAAGAATTATCGATTACCTGCTAAAATAATTTTGAAAGTCGCCTTCGTTTGACATAAAGTTAGGTATAATATCAGAAATCACAATCACAATCATCTTAACCCTGATTCGCAAGCATTTTATTCAATATTAGTTGAGTATTTGCGGCCACCAATATTACTCAAAACCAACAATTCCCTCATTCAAGTTTACGCAATCATTGAAGACCACTAATGGCACCTCCTCAACTATTATCACCTTCTCACAGTAGTGGAACCCAATACAACAGTTTTAAAACCCCAAACTTAGCAGTTGGGGATAAGATTGATGCGATTATAAGTGAGGTTCAAGAAGAACGAAGTTCCATTAATGAGATACGTGAGGTTTGCAAAACTGTAAATTCTCAATTGAACACCATTCATGCGAAAACTGGTAATGTCCTTGACAATGCGGGAGATCTTGCCCCTCCAAGTCCAAAATTAACTCCTGAAAAGAAGTTGGATGTGATTTTAAGCCAAATTCAAAGCCATCGAATTTACATGAATGAACAATTTCAAAAACAAAAAACTTCCATTGATGAGATACGAAAGGATCAGAAAACTATAATTTCTCAATTGCATACCTTTCATGCAAGATTTGGTAATTTCTTTAACAATGCAGGAACGAGGGAGATGTACGGGCTTTTTCACAGGAACGAGGGAGATGTACGGGCTTTTTCACAGGAACGAGGGAGATGTACGGGCTTTTTCACAGGAACGAGGG
>JAJMSM010000037.1:0-54524 GCA_030578475.1 Hyphopichia wangnamkhiaoensis
TCTAGTGTCTTCCCGTCCCGAGGACTATTCTTACATTGTTGGGGTTGAAATAAAGAAAATAAAGAAAAAAAAACTAAAAACACTTATGTTAATCCCGCTAGTGTGGGAGAGTTGTTACATTTTTCTTTGTTATGCTTGTTGCTTTGGTTGCGTCTTTGTCAATGAGCGGCTCGAAGTATCGATATGGAAAACGGTAAGCATGTCACATGCAATTTGTTATGGCAGAGACCTAAGACCAAGATAAACTACTTTTCTTTCCTCCTTTGCAGGACAAACAATTAAAATAAGGTAACCAAAGGAACAAAAAAGAAATTAATTTAGCAGATAATGACAAAAAAAAAAAAAGAAAAGAGATTAGAAACAGAAAAACCATCACAGATTTTATTATACGAAAAGTACTTCAAAAGATTATGCTGCACAGAGAAAGCACTAAGAAAAGTCAAGTCGATATGTAAACCCACAATCCAACACACAAATACATCCAGACACAATCGGCTATTACGATCATTCATCCATGTCCAAAACTTCAATATCCCATATGTATGTATTTATAGTTAACAATGAATCAAAATGTATCAAGAGTTCGCGAGCGAGAATTGTACAATATTGGTTTCAAAAGCTAAAAATAATCATAATAATAAACCGTGATAAAAATAAAAGTAAAACAAAAAGAATTGAAAAGAACGAAAGTCAAAAAAAAGCCAGATACAGTAAGAGAGTGTGGGCCGTGCTATATGGTCCAAAGTGGATCAATCCATACTCCTTTTGGTTTTGTCTTATTGTCAAGAGTGCCCAAAGATCGAAACAGAAGGAGAAAAGAATCGGCTCGAAGTCTTCAAACCATAGAGTACCTTCAGAAGACCAAAAAAAAAGAAAGAGCAGAAAAGCAACTCTAACTTTAATCTTGATCCCTTGTTATGCATATGTTCTGCGACGATGGCATGTTGCGCTGCGTAATGATTTGTGGTGTCCATAAATTTTCAAAATAAGGTTAAATCAATAAATCTCGACCCTTGTTAGATTCTTTATCGCCTATTCCTACTTTATCTTATTTTTATGTTCTGTTTGGTGTTTCTTGATAACTTTCATAAGGTCTGATCTCTCTCAACGCCCAACCTCGTTCTCCTAACATCAGTTATGGTGCATTAAAAGCACCTGCATGGCCTCTTAAATCTGGGTTTAGGTAATACTTTTCATCTGTTTATTTTCTTCTTCTTTCTTTTCTCTTCTTTTCTTTTTTTGTTGTCTTTTGGTTATTTTTATGTTTGGCTACTAATCGTAGTAACGTTGAGATAATGTGAACTTACCTGGTTCAAAAACGTATATGCGTCTTAAGGGTTAAGGTACATATGGATACTGTGATATGTTTGCAATCATATATTAACAAGTTGTATTCGAATTACAGCCATCTTACAGTGTAATCGATAAATTGAAAAAGTGAAGAAAGAAAGTAATCCCAGGTTTGAGTATAAACTGAAGAAGAGTTATAATTGAAAAGTTGAAAAAAACATCAAACTTTAAATAGGTTAAAGTTGATGAGGACATAAAAAAGATAGCATGTCAACGCAACCTACCCATTATAAACCAAGCGAGGAGAATCGAATTTCTACGTTATGTTGCACCACGTTACGCTGCACTTTTCTTTTTGTTATATTACGTTATGTATGGGTACGCTACGTTTAGTTACGTGGTGGAAGTGAGAAATTATTTTTAGTTGGATAATAAAAGGCTAATGAGAGTCTCAACAACGCACATACTTATAAATGACTTTACAAATAGTATCTGATCAAACTGTAATTGAATGCATCTCTAAACACACGTTCTCAAGATTGGAAGCACATGTGACAAACATGTAATGATAATTCGAAATAGCATAAAATAAAAAAAACATAATGATCAAAAAAAAAAAGAAACTCCAAACCAAGAAACTAAAAGCGCAAAAAAAAATATAATAAAATAACCGGCGACGCCAGCTTTCCATTGTGAAGGTTGATACGACGAGGTCGATTGCCTATTTTCTTTTTCTTTTCTTTCTTTTTATTTCAAATTTTTCGTTTTTGCTTGCCCATGTTACTTTAAGCGCTGGAACGTGAGATGTAGATCTGGTCTGCGCACAACAAGGTTACATTCAAGATCCAGGCGGGACCAAGGACCAGAATATTTGTGAGGTAGTATAGTATTGTGCCGTATGTGTTGATGTTGATGTAACAGAATTGTACTTTTTATAGCTGTTGTTTATATGTACGATCAGAATTATAAATATAGATATTTGAATGCAGTGATTTACAAAAAAAGCAAGTAGCCAGATCCTCCAAACTCTAAAAAATAATGCTGTAAAACATGAATATTTTCAAGAGAACAAAATAGTAGGCATACAAAAAAAAAAAAAGAGGACTGATTCAAGTGGGAATCGGTATTTAGAGCCTCGATGCCTGATTGAGGTTAATTTGTCCCTTCCCACTGCAACGAACAATCCTGACACTGCAATGGTAAGAGTTTATCTAAAGTCTACTCGCAACAGTGGCGTGTGCGTGGAAATACGAGAATTATTGATTGGAGCAAACAGGTGCAAGTATCAACTGGACTGTGAATGACGGCCAGTATTGATGAGGAGACGGAACTGAGAGGGAACTAAGTTGGAGCACGGAGTCGTATGTAAAGTGAGCTAATGTTGAGCAATTCCTGTTTCGCAGTAATCTTCTCCTTCTTTTCATGTCATTTTTGTCAAGCCGTTGAACGCTTGCTTTGTTACCCTTGGATGTTCTTCTTTTTCGTTCTCTTTTGTTGTTTCTGTTTATTTTCGTTTTTTACCTCCGGGAAATGAAAACAAACTAACAACAAAAATTTCAGGAATAACCCCGAATATCTCAATGTTATCCAAACAATGTTATGTTTTTGTTCCTTTCCCTTTTGTGTATAAGATGAACATCAGGTTTGTGTTATGGTATAAGCAGCCTAACATCAGAATATGTTTAACACTTAGTGCCGAACAATTACTGTAAAGGACTTTGACGTTCAAAATGAGCTTTAGTGAGGAACAGAAGAATTTCCCTAGCAAGTACGAATGGTTAATAGTGTCTTGATATAAAATAATGAATAAGAAAACTCGGAAAATTATCATGGTGGGCCGATGGAGTAGCACCATTGGCCGATCCGAAAAGCTGAATTAGTGTACGCAAAATAGAACAACTTCACAAAACAAATAATAACAATAATTATCCAGTCATAATTCTCGGAACATCCCTGATGTTATACCTTAGCTTGAAGGTGCACAAAGATTGTGATTTGTTAGAATGATCAGCTCATCACCTAGTCAAATTTTGTCGATTTCAGCTATGAGTATTTGCTCTCCTTGTCTATTTTGTTTCGTTTACCTTTTATTTCTTTTTTTGTGTCTTCCTACAGCATCACATGTCTTGATGTCATTTTGCAAAGAAAAAACTACTCGGTCATACCCGAGCCAAAGCATGCGAAAAAAAAAAAAAAAGCATGGTAACCACTTTATTACCTTCATTATGTGAATACGAGTTTGTACCACTTATTTGACGTTACTGGCGTTCTCGGGCTGTTTTTGTGTGAAGAGTAGAATTGATTAGATGTCTTTCTTTGTAATTTTTTTTTCGTTTTTCTCAATTGAAAATATCGGTGCGTTTTGAAAATGTTTAATTTTGCAATGCGATTAGAAGTAAGCTACTTAAGTGCTTTTAGTTAAATGCTATGCGTGCGTGTACGGGTGTATTATCTAATACTCCTCGAACGAATTTACTAAAAAAACGGTTATCTGCAGAGTCGTCTTCGTCTTCCTCAGTCGAAACCTTTTTTATCCTTTTGATTTGCTTTTTCCGTTTCCTGCACATTGGGAACAAAATTTGATCTTTGCGGTGTACGGGTGTCATATCCTCACATTCCGCTCTTGATGCGGAATCAATGCTAAGTACGCTTTTTGAGATAAGTCACGTGCACCTAATATCAAATGGTCAAACATACAACTTGTACTTTTACTTATTTTTTTTATTTATTTTTGTTTTTCTTTATGAAGGCTTAAAATGTAAGACGAGTTGCCTGATGTCTCAAGTTAAGCTTTTTACCAAAATTTATCATTAGATCAAGTAGACTCCATTTAAGAAATTTTGTTGAAAATATGCTATTTTTTCGGAAAATTAGGTTAGTGTTGGCTGGAAGGAATACTTCTTCAGAAATACCTGAAATCCAAATACCTGCTTTGATTACGGAAATTGTATATTTTGAAATAAAATGCTTAAACTTAACATCTCTTTGCTCAGGTTATTTGTACCAAAGAATGCGTTCAAGCCCAAATGGATTATCAGATGAAGTTTAACTTAACGTACAAACGCTTCCTTAAGGGCACCCGTTCAATTGCTTGACAGTGTTCTACTCCTTCATCAACAACAGTAGCCAATTTTGGCTTTAATCGAACAGACATCGTTTACCTCAAAATTGCAACCGTGGGTCTCGGTATGTATATATTGGCCCGATATCTTCAAAGCCTAGTTTTTAATGCCGAACCTTATTACTTTCAAAAATAGTAATTTCTACAGGAACTAACTATCCGATCCCACAGGTACTTCCAGATCCTGAAATAGACCCTTTGATTTGTTTTTGCACGAGATTCTTTGATTTTAAATTTACCCTGCATGACAATTTATTTCCCTTTTTGAATAACAAAAATTACTTAAAAAGTACACCCTTTAGTTTCTTTTTTTGCCTTCTTTTTTTAGACAGTTCTCTTTTAAGAATTGTTCATGGTCGTTTCTTTTTCCTTGATTTGAGACACTCGAGGCTTTTCACAATTCTAAGGTATTATACAAACTTTTAGTGTTGATGTTATACCCCATCGTAGTTTCGAGGCTCGATACAAGGCACTCTTCAAATTTACTCTCAATTATTGTCTTTATTTGAAAATAAAGTTCCTCAATGACGTGAATCATACAAAAATAAAGCATATTATGAATATAGTCAATTTCTTAAGGAAAAAGATCATGTAGACCATGCATCGCAGCACTAAGCAAACCTTCAGCTCGCTTATGAGGCGAGAGAAATAAGACTTGGGTTCATATTTTGTGCCCCAATTAGGTAGTTTCTATACTTCCAAATGCTGTCTAAAGGCCTAAAAAGGTCAAGATTACCTCTCTGAGGAGCTTAGTTTATGCATAGAAGCCAACAAGTAATCAGAAGAATAAATATTATGAAGCACTATATTTGGGAGAACCCTTGGTTCCCTCCTCTCCGTTTCTTTCTCCACCTCTCATCTCCTTTCAATTCATTACTAAAGGTAGAAAGACCGAACAATTTGCCCGTTAACCAACTTTTGCCCACAACCATACTGAAGCCTTGAAAACAGCTTGCAATTACGCCTGAACGTCTTAGTAGGTTGCAGCCTAAGCAAGCAAAATCAGCTACTGCCTAAAACGGTAGTCGTGGGTTAACTCTATTAGTCGAAATGTGAAGTACATTAAAAATTAAACTTTTGCAATCTATTTTTACTGTGCATGCTTCTTTGTAAATGATCTTATGCACCTGTCTTTGAACTTTTACCTAAATAGGCAATGAAGAAAGATTTACGCTTTGTGCATAAATTACCTAATTAGGATATTACCTAAATAGGTTATATGATTGAGACAGATGCACATATGCTAAAATTACATAATCATTAATCAGAATGCGGAAATTGAGCAACGAAAAAATAACGTTTATTTGAATTTTCATCTGATTTCTGTCACTGAGATTTTTCCCCACATTTTTAACTCTTTCTGTCCATTATGCCTATTTAGGTCAAACGTCACTTCCACGAGTTCCCTAGTTAGTAGCTATTAAGGAACCCGCTTAATGCATATTAACGAAGAATGACATAATTGAGATTTAGAGAACAATTTTCAAACTTTAAGGTGGGGAAATTACGACCCGTTTCTCGAGAAGGAAATTTGCCGGTAACTTCGGTGAAATTCACCTGTATAGGTAGAATAAGTCGGTTGAAGTGGAATTTGGACCTCTAATCGAGTAATATAGCAATTGAACCAACTCGCTAATTATATCCATGCCTCCCGTAGTGTCTTGGTCAGAAAGGGAGAGCTAGTTACATGGATCACAATCAGGTTATGACCATTCTTCTTGCTCATGTAATTTAGGTTTTGATTTCGTTTATTTGTGAGTGTGTATATTCTCAATTGCAACAATAATTCCATAAGGAGGTCCTATTGTTTTCCCCATATATACACCTTTGTGTTGGATAACGGTATGGCTGCGTGCCATTCGAGAGAACAATCTGGGGGTATGAACCCCACTTAACTGCCAAGTTTGCACATGTAAAGTCTTCGCACTTGACCAACTAAAGATGACACTTTGCTAATTTTTGAGGCGTTCCTTGGCAGATACAACTAAGTTTATAGAGTACAAAATTTTGAACTTCGATGACGACAATCAGAAAAATAATAGAATTCTAGTACGAATAGACTACACTTTATTAGTTATAATGAAAATAAGTATATTATCGCGCATGTAATTAAGTATACAAATTTCAACTCCGAGAATTGAAAAACCGAAAAGACTAATCTCTGAGAAAAAAAAGAGTTAGTATGTTTAGAAAAAAAGTTGGGGAACTTGTGAAACCGAAAAAATGTGGAAAACCTTGGTAACTATTCTAATGGAAAATAAGGAAAGAAAAAGAAAAAGACTAAAAAAAGAAAAACCGAAATATAAGGAAACATGAAGTCGAAAGGGCAAGGTATAAACCGAAAAATAAAAGTCAGTTAGAGAAAGAAAAAGTAAAGAACCAATAAAAATTGACCGAATGGAAATGCTGATAGTTGAGGTAAGAAATCAACCAGTGAAAGAAAGAAAAGAAAAAAATAAAGGTATTAATGGGATATACCATTACAGAATCGAAAAGTATGAGTGTAAAGCATCAGAACAGTAAAATGAAAAAAGTAAGCCAAACAAACAAGTCAATGTGTCGGCACGAAAATTGAAATAATCTTTTCCAGTAAAAAAGATAATCAGAAGCGTTTTTCAATTGAAAAACGTAAAGAAATGTTGGGGTATCCTCAAGTAGAAAGCGAAAAAAAATAAATAAACTATTCGTAAATAGTGGGTATAAGCATGGAAAGTGAAAGAAAAGGATAAAGAAGCTAATTTAATAGCTCGAAATGTCATTAAGTGTATCGTGAGCAGCGCTGGGGTATCAAAGTGGAGTAAAAAGCAGCGTGAAATGAAGCAGGTTATTTTTTTGCAAATAACCTTTACCGAAAAAAATGAAAGTGATCATGAATGAAAATTTTTGAAACAACGACCAAAATAATAATAATGTACAATAGAAATGAAAAGCACCGAAAATGAATTGAAAGAAGAATAAACTTTATTAGATAGCAATGAAAGCGTTAAAGTCAAATTCTTCACGTTTGTCAGCCAAGAAATCTTCAACCGACCCATTCAACAAGGAAGAGTCGAATTCGATAGGTTTCTTCAAGCCTTCAAGATCCTCAGTTTCTGAGTAATCAGAAGCAGGAGTGAGAGCATCAACTGGTTCTTTTTGGGAGGAAGCCAATGCTTTAGCGTCATTTTCCAAAAACACCTCAATTTGGTTATTCAACGTCATGAAATCTTCCAACTCGGCCGATTTAACTGGAGTAACTGGAGTAGTTGGAGTATGAGGAATTTGATTGTTGACATTGTAGGTCTTCTTGGAAGGTTCGGAACGTCTGTGTTTCAATTGAGGCTTGTTAACACCATTTTGTTTCTTAGAGTTAGGACCATTATAGGTTTTAAATTGGAAACCGCCTTTAGCTTGCTTCTTATTTGGAACCGAACTGGTAGATCTAGATCTTTTGTTGGTGTTAACTGGAATAGCATCAAAACCACTGGTGGTTGGTATTATAGGCATGGAGTGTGAATGACCATGACGAGAGATTTGTGGCTGTTGTTGTGGTTGTTGTGGTTGTTGAGGAATTGGATTGAAGTGACAGTTGTATTGTAAAAATTGTTGAAAAGCAAATTGTTCTTGAAGTAATTGCCAATTCATAGAGGAGAAATCATTTTCCAATTGAGGAAATTGTTGTTGTGATTGTTGTTGTTCATTTGAAACGGGTGTTTCATCATTAACGGCAGTGAAATCTGATTCTTGAGATTGCTGCGATTGAGGTTGATTGAAATCGATATTCATAATACCTAAGCCAATGTTGACATTTGGGTCAAAAAAAGTATTTTGGTGCGCGTTGTCATCGGCGGACTGCATATAACTTCCAATACGGGTAGCATTATTAGTTGCATTAATTGGAACATGAGAAGTACCAAATTGAGATTGTGAGAAACCAGAAAAGATGGAATCCCCATCATCTGACCCAATTGAGCTGATAGAGTCATTAGAAAAATCTAATAAAGGTGATTCAACTGGGGAGCCAGAAGTGGAAGATTGTGGTGACACAGAATTACCAATTTCGGAAGTCGCATTTTTTGTAACAGTAGCACCCAAATTTGAAGCGGCTTGATCTTCTTCATTCTTCACAGGAGATAAATCAACAAAGACAAAATCAGTTGGCATACCTGGTTTAGTCTTTGGTCTTCTGGAAGGGGGTTTTCTAGTAGTATACTGCTTGCCGGCAGCAGCAATTCTTAAAGAATTTTGTAAGCATTCAATGGAGCTGTTAGATGGTTGACCTGGTTGTTGAGTTTGAGATCCAGAAGGTGTTCTTCTGACTCTCCACAACTTCTTACCATTAGCAGGTGGTAAAACCTTGGGTGATCTAAGTAGTTGACTGTTAGTATAATTGTCTTGTGTACCGATTGGTATAGGGTATGACATACTGTTTATTCATAGTAGACATCAAGTCCTTGATTTAGGGGTATCAAAGGGGAAAGGGTATAAGAGGGTATTCTTAAAATCAATTGGACTCTTTGCTATAGAATGAAGAAAAAAGTAGGAAAGAGGAGAATTCAAATTCTTGAAAAGAAGGTGGGAATAGCTGATTATTTATCTTGTGGAAAAATCAGTTACTGCTCAATTCAGAATGCTAATTGGCAATCTGGAAGGGGGTAACCAAAAGTCACTGTTGGGTTTTGGTTATACCTTCGGGCAATGGGCCATGCATATTCGGAAGGGATGGTTAATTAGCTTTCCCAACTTGGGTTTATTGTTTTTGAAGATATTTCATATAAACTGAAAAAAAAAATTGTTAAAAAAAAGAAATAAAATATTTAAAAATAAAAGCAATATTTAGTGGCAGATGACAAAAGAGGTTAACAATGAAAATAAAGGTGGAAGTTGCAAATATATGATGAAAGTGCTATAAAATAAAAAAAATAACTTGCATGAATGGAAAGGACATGTTAATGTTGTGCATGAATTTTGAGTTATGAATTGTGACCTTTTCAACACTGAGTGCAAAAACTATTTTTTTTTTTTTTTTTTTTTTTTTTTTTTTTTTTGGGCTTTCCCCAGATTTCGACACCTGGGTCTGCCTCTGATTTTCCAAGCTCCCATCGCCCCCACTTCATGTTACAAGATTACCTCTCAGCCAGTAGTGAGAGCAGGCTACTGTATGTCCTAGAACTTTATATCTGAGAGGGGGAAGATTTGTAAATGTTTGTCTCAAAACAGCAATGATATTAAGATCACTAACTATATTGTCAAGTTAAGCAGCTGATCCCATTGATCAGTAGGTCGATTAGTTAGGAAAGCTGAAATTTTAACGAGCCCCGAAAGGGCTGCGTAACCGCACTTAACCTTCCCAATTGGGCTCTCTCCACTTGCCTCTTAAGCACATGCTTTTATTATTTTTTTTCTGCGGTTGTCCCTAATCTGCCTCAGAGACTTGCGCAGAGCTCATAGCAGCTTCCTAATTTTTCTCACGCATTTAATCTTTTTTTTTTTTTTTTGTTAGTAAATTTTCGGTGCTGCTACCAGTCGTGCAAAGATGATTTGTTTTCCTTTCACACAAAAAAGGTGATAGCACAATATTTTAACAATAGCAGTTTACCGAGTGCACTGCAAATATTCTGGACGACGGCTTAAGTTTGGTATGAGGTTACCTGAATAGGTTTAGTAATAACACTGGGTTTATTTTAACCGTCTTCTTGTGTACCCTCATTCTGCAGCCATCCATTTCAGATAGACAGAGCCCAAAGCAAGAGAGAGAGAGAGAGTGAGAGAGAGAGAGAAGACAGAGTTAAAAGCGAGAAAAAGAAAAGAGAGACGGCACACCTCTGCTCTGTTTGCACCTATTGGGAGTTGAGGAATAGTGACGACACCCGAAGCAGAAAGTACAGCACAATCGCTCAGCTACATTACTGGAACTACCCGAACATGATATGGGTGGACTTGTAGTATAATTTTTTATATTCACACCTTGCATGACTTTTTGATTCCGTTCAAAATTTGTAGTTGGCAAAAAAAAAATCATACAAAGAAAAATAATAGTACAACATTTGATGATGTTTGCTTGCCGTCCTGATATTAATTCTTTAATTTCAGAATTTTTTTATTTTGTGGGCCAATACGATGTAAGACAGTCTAGACGAAAGTGTCATACAACTTTTCTTTTTGTTTAAACTTCTATTATAGACGCTATCAACACAATCATTTGAAAAAGGAGCCAAACTGTATCAATTCACCACCTTCTATTTCGGTGAAAGTGGGTTTCCTTTTCGATCACAAAAACTTCTTCTAGAGGGGCTTCATTCCATTGAAGAGCCATGCTTCCGAAACTTGTTATTACAATCATTGGCTATTAGGTTCATAATACCCCTCATCTACAATTGAAAGAATAACCAAACGGTTGCCTTACACATTGAAAGTCATAGCAACCGGAATTTCAGCTGCCAATATCATAACTGATAATGAGGACATAAGCAGAGTATAGGTCCGTTACTAAAAACAAATTATGCAAATTAAAAAAAAAAAAAAAAGATCCATATGGGTCACTAAATCACAAAATTGACTTCAAACCTCCTATTTGTGTAAATACAAAAAAGAAAAAAAAATTTGGGACATTTTTCTTCTTTGGTACTAAATGCATTATTCCACCCATAAAATTTTGGTGGGAACTACTGAGTTTTATGAGTTTGTGATAGTTTTTAGACAGCGTCCACAAAAAAAGATGAGAAATAAATAATAGAGTGTGAGCTTCTGGCTCGCATGCAGAATTACTCGTATTCTTGCAGATGAGGGGATGGTTTTCTCAATTATTTTCTGCAGATTATTTTTTTTATTTTATTTTTATTTCCTTAAGGCTTTTTTTTTCGATTCTCTCTAAGACCCGTTTAAGCTATTAATAAATAGTATAAAGTCGAAAGTGTCTTAGTTTGTTCCGGTGCCTTGCTTTCTGGAATATCACCATTGAATAGCAAGACTACTTTCACTTTCAGATGTTTCCAAGTATGTTAATTTTGTCCACACATCAAATATGTGCGTAGCCTCAGCATTGTAGTACAAATGTTACCGCACTGACACTTTGACTAAACAGGCAAAAAAAAGAAAGAAATGTGCCCAAGACAGAGTACAAAAAAAAAAAAAAATAATACTCCTCAATAATAGTAACCCCTTCCATGCAAGGTTATTGAAGGCACTCACCTTCATTAACTATGTGACTCTTCGTCGATAGTTTCTGAATGTGATTTTGAGACCATGGGCTACTACTCCTCCTCTCTTAATCGGGCCCTGCCGTTTCTTTTTATTGCCTTAAAGATACTGCTGAGATATCGGTAATGAACATGGTTCACACAAGAAAAAGTGGGGTCAAATTCAATCAGCTCAAAGACAATGAATTGACAATAGAACTATGGTTGTTCAAGGGGTAGAACAAGGTAAATGATTTGCATGAATGAGCTCAGTTGTTTGGCTTGATTGCGCAAGCCATCACTCAATTCCTGTCCATTCGATAAAGGAAACAAAGGAGCTCTAGGCTCCTGCTGATTGCTTGGGAGTACCAAAAGTCTTTTTGCAAAAAACGAACTTCTACAGTAGAAAAGAATATTTTCTGGTAATGGCTGATCCAATTGGCGGACATAAACTACTGTAAGATCAGCAATGTCAAAAGAATAGAGTTACCTGTAAATCATCATGAAAGTCCGGTTTGGACATGGAAAGTAAAAATCATGGCGTATTGCATTTCGGAGGAGATAAAAAATTTGGCAAAAAAAAAAAAAAAAAATACTCTTAATCAAGTATCCCTCAATGTGCCATTGTAGGCAAAAACCCTAGATGTGAAAGTGGTAAATGTATTGACTAAACAGTTAAGCCCTAATACGGGTAGAATCCCTCCTTGAACAATAAATAGTCTAGCTTAGCTTCGTTTTTGCTGCCAATTCCAAGGCATAATTTTAATATTCTAAGCTTACATTTCCTAAGTAGTCTTGGAATACCTCAATTGGTTCATATTGATAACAGTATTAAGCCGCGAGTTGAAGCCCCGTATGAAATACGTAATATATGCTTTTAGGCTTTTGGGAGTAATATTCACCTGATGTAATATTGCTAATAGATAAAAAAAAGAAAGGAAAAAAAAAGTGTACTAATTAGTCCTCATTATTGGCCTGAATTGGCCTAATTTGTAATGTGGGGTTGAGAAACGGTAACCGAATTCTTCCATTATAATAATGATGATAATGTAGCCCCGCCTCATTTTACTCGATATGAGCGTGAAAGTTTAAGCAAGCTTTTTACAACATTACATTCTGCGCTTAGTCGAACGCCATGCTTTCCCAGTGACCCGGTCGGTTGATATTCGGAAGCTATCATTTGAAGTTTGATTAATACGTTGAAGTTATCAAACGTCGTTGGCGCGTGTCATACTTTGTACAAGAAAAAAAAAGGAGCGGAATTGAGACTCATCCCCAGACTCTCATGTGGGGCCTGTACGTAATTTACCATAGTGAAGTTTAAAGAGGAAAAAAGACAAAAGGACGTTCTCTTATTTTCCCGTGAGATCTGAGGAAAAACAAAAAAAAAAATGCGGGAGCTTACTCCGAAGTTGCAGGTTTGATGCAGCAAATTACACTTTAAGTACTATGATTGCTACTCCCCAACAATAGTCAACTGAATGGGAGCTTTGTTTCGCTAATTGATTGACTTTTTATTGATCTGGTAAGTAAAATCACTTAATCAGTATTTGAGTTGGCTGAGTTTGTGCCATGATTATTATTTTGTCTCTTTCGTTCTTGTTATATTGCTACTGGTTTGATCGCTTATATCGCCCTGTACTCTGGGCAATTGTAAAACAACAAAAAAAGAAAAAAAATATTACTATTGTTTGTCAATGCATTTATAATGCATTTAATTAAGCTCAGACGAAAATATTCATGAACATTTTTGCCATCCCATAGTGATCTTGATTGAGATTGGATAATATTGATTCACAGGAACAATTGACGTTTGTGGCCGCAAAATTGTCCAGGCAACTAAAGTAGATTCAAAGTTGAAAAATGTTGGAATAAGGTTAAAGTACTGGTGCTAATTGTTATGCTCCTCTGTTGGGGAGACTTGCCTATTTAGTCGCATTTTTTCAGCTCCTACCTATTTAGTCACACCCACATTCCTAATTAGGCCTAATTGATGTGAGACAGCAATGCAGGAATGCGAGTTATAAAGCTGCACCATAGATGGCGTATCCAGTCGGTCTTATTCAATTGATTTGAAGGGTTGGAGAATTTGAGTTTAATAATATGAATTTTAAGCTTCTCTATGCTTCAATACTTGTTTTGTCGCTAAGTTCCATCTTAACTTGCTATCAATAATGATCCATATTTGAATGATAATACTGTGATTCAGCGATAACAAGTAAGACGTAATTATTGTGGGTCGATTCCCACGTTTAATGCTAAAACCTTAATACGTTGAATCTAGATCAGCCCATTGAAACTGACGTGTTTTGTCATCGTGAAGACTGGATTTGGGAACATCATAACCTCAAAGAAGTACAACCACAACTACGGAAACAAAAGAAACAAAATTGTTGGTCCTTCACAAAAAAAATGAAGCAATGTCTTTTAACAACTGCTGACGATGGATGGAAGTGAAATACCGATAAATGGGCTCATGAATTAGTACAGTGAAATCAACGAAGTGTCCGATTTAGAGTATAATTACCTACTTACTGATAGCCGTACGTACAAGCAGTTCGTATAGACGTTAAATGCATCCTGTTAAGTAACTCTTTTAGATGCCCTGGAGCTAAACACTGTTGCATTCCGAAAAAAAAGAAAAAAAAGGAAAGAGAGAATGAACGAAGGCATCATAAGCAGTAGGCTAATGATGATCGTGACTTACATATGTACAGTAGACTACTTGTGTACCTTTAGGCATATGTCGGCTATTGATGTGATATGGGTGATGAATAAGAAGGGGTATAAATTAGTTCAGGTCAAATTGATGTAAAAATTCTACCCAACAGATTTGTTTGTGCAATATGCGAGGTATTGTCTTTTTTTTTTTCCCATTTTACAGCTACTCAAATGGAGCTTACGTTTGAAGTTGAATCAGCTTGTACAACCAAATTAACTCATATATACGACACTGTAGCAACGGGAGATAAAATGATGCTGATGAAACTCTTCAAGTACAGTTAAGATACGTGAATCATAATTAATGTGCCACCTAGACTTTGACTTACATCTTTCACGTAGTATATGATGTTACTAGTGATCTGGTATATCCGTAGTCAAATCGGAATAATTACTTTCATGTCTTTTCTCAGGTAAGGCTGACTCTTCAATGCTTGAATTTCTTTTGGACGGTTATAACTCATTCAAATATGCAAGTAATAAAGAATTCGCATCCCGTAAACCTTTCCGATTGATTAGAATGCATATTTAAATAGGATGGTCAAATTTGTTGGATATTGTCCGATGGAAGTAATACAAAAGATAGAATTTTCCATGGGTATTGTCATACGTACATATCAAAAAGCATAAAAAGAAATGTTTTTGAAGTCACAAAAAGTGAAGACAGTTTTGTAAGCATGTTGTCCAAAAAATTAGAAATAAAAAGCTCTACATAACAGAAATCACATAGAGGCGAGTAGAAGGAGCAAAAACAATAGAAGTAGTATGTCTTATTCAAGCGACTCATTTCATTCTTTCAACGTTCATATGTAATTAATTAATCGTGCTATTTAGGAAATGTAATGACAGCTGTTTATATTTACGTTAGGCCCAAATAGGTACTCAAAGTTCGCACAATATTTTCCCGGTGTTTTTGTTATTGTTATTGCGAAAGTACGTAAGAAGTAATATTATATTTTGAAAACTAGTTAATTGAGTAACAGATCAAACGCACAAACATGTTCTGTTACTGATCGTGCCTCTAAGATTCTTGATTATATGTAGTCGAAAGCCGTTAATCCAATTAGGGCTACCCTGGGTTTTGACCGATTGATCTCTATCAGTTAAATGCGATGGGACTGTCAAGTTTAAAGTTACTGTTAGTGTGTAGGAGAAAAAGAGTAGTGTGCTGGATGAAAATTTTAGCTATATAAACAAGTACACAAATAAATAAAAGAAAGTATATACAGGAAGCGAGTCATGAACGTAATATAAACAGTGGAGTAATTACTGAATTATCGTCTAATGAAGACAATAAGAGGCGATTTAGCAAAATGAATTGCTTGCTGACATAAATAATGCGAGTTGATCATATATGGGATAATGTCAGAATTTCGTAAAAGAAGATAAGCAAGGATCAAGTAAAGTTAGAGCAATGTTCACCAACAAATTTCAAATAAATAGGAGTGGATATGAAATCTGTTAACAATAAGAGATGAAATCCTGAGAAGTAGGCCAGTTCTCTCTTGACGAGACCAGAGAAGATGGTTGTTATGAATACTTGAATCTTGTTACCTTTGGAAATAGCATTGTTTCAATGGCCAACAATTTTACCAATATGAATATCAGCCAATTTTATCTATCAAAAACAATTGCGAAAAGATCATTTGTAACTGCAAATTGTTGAACTCGATGAATCGAAAAAGACTTCAGAGTGGACACAGATGGAATAGAGTTATTTTTGCTCTTGACTTAATTTGTCCTGTTCTTGTGCTAATTTGTCCTGTTCTTGCTGTTCAACCAATTTTTTCAATTTTTCTTTGGCTTCAGGAGTATAGTCCAAAGTTCTGGTATCCAAAGTTTTCATGGTTAAACCAATATTTTCTCGTTTACGTCTTTCAATTTCTTCAGGCAGATGAGGTTCAAATTTGACATATTCGAAATCTTTACCAGCATCCCACATCATGTAGACCCCGGCGAACGTGGCAAGAGTCCCCACAAACACACGTTGCCAGAAGGGAGGAGTTGGAGGCAATGGAGGCATATTTATTGTTGCTGAAAAGGTTAATGTAGTAGTGCTATATCTGACTATCTTTTTTTTTTTTACTTTTTTTCTTTTTCCATTTGACCAAGACTGAGTGGTACGGAGGTATATTCTGTGCACGTGATGCACCCATCAAACCTGGTGACGGCACTACCGGTATAATCGCTTTACAAATCAAACACTCCAGAAAAAAAAAAAGAAAAAGGATTTAGACAAGGGGAACAGGAACAAAGGGAAGAAGGCAAAGACAGATAACGAGACAAAATCAGTCTATCTATACCTGATCCATCATTCGATCCTCTAATATAGTGCATTGCATCCGTTAGATTCGTTTTTTCCATTCTTGAACTATTTATTTTAATTCATCAATTTTGGCTTTATTTGGTTGATATTTGAATACGTTATTGACGCCTTTCAAAAGTTATAGTGGTAACGCATATAGATAGATATATACAATTAATACGAATTACCCACCCAAAGAAACAAACATATAAAAATAAAAAAATGGCTGCATTACCCAAGAGAATTATTAAGGAAACGGAACGGTTGGTAAGTGATCCAGTTCCGGGAATAGCTGCTATACCATCAGAAGATAATTTACGGTATTTCCAAGTCACCATTGATGGGCCGCAATCATCACCATATGCCAATGGGAAATTTCAATTGGAGTTATTTTTACCCGATGACTATCCTATGTGTGCACCCAAAGTACGTTTTATAACTAAGATTTATCATCCCAATATCGATAAGTTGGGGAGAATATGTTTAGATGTGTTGAAAGATAATTGGAGTCCTGCTTTACAGATTAGAACCATTTTATTAAGTATTCAAGCGTTATTGGGGGCACCCAATCCCGATGATCCATTAGCCAATGATGTTGCGGAAGATTGGAAGAAGGATGAAAAAGAAGCAATTAAAGTGGCCAAAGAATGGACCGAAAAGTATGCCGTCCCCAATTGATGACTTCGATATTACTACTGTTCTACCTGATTAATGATTTATATATAATTTTTTTTCTTAATTTTTTCTTTTGTTAATTTCCTGCCTTGATGGTAGTAGGATATATATCCTTCATATATATATTATAATATAGTATACATTTTAGTTTAGTCATAAGACTGCAGATAAAAGGCTTAACATCATAGTGCATCGGCGCTCGATCACCCAGGTTGAACAAAGAGCCTATACAGTGTTCTTGGTATTTTCATCTATGGCAGTACTGTCACACGAGGCTTAATAGAGAATAGGGGATTTTCACATAAGCGAGAGCGAATAAGAGCACAACCGGTGAATTACAATCATAATTAAGAGCAGGAGAAGAACAGAGAGGTAAGAGCAGGGAAAAACACGGAAACGGAAGTGGAAACGGGGTTAAGTTCCCGGAAGGGACAAGCCTGTTTACAAAAATTGGTTCCATTTCAATTTTTTTGTATCACAAAGCATTACATTATAGTATCAAAAATGAGGATGGTGATCAAATGAGTAGCGTTACATGGTGATAATCTTTAGGATTTACCAAGGGGACAGCCAGAGATGAAACAGGATCCAGCTTGAGATGGTCAGTACCATACGACGAGAAACATATTGGGAAACCGTAGAACAAGCGAGATAGACAACAAACATAGGAACAAGTCCCTTGCTTCAGTTTGAGAGATATTTTTGTTTTTCTGTTACAACAACCGCCCGTAGATGCCGGATGACAAACACTAATACTAAGAATTTTTATAGACGGTGACTACGGTTATGGAGTGATATAAAGCACTCTGACCAGTACAAACCAGGCAGTGGTGCTGAATAGGCTGTGAAACCCACTAAGAAAAAACCCATATAGAACAAAAAAAAATAGAAAAAGAAGAAATTAGACGAGATGCCATACAAAGAATGAGAAAACCAGACTACAATACAATAATACCACCAGATCGAGAGAACACCACGGAGGCTCCACGACATCAGAAATGCTGATTTTCCATGGAGATAACCTTTCGATTATAGAACAAAATCTAGTAGATACCAAAATCTAGTAGATACCAAAATCTAGTAGATACCAAAATCTAGTAGATACCTAAGTCTAGTAGATACCAAAATCTAGCAAAGATCAATACGTATACAGATGTATATTGATCTGTGCCAGGACCGATCGGTTACATACCGCCATATTCCTCTATGGTTTGTAGTGCTCATTTAGTTTAACAAGACCAAATTTGCGTTCTTTTTTTCTTTCTTTTCTTTTCTTTCTCTTTTTTTTTTTGTTTTGTTAGGAACCAGTCGCGTCTCAACTTTTCCTGTTCGTTTTTTTTAGCCATGTCCCTTTGGGAAGAAGCTGCCCCCATACAAACATAAAAAAACACATAATAAACAAAAAAAAAAATAAAAAAAAAGAGAAAAGTGTTCCTTCCCGAGAATTTTTAGCCCACGGTGAATAATCTTACTAAGGCTACCTCGGCGCTGATAAATCGAGGAATCAGCTTCAGCTTCAATATTCATACTGGTGTTATTATCTTTTGTATTATCGTAGGGGGCTCATAGGATGATTGTGATGGTTAGCGGTGCTGATATAGCCTCTAAACCGTAAACCACGACTAGAGTACTTTTCAATCTGATTGATTCCGATTTCAGCGTGTAGCTATTTTTATTTTCTTATTTTTTTTTTCTCAAGTAGGCTTATTTTAAATTTGTTTTTTTTTAAGTTTGTTAGCTCCTTCTGCTATTCTTTTTTTTTTTTTCAGTTTTTATTTTTTAGACCTTTTTTTTTTTTTTTTTTTTTTTTTTTTTTTTTTTTTTTTTTGAAACCTTCAAATGATACATAACCATTAACTGAGCTTTGGTTTTTTTTGTCGCTTCCTCTTTTCCTTGAACAATCTGGTCTTCTATTCCTTCTTTTTTTCCTGTTTCTCCTTCGCTTCATCTACTCATTCGCTCTTCTCTCTTTCGCCTATCTTCTATCATATTCCCCTGTCTCTTACTCTGTTTTTTTTTTTTTTTCTCTCTCTCGCTAGGTTGTGTTTTGCGTGTTCGCTTTGAATTTTACGCTCTCTGATTTCCTTGGTTCAAATATCATTCACATTCCCCTTGACACGGTTGTTTTAAGGCCAGCATATACTTTGGCTCGTTCAATTCTGCATTTCGTTTCTTTCTTCTTCGTTTCTCCATTTCCTTTCATTATTTTTGTAACATTAAATCACGTTAGTGAGTTCCCTTTTCTATTTTTTTTTTTTTTTTTTTTTTTTTTTTTTTTTTTTTTTTTTTTTTTTTTTATTTTTTTTTTTTTTTTCCCTTTTTTTTTTTTTTTTTTTTTTTTCTTTTTTTTTTTGCATATCACTGATTCAACAAGCCTTAAATCATGTCCCAGCTGAGTAACAGAAACCTGGGGGCACATGAGACCTCGCAGTCGGATATCCCCAATATACTGAGTCCCTTTCAGGATCAATCAACCTCGTTCACTAATGGGGATGAAGATACTCTTACTAATCAACATCGCCATCAACAGAACAACAACATAACGATAAACCACCCTACTCCTCAACTTGCAAATAACAACTCGCCCACGATCCGCAATGGTCTCAATACTCATATTCCTCCTCATATTCTTGCCAATACTCATTCGAACGTATCTACGCCCACGTCTCGGGATTTTAGTAATGAATCATTCAAATCAGCAAGACTGCCTCCTCCTATTCCAGGCCACAGTGGGTTTGGTAGTAGAACTGTGAGTGAAAGCAACAATTCCGATACCGAATCATTCACTAGTGTTTTACCCACTCCCAATATAAACACCTATTCTAACCCAAATCAACCCCCTAATCATCCAGCCAGTCCTACTTCTACTCGTAGACCGTCGCTTCGTTTCAATTTACCCAATAGTCCTCTGTCAACCATCTCGGCTCTTCCCTCGCCAACCACTTTGCACTATAGTAATAATCAACCGGGTAACAGCATTGCGTCTTCGTTTAATAATTTTTCTCATTCTCAATCCACCAATCCACCCAATACTATTCCTCCTTCAAGGCTTATCAATAGTAATATAAATAACGGTCACAATAACAAAATAGGATCTCCATTCTTGGATTCAAATACAATCTTGGAAAATGAGATTTATGATTTGAAAAGACCCCAGAGTCCCTTTGTTCAGGATTCTCAACAACATCAACCCTCGGGCGATGATAATAACTCCGATGATGAATATTATCAATCGGGTGACCCTAGCGATGTCAATCGTAATGAAACCGTCATGAAAAGACATAGATGGGGGACCACCAGAAATAAAAGTGGTCGTCCTCAAAAAGAAAACCTTAGTAGGTCGAAAACTCTTACCAAAATCTTGCATCCCAAAAATAGTAGTGCCACTAGAACTAGTAGGGCCAATACCCTTAGAAGTCGTCAGGATTCCATCCGGAAACCAAATACTCTCGAAAATGAAACCTATACCAATCATAATATTAGTACCGATGATACTTTGGGTAGTCATGGTGGTAACGATAAGAATAACGATGAACCAAAGGATCCTTCCGATCGTAAAGATGAAAAACGTACCGTTGTTTTCAATAAATTATTACCAGACGAATTTTTGGATCCAGAAACTGGTAAACCAAATACCTCGTATCCTCGTAATAAAATTAGAACCACCAAATATACTCCTCTTTCATTCGTACCGAAGAATTTTTCATACCAATTTCTTCATAATATTGCCAATATTTATTTCCTCGCTCTTATTATTTTGGGAGCTTTCGACATATTCGGGGTTCCTTCACCAATCTTGGCTGCCGTTCCGTTAATTGTCATTGTTATCATTACCGCCATAAAAGATGCAATTGAAGACTCAAGACGTACCGTAACCGACTTGGAAGTCAATAATCAAAATACTCATATCTTAACTCAGATAACTCCAGATCCCGATTTTAATTATCAAAATTTGAATGTTAATGATGAAAAAATCAGTTATTGGAGAAAATTTAAAAAATTAAACTCAAGGTTATTGTTTAAACTCATTGACTGGGTTAAAGAAAATTTAACCAAAGAAGGTAGAGCCAACAAAATAAGAAATCAAGTGGCTCAAGATAAAGAGAATAAAGATACTTACAGAAAAAGTTTGGATAGTGCTTATTTCGATGTTAGTTCTCCTCGTAAATCAACTAGTGATGGTAATCCATTCAATGACGATGATGATATTTTACAAAGACAACGTCAATCATTCATTCAACGTCGCTCCATGCAAACTGGCCGTCGTAATAAAACTTTGGAATTTTCAAAAAAATACTGGAAGGATGTCAAAGTTGGAGATATGCTACGTATTTATAATAATGATGAAATCCCGGCCGATGTCATCATTCTAGCTACAAGTGATGAAGATAATTGTTGTTTCGTTGAAACCAAAAACTTGGATGGGGAAACAAACTTGAAAGTTAGACAAGCCTTAAAATATGGGTCCACTGAACTGAAAATAAAAAGAGCTGATGACTTAGTTAATCACCGTTTCCAAATTGATAGTGAGGGACCTCATGCTAACTTATACTCTTATCAAGGGAATTTGAAATATGGTGATTGTGATAATGAAGATTCAGAACAAGGTATCAAACAAGAGTCAATCACTATAAATAACTTATTGCTACGTGGATGTTCTTTAAGAAACACAAAATGGGTAGTTGGTATCGTTGTCTTCACAGGTGATGATACTAAAATCATGCTTAATGCTGGTATTACCCCTACTAAGCAATCAAGAATTTCACGAGAATTGAATTATTATGTTTTGTTGAATTTCATTCTTTTATTTATTATCTGTTTTGTGTCTGGTTTAGCAAATGGTATTTATTATAGACGGGATCAAACGTCCAGAAATTATTATGAATTCGGTACCATTGCTGGTTCTCCTTGGAAAAATGGGTTGGTTAGTTTCTTCGTGGCACTTATCTTATATCAATCTTTGGTTCCTATTTCACTTTATATTACCATTGAAATTATTAAAACCGCCCAGGCCTTTTTCATTTATTCTGATCGTGCAATGTATTATGAAAGATTGGACTATCCTTGTACTCCAAAATCTTGGTCTATTTCTGATGATTTGGGTCAAATTGAATATATTTTCAGTGACAAGACTGGGACCTTAACTCAAAATTTAATGGAATTCAAAAAATGTACTATTAATGGGGTCTCTTATGGTCGCGCTTATACTGAAGCATTGGCTGGTTTACGTAAACGTCAAGGTATAGACGTTGAAACGGAAGGTAATATTGAACGTGAGTTGATCGAACGTGATCGTGTGAGCATGATTGAAGATTTAAGAGCAATCAATAAAGTAAGTCATGAATACGATGACCAATTGACTCTTATTTCAACTCAGTTTGTGAAAGACTTAACCGGTTCAAGTGGAGAACATCAAAAACAATGTAACGAACACTTCATGTTGGCTTTAGCTTTATGTCATTCGGTATTGGTCGAAGAGGATCCTAAAAGGCCAGGGAAACAATTATTAAAAGCTCAGTCCCCAGATGAAGCTGCCTTAGTTGGTACTGCAAGAGGTCTTGGATATGTTTTTCAGGGTAATACCAAGAAAGGCTTTCTTATTGACATTTTCGGTGTTCGTAAAGAATATCAAGTGTTAAATACATTGGAATTCAATTCAACCAGAAAAAGAATGAGTACCATCATTAAAATACCTTCTGAAAATCCCAACCAAGCTCCTAAGGCATTGCTTATCTGTAAAGGTGCTGATTCCATTATTTATGGACGTTTACTGAAAGCTTATAATGATCCAAAATTATTAGAGTCTACCTCTAAGCATTTGGAGGAATATGCTACTGAAGGTTTAAGAACGTTATGTATTGCTCAACGTGAATTATCTTGGGAACAATATCTTGAATGGAATAAACGTCATCTTGACGCTGCCTCATCATTGGATGATCGTGAAGCTAAAATGGAAGCCGTTGCTGACTCAATTGAACGTGAGTTAATTCTCTTGGGTGGTACGGCCATTGAAGATCGCTTACAAGATGGTGTACCTGATTCCATTGCCTTATTGGGTGATGCTGGTATTAAACTTTGGGTTCTTACTGGTGATAAAGTTGAAACTGCGATCAATATTGGGTTTTCTTGTAATTTATTGGGTAACGAGATGGAATTGTTATTATTAAAGTCACAATTTTCAAACGAGGAACTTAAGACATTAAACTTGCCACCGAACTTGGTATCCGATTTTAATCATGATGATGAAAAAATCATTGACCACTTAATCACCACTTATTTGGACCGTTATTTCGGTATGACTGGATCATTAGAAGAGTTAGAAAAGGCCACCAAAGACCATTCTCCACCTGATGAAGGTTTTGGTGTTGTGGTCGATGGTGATGCATTAAAGATGGCCTTAATAAATGAGGATGTGAAAAGAAAGTTTTTGTTACTTTGCAAACAATGTAAAGCGGTTTTATGTTGTCGTGTATCACCAGCGCAAAAGGCCGCAGTGGTCAAATTGGTGAAAGATACTTTGGATGTTATGACACTTGCTATTGGTGATGGATCCAACGATGTGGCTATGATTCAAGCTGCCGATGTTGGTGTTGGTATTGCTGGTGAAGAAGGTAGACAAGCGGTTATGTCATCTGATTATGCCGTTGGTCAATTTAGATACTTGGCCAAGCTTTTATTGGTACATGGAAGATGGTCATATAAAAGATTTAGTGAAATGATTCCTAGTTTTTTCTATAAGAATGTTATTTTTTCGATTGCATTATTTTGGTATGGAATTTATAATGATTTTGATGGGTCATATTTATTTGAATTCACCTATTTAATGTTTTACAATTTAGCATTTACATCCTTACCAATTATATTTTTAGGGGTATTAGATCAAGATGTGAGTGCCAAAGTATCACTTTTAGTTCCTCAATTATATCGATCTGGGATTTTAAGAAGCGAATGGACCGAATCCAAATTTTGGTGGTATATGGCTGATGCGATTTATCAATCGGCCATTTCATTCTTCTTTCCTTATTTGATGTATTATAAAGGATTCCAATCGATGAATGGATTACCAATTGATCATAGATTTTGGATTGGTGTTGTTGTTACATGTATTTCTTGTGTTGCATGTAATTTATATATTCTATTCCATCAATATAGATGGGATTGGTTATCGGCATTGATTGTTGCATTATCAATTTTGGTTGTTTATGGATGGACAGGAGTATGGACGGCCGCTGTTTATGCGGGAGAATTTTATCGAGCCGCTTATCAAATGTTTGGAGCTACCTCATTCTGGGCATGTACATTCATTGGGATTATCATTTGTTTAATCCCCCGGTTTTTCTATGATTTCGTGCAAAAATTATACTGGCCCAAAGATATCGATATTATTCGAGAATGTGAACAACGAGGTGATTTTGATGCGTATCCTGAAGATTATGATCCTACTGATCCCAAGCGTCCCAAGATTAGTCAATATAGTAATGAACATGTTAAAAGAATGAGTATGAACGTTGGCTCATCCTCACCAACCACCACCGCTACTGCTAATAATAGTTCACCTACCCAAATTTATTATAAAAATTTAGGATCTTCAAGTTCCACTGGGAGTGCTACTGATCTTGAACAACAACAAGGTTATTATGGAACCGCCCAATCACTGGCAATTCCCTCCGATACTACTATAGTGAGCAGTTACCATCAAGCTCCAACCCAATCGAGTATCAATGTGAATGATGGGAGAGCTCCATCGATAGTTACTGAAGAATCGGTGATTAATCGGAAATCGATGATTGGAGGAGGTAAAAGCTTGGATCCTCGTAAAACCAAGAGACAATCACAACAAGGGCCGGTTAAGAGACGGTCAGTGTTGGATATTTTCAAACGGAAAAGCCAGGGGGTTTCTTATTATGATAATAATTCTTTGATTGACACTTATAATTTTTCCAATGGGACACAAGAAGATTTATCGAATTCGATACGAACAGAAGAAATCGCGATGGAAGATTTCACCAATAATCACCAACGAGCATCTCGTATTTCCAATGATGTTCGTAGGATATCAGCCAACTATTCTTCCCAACCCCGGTGAGATGATGAAACGATCGTTTGACAGTTAACGTACGATTATTCATAACACTATTTACTTACTTTAGTTATATTCTTTTTTTATCCATCATCCTTAATAGATATATTATGTATATATATATAGACTTACGATTATAAATTTGAAAAAGTTTTCAACTACAGTAAAAGTAGGCAATTGCAAAAAAGATTACTGCTAAATCGCAAAAAAAACGGGCTAAATTGTCAAAATGGGTAAAAATTGGCAAAAATACTGCAATGAGCGAACCGGGATTAAAAAGTTAGGGGAGTAGACCAGGCAATATGGTAGATATACGATGAGAGGCGAGCAACTGACACGAAAGATACGAGGGGCAGAAGTGTAACCACTTAAAATAGCCCAATGGG
Source organism: Hyphopichia wangnamkhiaoensis (assembly GCA_030578475.1). NCBI lineage: Eukaryota > Fungi > Ascomycota > Pichiomycetes > Serinales > Debaryomycetaceae > Hyphopichia > Hyphopichia wangnamkhiaoensis. Next base: position 25,736 of record JAJMSM010000037.1, read on the forward strand.
AGAATCACGACTTCCACTGGAAGAATCCGGCTGGAAGTCAATTACCGGGAACGCCAGATGAAGTACAATACTGAATCTTACAGTGAGATCACAAGACACAATAGTCTCTCTTCTAGTCATGTCTGGCCACTTTGTCATTGGTCCAGCACGCTATTCTGCTGGCTGATTAGTCTACTGAGTAGTCTCCTACAAACAATAATTGCTTACTAGTCTACTGGTGGTCTAGTAAATATTGTAGTTTGATGCCGTTTCTATATAGAATACTTTGTGTAATTTTTCACTCTTCTCTGTTTGGACGCAGCACCCACATCAGCCCTAACCAGACAAACTGACAGTACCATACTATACTACACTGTACTATATTATGCTATAGTATATACAATATTCCCAATCAGTACCACTGGTACCAGTGGTACTGATTGGGAATCCAATAGTATACTAATAGTGCTAGCAGTGCTAGTATAGTAGTAATGGCCGCAGGCACCAAGACCAGGGCCAACTTGTAAATACTGGCGTAATTGGCCAATCACAGCGCGTGATTTCGGAGCCAGACAGGCATACAAATCTCAATGGGCACACGAATTCATCCATTCTTATACTTTTCTTTCTTTTTTTTTTTTTTCACTTCTTTCTTTTTTCAAAATTATACTGGCTTTTGATTTGTCCGAAAATGCCCGTTTCCACTCAGTTTGTTTTTGGGTTATCTTTGCCAGTTTGTTGTTGGTTTTTTTGCAGGTTGCGCCCGTTTAGTGCAGGTTACCTTTGTTCAATCGCGAAACTCGCGGGTTTGAATGGAGGGTACCGCGGCAACCTGCAAAGCGCTGCGGGCCAAGCTGCAAAAGGACCAAACTGTAACCGGATTGTGTTTCACACAGAAAAAGTAAAAATTTTTCTTTTCGTTTTCGTTGAATTTCTGTAAAATTCTGGCTGTCCAATCCGAGTAATATATATTTGACAAAAAATCACCCCTTGGTTCAATGATTTAAAGGGATTTCTTACTCTTCTTGTTCTTTTTTTTTTTTTTTTTCTTTCTTTTTCTTCTTTCATTATAGTTACATCCCTATATTACTTAGCACTAAGTGTATATAACTCTATCTATTCAATAAATAATCAACAATGGGTGTCTCTGATTCTTCTTTCTTCATCGATTTCATGATGGGTGGTGTTTCCGCCGCCGTCTCCAAGACTGCCGCTGCTCCAATTGAAAGAGTCAAATTATTGATTCAAAACCAAGATGAAATGATCAAACAAGGTCGTTTAGCCAAGAAATACGAAGGTATTGGTGAATGTTTCAAAAGAACTGCTGCTGAAGAAGGTGTCACTTCTTTCTGGAGAGGTAACACTGCTAATGTTATTAGATACTTCCCAACCCAAGCCTTAAACTTTGCTTTCAAAGATAAATTCAAGGCTTTATTCGGTTTCAAGAAAGAAGAAGGTTACTGGCCATGGTTCGCCGGTAACTTGGCTTCTGGTGGTTTAGCTGGTGCCACTTCTTTGGCTTTTGTTTACTCTTTGGATTACGCCAGAACTAGATTGGCTAACGATGCTAAATCTGCTAAAGGTGACGGTGCTAGACAATTCAACGGTTTATTCGATGTTTACAAGAAGACTTTAGCTTCTGACGGTATTGCTGGTTTATATAGAGGTTTCGGTCCATCTGTTGTTGGTATTGTTGTCTACAGAGGTTTATACTTCGGTTTATACGATTCTTTGAAACCAGTTGTCTTGGTTGGTCCTTTGGAAGGTTCTTTCTTGGCTTCTTTCTTATTAGGTTGGACTGTTACCACCGGTGCTTCCACCGCTTCTTACCCATTAGATACCGTTAGAAGAAGAATGATGATGACCTCTGGTCAAGCCGTTAAATACAACGGTGCTTTCGACTGTTTCAAACAAGTTGTTGCTGCTGAAGGTGTCAAATCTTTATTCAAAGGTTGTGGTGCTAACATCTTGAGAGGTGTTGCCGGTGCCGGTGTCATTTCCTTGTACGATCAATTGCAAGTTATCTTGTTCGGTAAGAAATTCAAATAAACTAATTAGATCTATACAATAATTGAACCAGTTTTCTTCAATTAGAAATATTTATCTTTTATATTACTTTATTTTATTTCCTACAATCAATCTCTATCCTTTTTTTTTTTTTTTATTATCGTTAGTATTATTGATTTAATTACTATTAATTAATTGTATAAATTTTTGTATATATTAAATTAGTTTTATTTGTTTATCTTAACTTTACTTTAAAAGAAACAAGAATATATAGAGATTGATGTCTTTTTCATACTTGAGTCTTTGTAATTCATTAATGAAAATTTTTTAGTATAAAAATAAACTAATAATCATTACTCCGATCTCTTGTGAAATTTTTTCTCGTTTCGTTTTTCTCGGTTTGGCTCTGTCCCGACGGTTTTTCTTTGTGTTTGATTTGATTGCTTTGATCAAAAAAAAAAAAAAAAAAAAAGAAACAAAAAAAGTCGTGCGTGTGGCAAAATAAATTGTGGTCGTGTCCAGCGGGATAAAATTGATAACCCATACCGTTGAATTTTTTTTTGCAATCGTAACTACTAATTGTAATACTAGGATTTAACTATATTGAATAAACAAAGAATATATAAATTAACACAATAATAATTAACTGTTTGAGCCATAGTCTTGTGGAATAAAGTAGTATAATTGAACAAATGTAGAGCAACCACCTAGTTTTATATGTCTTATGATCCAATGACATTCCACCACCTGTAGAAATTGCAAACATAATTATTCACAAGAAATGCCATCTGACAAAGAATATAATGAATGATTACTTTATCCCCCAAAGTTCAATTACGTTACGGAATCCCGGTTCAACGTTCGTTCAAACAGATATAAGAATACAACAATCACAATTTTTCAAAATTCAAATACAATAAACTGTATTCACTCTTTAAATCATAAATGATCTTTTCTTGTTTCTTATAACCCATTTTTTCCAATAATGAGTCACACTGAGCCAATTCGTTAACGTCGTTTCTTTTATATGGCCCACTGTTATTGTACTCATTGATTAAGGTCATGGAAAATTTACCCGGTTCAAAAATCCCAAGTATTTTGATTAATACTTGTAAAGTACTCACTTGATCACTTTGCCCAAATGGATAATTGGTTTCAAATGAAGCATAAGACCATCCACTTTCAGGAGTAATATGTAAAGTATAATAATAACCTCCGTTGTTGGCACTGATGGAATTAGACGAATAACCACATGGAGTAAATGAAAAGGCATCATGGATGAATTCAAATTTTTCAAAATCCGGTTGTTTCAAATCGTCCTGTTTACGTTCAACCTCATCATCTTGATTATCCTCTTCAAAATCCATATTATCACTCAAGGATGGAGAAGGTAATTGATTGGTTTGATTCGTACTGAATACACCGTCCAATCCAGTCATCTTCATCGTTTCCATTCCAATATCATGACCCAAGTCACTATCATCTTCACTATTATCTCCATTATCCACTAATGATTCAGCACCTGGCTTTCTGCTAGTGACAAAATTTTTGGCCTTTTGAGGATTCAATCGAGTCATCAAAATCTCAAAGGTCTGATCACCAACTAATTCCTTATTTTCGGTGGTCTGTTCACCACCCATATAAAGATACCAATGATCATCACTGGCAAAATCACCCACAATGTATGATTTGCCATTGTTGAAAAATTCATTCAAATGTTGAACTTCGTGTTTCCAATCACGATGAACGTGTTTTTGTTTATCTGGGAACATAAATGATCTTCTCGAGTAAAAAATCTTGTGAATTTCTTTACTTGAAATTGAACTGGTCGAATCCCCAGTAACATATTTGGAAACAACTTGAAATAATTCTTCAAGACAAGCCAAAGTGGTGGTAGTACCACAAGTTTTCAAAATTAACTTATGAGGAAATACAAATAATGAGGATTCGGATAAAAGATAAGCATCCATAAAATTGGAACTTTTCATGGATAAAATCTTACAATTAACCAAATCTAAAATTTTCACCCAGTCATCTAAAGGAATTGATCTTAAACCTTCATTATTAAAATGACTTGGAATTGAATTTTCATTGGACCAGAACCAAACTTCTAATAACTTCTCGGGCCCTTCAAATGCAAAGGTAGAGTCTAAATTTGCTGAAAGTTCATGATCAATATAAGTATCTTCGATGTAAGCAGGAGCAACCATAATTTTTTCTTCGTGTGGTTTTTGTCGATAAGTATTTTGGTTTTTTATGTGTTCCTTTTTTTTTGGTTTATTTGTTGTTTTAACTTTTTTTTTTTATGTTTTGGTTAAAGTTTCTTATATTTCTAAGGTGGATTGAAACTTACTCTTAAATGAAATATGCAAGAATAAACTAAATAAAAATTGAAACGAAGAGAGAAGTAGCAAGAAACGTTCCAATTGTTTAAATAGTCTTGTAATGATTCAAAAGGTCAAAATGAAACCTTGTAATTTTTTTAAGTTTTTGTAATTTTTTTGATTTTTTTGAAAGACTTCGGATTAACTAGAAGTTGCTTTTTTATTAACTGACAAAAAAAAGCACCTAATTCACACTGGCGGAAGGGGGAGGGTCAACAACCAAGTGAATATAAAAAAAAATTCGGAGGAGAATGTCAGCAAAAGGATGCGGAAGTCAAAACGACAGGGTTATAATATAGACAATGATGATGTAAATAAAAACTTAGAAACTGAGTAAAGCAGTTAAAATGTGTTTCTAAGCTGATGGTTATAATGGGGGTTTCTGGATGTTATCCAGGTTCTAAAAGTTTATTGGAAAAGATAATACGTCGTGATTCTTTCTTAGGCATAAACCTTAGAGATTATTTGAAAGACAAGGGGTGGAAATCAAATTTAAAAGAATATGATTAATCCAAACGGAATTGTTCTGTTGTTATAATCTTATCAATAGCTAAGTAAGGTCAGTTTTTAATTTAGTTAAAAAAAAAAAATTTCACCCTTACGCTAAAAAGATCAACAAAGAAGATGAACTTTGAAACAAACGATTCTCAAACGACTTGATTTGGATGTAGATCTGATTGGAGATTCTAGTTTAAACTAGCCAATAAGAAACAACAAAGTGGAATAAATATTAAAGTTCAATTTGCTTTATAAACCAATTAGCAAGTAACTATTAATTGAGTTTGCAATTGGACTATCGAGGCGGCTGAAAAAGAACAAGTAGCAAATAAGGCTGAAGTAAGTAGCTTCTAACGCTGCTGGGAAAGAACGAGTAATAGCAAGAACAAACAGGATCTTGGTCGATACTTATATCGAAGAAGGAAACAATTATTAGACCACTATTGAAAATTTTCAGTATTTTTGAATCAGTCACACATCTGTTATTTTCCCGCACTGCAATTTACAAAAAGGAAGAAATGTCTCAGAAAAGTAAAAAAAAATAAAAAAAAATAAAAATTTTCATATCTCCTTTGTATTTTTTTTTTTTTTTTTAAGGTTGTCTGAGAAAAACGTAGTATTGTTGCGAAGATGGGGTTGCTTGGCTCTCCTTTTAGATGAAATCGTGTGAACTTTACGAAACTGAATGGCTTGTGTATATGGTTCAGTAATTTAATCGGAATACCAATGTAAGATTGTGTGTTGACTCATCATGCTTGGTTGTTGCGCATGCCGGGGTAATCAGCCAAAATTATCACAAAGTGGGATACGGCAAATAGGTTCCAGTAGACAACAGGACATTACAATTGTACGAGCCGTTACTTGTTACAATTGGTCTAAAAAACACAGACATCCAGACCGAGAAAATGGCAAAAAGTGTAGAGTTTAAATAAGGAGATAAATAAGATGATTAGCAGCTAATCGAGAAAAAAAAAAGTATATAATTGATTTATATATGGAAAATTAGAATTAATCAAGAAACAAACAAAAATAGCCAATCAACAAGGATCAATATATAAGGGGAGAAATAAAGGATTCTGTTTTATAACACGAAAAGAAAGAGGGAGAGGTAAAGGAGGAGAGAAGAAAAGAGGGGGGGAGAGATAATACTATCAACTGTAATAAGGGGATAAATTAAACACTTGAAACAATTTCACTGGCATTTCTTAAAACTTCAACCATCTTCAAGCATTCTTTTCTCTTTTGAACGGTCAATTCATTTTCTTTGACCAAATCAGCCAAGTCAGGAGAGTTATACAATTTTTCTAATAATTCTTTTTGAATGTCTTCCTTGGATTTAACAATCAACTTCAACATAATGGCTTTTGGAACAACATCGGCCACGGTTCTCTTGACAATGTTGAAATAAGAGGTGATTAACAACTTAATCACTTCGGTTTCCATGGTTTCTCTTTCAGTCATGGTACCGGTGGCTCTTAACACTGGAGGTGGAGCTTCCATTGATTGTAATCTTTTTTTATTCTTTGATGAAAAGAAGCCACCAAAGAACCCATTGGAATTTTCATCCTTAGGTCCCTGTTGTTGTGCTTGAGTTGGTTGTTGACTTGGAGGTAATGGTTTACCGGATTTTGGATCAACAGCAACTTGGGGTTTAGGGTGGAATTTTTCTTCCACAATGGCCATAGCTTGAGAACCTTTCAATAAATCAGGATGAGCAGTATTAACATAAGTTTCTTCTGATTTGATAATATCAGTAACAAAAGTATTACATGGAATCAAGGCTTCTCTTAAGAATTGAATGAAGAATTGGGATAATTGTTCTTTTAATGATGGATAACGAGAATATTGGGTTTGATTAATAATTTGAGATAAAATTCTTACCAATTCATCAAAAATCAAATTAATACAACGAATGGATGGTTCTTCCATTCTGTGGATTTGTTGTTTAACTAAAACTTCGAAAGCTTGAGTACCCACAAATAATGATGGAGCCGAACCAGAAGTATTATGCATGATGGTTCTGATATCAGCATCTTTAATTTGATCATAAGGATCCAAGGCATTAATACCATTTTTGAAGATTTCGTGGAAAACAAAAGAAATACGAGCACCCCCACTTAATTCTTGAGAGGTTAATTCTTTAGCTTCACCATTTAAGATACCATTATAATCTTTGGTGAAATTGGTAATCATATTTAAAGCAATTGAAGTTGGAGATTCACTCATTTCTGGACCCAATAAACTTAATTCATTTTGATATTTCTTTAAAGAATGTTCAATTCTCATCTTAATATCAGGTAAAGTACTCTTGATATGATGTAATAAAATACCATTCAATTTTTTAGCTAAATATGGAGTACCACAATAATGAGCCTTAGCTTTATAAGAAGGATGACCTTCAAAAAATTCTCGTTCATCTTGTAATGCATCTCTGATGGTTTTCTTGGATTCAATATCTCTTTGACCTCTATTTATAACGGGGACATAACCAAATCTTAATGGAATGACTCTACCGGCTAAAATATCAATAACATCGGTACCTTCATCCATCAAATCAACTTTAGTTAAAACACCAATAGTTCTGGAACCTTCAGGATCAACTTCTCTAGCCAATTTTAAACCATCTGAGTTGGCCAAATCGGTATTAGAAGCATTAACCGATAAGATGATCGCATTTGGTTTTGAAATGAATTTCATGATCATTTCTCTAATTTGTCTTTCAATATCTTTTGGTTGATCACCAACTGGAACCTTGGTTAAACCTGGCAAATCAACCAAAGTTAACGTTAATACATGAGGAGAATAGATTCTTAAATTGATTGGAGCAGCAGAAATACCCAAATTTTTACCAGTTTTAGCATCGGTTTCTCTCACGATTTCTTGTCTAATTTCTTCAAAGTTGTAGAATCGTTTATTGGGTAAATGTAAGAATTCCCCCCATTCATCAGCGTTGTTTTCTGATTCTTCCCCTTTATCAGTCTTGGTGTTTATAGCGGCCAAATCACCATTTGATTTGGGGGTTGGTCTCTTGTTAATCAATTGCAAAATCAATGGTCGTCTGGTAACAATACCAGTCCCTCTGGGCAAAAAATCTCTCCCCACGATGTTTTCCAACACCGACGACTTACCACTGGATTGGGATCCAACCACGGTAATTTGTGGCAAGTCAACTGGGGAAGCTGAACCCCCACCTAATGGAGCCAAAGCATCCTGTAATTTATTTATGGTAGCGATCAAAGTCTCATCCATCTTGGCTGTATGTCTCTAGTTGTCTAACGTCTTGTAACTTATATGGGTATGTGATTGCCTCCCAATGGACTGTTAAAGATAATTGAAATATATATAAATATCTTGTGTTTGGGCGGCACCTGTGCTGATTTTCCCGGTTAGTCTAAAGGCCCCGAAAAAAACAAAAAAAAAACAGTTACTACGCACGAGAAACAAAAAAAATGATAGTGAATCAAACTTTAAGCGTGTTCAAAATGTATGATACCGGTAGGGCCACGACTCGCCTAACAAACCAAAAAAAAAATTCAAATGAGGCCGAAAAAGGGCTGAGAATGGACATTTAGGCGTTTTTCACAGCTTACTCAAACGAATAGAGTATTGAATTCTATTGAATGGTTCTACTGGTAATTGAATATGTAGTGTTGAATGTTTCTATTGAATTGTTCTATTATGGTAGTTGAATATTAGTGTTGAATTTTAGTGTTGAATAGTTCTATTGATTCTATGTACAAGCTGCTAGCAGAATTTCTCGATGTAGCTGTTGCTGGCAGTATAACTGAAACCTTTGAATAGGTTTTGATTGTTAGTGGTTTTAGATGCAGATATGGGGATTCCATCTTGATTATAGTCACTTACTCGCAAGCTGGTGAATTCCTCCGAGAAATTTTCGGCCAAGATGGGGTCGGTAATGACGGGAATTATAGGTGGTGTAATGAGAGAATTATTCTGGGTTTCGAGAGCGTGCCAGTTGATTTTGCGGAAAAATCGATGCTTGGTAAAAGATTCCCAATTTGCATCCACGGGGAATCGTTTATTCTTATTTTTATTGAGTAATCGTGTGAGTAAATCTTTTGCATCCAAGGAGAAATAGAAAGGTAAGGATAATTTGTTCTTGATGATTTTATCCTGGATTGCTTTATGGGAATTCCCCGTGAACGGTGGTTTCCCCGTCATCATATCGTAGATTACACAACCTAATGACCACCAATCAACGGCATAATCATATTCTTCACCTTTCAAAATCTCGGGTGCCATATATTCAGGGGTTCCGATGATGGAAGTACAACTATCATCCCCACCATTATGATTATTGCCAATTGATTTGGATAATCCGAAATCAGTAAGCACCAAGTGACCTGCACTATTGAGTAAACAATTTTCTGGCTTAAGATCACGATAAACAATCCCGAGCTTGTGCAAATGTCTTAAACCCAACGCCATCTGGGCACAGTAAAAGGCAACGTCATCCTCTTTGAAAACATTCCCCAACGTATTGGTAGCGGCCGTTAAATGGTGGAAAAGTTCTCCTCCTGGAATATATTCAAGAATAAGATAAAATTTATCATGATCTTGTAAAGCGTAGAATATTTTGACAATATTGGGATGATGGGTTATGTTGGTCAATATTTGTCGTTCCAGAATGGTTCTCCTGACATGGTTAGTGTGGGCATTATTATCTGATTGTTCATGAATTTCAATCGTTGGTTTTTTCAATTGTTTCTGCGCAAATAATTTACCCGTATACTTATCCTGAACAAGATGAACTTTACCATAAGCACCTTGTCCCAACACTTTTATCGGGATAAAATCACCTAACACTCGTTCATTAGGTTTTTTGGGGTGTTCCTCGGTTGATTTGGTTTTTTCTTCATCTAAATCAGCCTCATTTCGAAAATCAGAAGGAATCACGAATTCCAGAGTATGTGAATGCAATGAAGATATAGACTTGATGGACATTCTCCGGTACACAGACGATTTCCTTCTGTGGGCGGTCTTGGCAAATCTCGAGTTGGAAGGGGTGGTGGATAATGCATTGGGAGTAAATTGGAATGATGGTGACAATGAGGTCGGAGTACTCGAAAGAGGGTCAACAGTGATGGACACTCCATTCTGTCTTCTTGAGTCAGTTGGGTCTATGGACTGGCCGTCATTCAACTGCGTGCTTTGGTTGAACTCCGTGGAGAAAGAGTCTTCATCAAATGAAAACACATTTGACATCGGCATGGCTGTAAAAAAAAAGTTTTAAAAAAAAAAAAAAAGAAAAAAAGAAATAGAAAGTGGTCTCCGCAAGCTTGTAAAGTTCTAAAACAAAATGCTAAATGGGAAGTTTCGGCAGCTGAATGCTAGATGTTCATTTTATCATTAATACTATTAAAACATAAACTATATAATTATCATTAGGAGTTGGCTTCTCTTTGTTTCTTTTTTTTTTGCTCTGTAATTTTTTTTATTTTTTTTCTTTCGTATGCTGTATTTTTTTTTGCGTGGTTTTGCTTTGTATTATGGGGAATGTAAGACAAAGCTTTATTGATACGAAGAAACCATGGCTTGCAGCCGGTGGGGTATAGTAGCACTAGCTGTTCTCAATCAATGACATAAACATTGACCTCGATGTCTTTATGAAGGTCCAATACCTCTTCTGTGTCTTCCCATGGCACGTTAAACAATCCAGCATTAATCTTGGGCATGTTAACAGTGAGTCCTCGACCATTATCTTCGAAAGCATGGCCCTGTTTCTCTAAAGCACGGACTTGTAGCACGAGGTCTTTCATGGACTGGTCAGTGTAGGAAACGATATCTTTTGGGCCTAGCTTTTTTCTGCCGGCAAAGTCGCTGGTGAACAAACATGCAACGTAGAAATTATGTTGACCGTTATTACCAGGATCACTGGGAGACGAAGGAATCAAATATGTTGTCCCCAAGAGACCAGAAGGGTTATCAGCGTGTTTTTGACAGTGGTCCACGTATTTGTGGTAGGCGGAAGGAAATTTATTTTGGAAAATTCTTGCAACACCGGCACCCCAACTTCCACGACAATTGCAAGCATGGGCCAAAATCGAGATGGCGTTTTTATCCTTGGGGATATGAGAAAAAAGGTCTCCCTTGACGTAGTTGATCATGATAGGCGTATTCGTCTGTGGGCTAGGTTTCTTTAAGTTGAATTTAAGGAGAAGAGTAGGTATTTTCCAGTAATTCTCGTTTTGTTTGCTTTCGTTTTTCTCTGCGATGGTAATAATCCTACAAATTCATAAATCAGTCTCGATAAGATGAATATGTATATATAATAATAAATAAATGAAGATATTTACAAGAATGTCATTATATGTCGATGGTCAACCTTTCGCCGGCTGAGGCAAATTTTATGCCGTTGAGTTTGAATCCTTTTTCACACCCACACCCAAACACATTTTGCAACTCGATACTACTTCCCTCGTTGCCAACAGTCTCAGTGTAGGAAACATCCTCATAACTACATTCGAAACTGATACAGTCTTTTATATCATGGGGCAGTATTGGATCCACATCTTTGCTAAACCTATCGGATGGAGTTAACATGAAAAACTCGATTCGATCCCCTACGGAAAGTTTTGCCTCAGGGGAAATAGCTAGCATGTTGGCCTTTGCACCCCAGCCGCCTCCACCAGCAATAACTTCGTATTTGTGGGGGATGTCGGACTCTTGCTTATAGAGCTTGATATAAACTTGGGTATCTTTGGATCCAATACTCATGAGCTTGTCATTATTTTCAAGAAATTTGGCCGCAGGTTTCCGATTTATTTCTTTCACCAAATTTCCGGTGCATTTAGATATAAGCATAGGTTCACTATCTTGCGGATAAAGAGACGTCCATTTATCGAAACTTTGAAAGTTTTTCAAATTAAGTTTATTTTCGGGTAATGCAATTGACAAATCACATAAAGTTTGGCCTGCATTCTGCTGGCCCTCGCTTAAAGTGGAAGGTTGAAAGTAGAATAATGTCACCAAGTTCTGGGTTTGGAAAATAGTATTGGCAAGAGGTAAATTAATTCGGGTGGATGCATTCAAAGAAATTTCAAAATCTGACTTGATATTCTTCCAGTTCTCCTTAGCAGTGACAATATGAATGCCGTCTCTTGTTGGTGGAGGGACATTCTTAGCATCTCTTTCCTCAAGAAGCATGGAGCCCTTGATATTAATGTGCTCATCGAGCCACAACTCAGATACCCCATTCCTATGACTGTTGGGTACGACGCTATCCACCCCAGCCACTATAATCTGGAGGTCTCGTTCCTGGTGTAGCGCTATACTGCTATTGATGACCCCGCCCAACTGGGTTGGGGTCGATAGCACCACTAGTGACTTGGGGTCGAACAGGGAAGGTGGTGTCAATTGTACATCCTGTGGATTGATGGTCGTCTTAGAGTAGAAATTCCCTACGCGTCTCGAAACAGAAAAATGTCTTGCGAACGCCAAACTTCTCCGTTGCATCATTATGGCATGTCTTGTAATATGATTGATGTCAATGTTGCAACTAATTCCATTTGAGTTGAAAAAAGAACGTTTCTGATCAAAAAAAAAAAAAGATATTTCATCTTCTAAAAATCATTTATATGCAGGAATTACTTTTATATATGTACATACTATTTAATCTTCAACGTCGTTAATACTTCTCTTTTGGGGAACGGTTGTTTCATCCTCTGGCTTGGTAGTGTTCTTCGAGAGTTCTTCTTCGGCGAGTATGGGTGACAATTTGGCGGTTTGTTCTTCCAATTCTTTGGCTAGTTCGATTTCAGGACCTTGATCGAGAACTTTCTTGAGAACAGGACCCCAAATTCTTTCGTCGGTTTCGAAGAAATCTGAAAGTTTGAAAGTGTTTTTACCCAATTCCCAATCCGACTGTTTGCTTCTGATCAATTCCACCATATAGGCAGAGGAGTCCAAGGCTCTACCGAAATCACTGACTAGACTTCTTATGTAGAAACCAGAAGAAACATCGGCAGTGAGATGGATCAAGGGTAATTTGTCCGGTAAAGAAGACCCTTCTGGTAATAAGTTTGGCAGGTTTACTTTCTTGTCTTCTTCGCTATAGTCTGGATTGGCCAAGAAATCATCCGAGAAATATAAGGGGGAATCATTGAGGGTAGGGTTATTTTTCAATAAATGGTCGATGGGTTCACCGTTTTCATCGAGTTTACTTTCAAGTTTAGTGAACGAATGATCGTAGCTTAAAGAATCTTCGCCGTGAACCTTGATGTCGAATGCTTTCACTTGTCTAGGTTTGATGGGCTTGGGCAATGGTAATCCTTCTCTAGCGTAGTCATATAATGGTTTACCATCCATTTTCAAAGCAGAGAAAATGGGTGGGGTCTGTTTTATATCTCCAATGAATTTGACGGCCGTTTTGTCAACTTGTTCCCTGGTTACATGTTCAACTGGATTTTGGGTAAGTATTTCACCTTCGGAGTCTCCGGTGGTGGTGGAAATACCCAATAATCCTTTAACTTTGTAGGTCTTTCTACATTCAGTCAAGTAATGTTGCAATTTTTTGGTACCAGCACCAACCCCAACAATAATTACACCACTTGCTAAAGGATCAAGAGTACCACCATGTCCCACCTTAACTTTCAATTTCTTCACTTTGTTTTCTATTTTGGACTTGCTCCATTTCTTATCACAGCTTAAGTTGTTTCTGGTGGTTTCTTTGGCTGCTTCCAAATCACTGGCAAATACCTTGGAATCTGTGAAAAGTTGTTGTAGGTCCAAAATACACCGTGACGATGTGATACCACTTGGTTTTTCTACTGCAAATATTCCGTTCATTCCTCTCGTAATGCACTTAAACATAGACTAGTTCAGGGGGATATATGAATTCGTCAACAAGTAATGGAATTGGGTAGATGTTGAAATAAAAAAAAAAAAGACACTCTCATCGAGTATTTCTTTATGCGCAAAAAAAAAATGAAATGAAAAATCGCAGCTACTAATTGTAATGATATGCTAAGGATATATTATTAGAGTTCATGCTATATACGTAAGATCTATTGTTTCCGATTTGTGATTTTGGGTATTTGAAAGTCAAGCTAGATGTCGATGTGTTAGTAAGCGTTATTGGTGATATTTTTTTGTGAACAAAATACGTACTGAGAGATAGCCGCACCTCCTGGGTGATATGACCTTAACATCTCTATTATTTGCATGGAAAAGTTTTTCATTGATACTTGTTTCTACGTATTCTTCGAGCTCGAGTAGCTTGCTCTGGGAATAGTTGGTAATCACGTATCGACTGATTATCTTGGAATATAAAGTGCCAGTTATGAGGTCAAGCGTATTATCGAGGAAATTACGAAAGTTGAATGGATCGAATGCGGCCGCTAGATACTCGTTGACGGTATTGACAATGGACTTGAACTCGCCCTCTGACACTAGTGCGGGCACTAATGGAGTCATGGACGTTGGCCCAAACACGTTATGATCGTCGAGTTCCCCAATTGGGTGGAAGGATTCGACACCTTCGGTGTCGGACAATGACGCAGGCTCTTTCCCCGGAATAAAGCACGAGAATTGCGGAATGGCGTAGGAAAAGTCGATGGTATCGTATATTCGGGGCACTCTCACTATTCGAGTAGTCTTGTACGTTAGTGAAGATACTGGGGCATGCGTGTTGGGGAAATGGGTAACCACCACGGCTCGATTGGTGGATGATGGATTGCCGTCTGCCGGAGACGTGGATGATGATAATAGCGAGCTATGTGATGCAGTTATGGGTTGGTAGTCATTCACTAAGAATTCGTGGTAATTGAAAAACGACAACGGTTCTTTCTGGGGCTCCAGCATTTCTGGACCTACATTGGTGTTGTTTGTGTTCGTATGGGACTCATTGTGCACGCCGTATTTGGTATTGGGATCATTAACATTAAGTTGATGCGCTTCCATAGTAGCATCGGCAGCCAAAAAAACGCAGCTGTGGTCTGAATCAAGTCCTGAATGGGTGACTCGATTCTGCTTATCGGTGGCTAGTCTTTGCTCCTGGCAATATTTGATCGTGACGATGATAGTAGCCGTATTCTCTCGTCCTGTATATAGATTTCCAACGTCACAATCCTTGACTTTGCAGCAAGTTCTTATTAGTGGCAGCCTCCTAATCAGTGTTCCTTTATTACTATATCTCCTGGACTAGTCTGGGTTTTCTATAAGCCTGTGCTTTTATCTTTGGTATTTGTCATTTATCAGTAGCCTAAAAGCCCTAATTAAACGGGAGGAGACAAAAAGTCGTTTTGGTGCAGGCACGCTTTTTCAGCTCTTCTACTTTTTTTTCTGTTTTTTTCATCGAGAATTAAAAAGAGTAGAATCCTCTGTAACACTTTCTCTTCTTCTTCTTCTTCTTTTCCTTAATGAAAATGAGAGTATCACCTAAGGATTCCTAGTGCACCTTCCGAGAAGATTTGGAGACTTTTAAATGGTATGTAACCTTCGTTCACGGTACACAGAGCATATTTTTTACAGGCTCGTCCCTCACTACAATGATGATAATGAGTCCAAGAGACTCCGTAATAAACCCAGCTCAATTGATAATTTTTGTTTCATGATAAGAAGGTTTAAGATATCTGACATACCAGCCTTGGCTTGTATTAATATGGGACACTATCTGTGTCGGTACCAATACTTATTGTAATACAGCATTTACTAACTAGCATCATTACAGTCAATTGACAAAGTTCGATTGGAATATTTATAGTTTCATAGTCTGATCCTTGAATGTACACTAGGTTCCACTACACTTTTTTGAATCCATGTAGATACGCTCGTAGCCAAAGCCCCCAGTATATGCCTTTCCTCACGGAATCAGGTTGATCTGCAAAAGCTTTAATTGGTGCTGAATAGTAATAAAAATTTTTGTTCTTTTTCTCGTTTTATTTTTTTTGTTGTTGAAATTTTTTGTTTTTTTTTAATAGTGAGACTAAAGTGAACAAAAATTTTTCACCATCAATAAAACACCCTCTAGGTTCATAATCCAACAAGAACGTATTCAAGCCAGACGAGAATGATCCCTTTGAGACAATCAGCTGCTGTAAGAGGGTTGGTGAAGCGCCAGCTTACCGGTCTCAAGAGTTCAGTTGTTCTTGCAACTCGTTTCCAGTCAACCACTCCTGATCAAGCTCCAATGAATCAAACTCCAGAAATCAAGTCAGAAAGGCCCCAACATTCTAATCCAAGAAACACGAGATCTCCATATAAATCCGAAAGACCTAGATTGAATAAGAAACTTGGAGAAGTCCACAAACAAGTGAAAGCAACCGTAGAAGCCATCTCGGGACCAAACGATATAACACCTGCTATTGAAATATTGGAAGAAGGTTTAAGTTATTTAAGAGAAATCCAAGTCGTGGAAGGTATTCCTGAAGATCAACTTTATTCCATTTTCCAACCTATAATCACCAATCTTTTCAATAAAGCATATGAACTGAACTCAACCGATGCCAAATCATTGGAAAGTATCTTGGACGTATTCATCAAACATAGCGTGGCCCATAATATCCATTTTACTCGTCTTATGGTTAAAAACTTACGTGAAACTCCAACTGAT
Source organism: Hyphopichia wangnamkhiaoensis (assembly GCA_030578475.1). Taxonomy (NCBI): domain Eukaryota; kingdom Fungi; phylum Ascomycota; class Pichiomycetes; order Serinales; family Debaryomycetaceae; genus Hyphopichia; species Hyphopichia wangnamkhiaoensis. The sequence goes on from JAJMSM010000037.1 coordinate 42,176, forward strand.
GAAAACCAGATTCAATATTATGGTGAAGTTTTAAGAATATGGGTTAAACAACTCGAGTATGGTAAAAGTTTAGACCACACTCTTCATTTTAAACCATACTACTTTTTAACCCCATTGACTTATAAATTATATCATTCTAGAACTTTAGCCTACTTTTCATACGTTATGTCCTGTTTGAAATCCAACACTAGTTATGACGTTAATGATGCCATGAAACTTTTACAAGTAACTGGTAATTTACCATCTACTTACGGGGTTCAAGAAGTCTTGAATAGATATGGTTTGAATGATCTCTTATCAGAGGACATTGAAGTCTTCACCAATCGTTTTGAAAGCTTGGAAACAAAATCCATGGATCCTAATGGGATCTATGTCATGTCTCAATTGAAATTGTTCACCACGAAAAAAGATGTCAATTCTTTAAATAAACTTTATGATCAAATCAAGGAATCCTCCGTAAATAATAAAATCCCAATTACCGAATTGACCATCACCAACATTATGAATGGGTACTACTCTTTGCGTCTGTTTGATAATGTATTCAGACTTTTCCAGGATATTCTCTCTAATGGAAAAATACCTAGTTCTAACACCTGGGATGTAGTGTTAAGATCAATTGGTCATGCTGATCATGTGAAGAAAGTTGAAAAAGAGGAAAGACATCAAGTTCTCAGAAACTTTGAATCCACTCTTGCTACTGCATTGAAAAGTGGCTTGAAAGTTGACTCTAAAATAGTTTCTTCAGTTGTCGCTGGTTATTCCAACTTGGGTGAATTTGATAAAGCATATGATTTTATCGACAATCACAGAGACCTCCCAATCGTTCACTCTACTAGAAATGCCATTATTATCGGTTTGGTAACCAATGATAAACTTTCCTTGGCTGAACAAAAGTACAAAGAATTCGAAAAATCAAATTATATTCCATCAGGTTCAGTCATGAATTCTTTCTTGGGTGCTTATGCTAAAAAGAATGATATTGATGCAGTTCAAAGTATTGTCAAGCTTATGAAACATAAGAGAATCTCTCCTGATATTGCTACTTACACCACTCTTCTTGATTTCTACCTTAAATCTTATCGTCAAAAGGGGTTGGTTCCAAACTTTGAAGATTTATTCGAAGAGGTTGGATTAAGTAGTGAAGTTTTCTCTAATGACTTTGTTTTGTCTTCGTTGATTTCAAGTTTAGCAAGGGATGGGGTGAATTTAGTGGCTGCCCGTGAATTGTTTGAATCGGCTGGTAAGAGAACCAAGAGTATTCGCTTTTCTCCTCAAGTGTTAACAGTTATGGTTAAAGCTGAAATCGATCATGGTTCAGTTTCCCTGGCTCAGCGTTACTTTAATAATTTGATCAAGGTAGCGGATACTCCTAGAACTTGGAATGTTGCACTTACAGCTGCTTTAAGAAGAGATGAAGATCTCGCATTAAGATACTATCAAACTTTGAAAGAACGTGCTACCAAATCTTCCGTTAGACCAAATTTCTTCACTTACTACTATTTCATTGATCACTTTGTCAAGAAAGAAGATTCCAAACATATTCAATACTTTATCGATGAACTTGCAAACTCTGGTTTGAAAGATATAGGTCAAGAATTACCAAAGATATTACAAAGATTGGAAGGGAAATATTCGATCGATGCTTCCCTTTTAGCAAAAATCAATTAATGGTTGAACTTTTCTGTGTTTTCCCTCTCCCATCACTGATGGTCAAATCATTAAAATAAGGACCAAATCATATCTTGTACATATTATATAACTCTCTTTAATGAATCGAATTGGCTTGTTAATTAAATTTTGAATTAAGTTACAAAAAAAGGCACATTGAAAGCGTTAGGAAAACTTCATAAATAAATACTATATACAAAAACAAAAAAGTCAAGCGCTACCGTGCGCCACAGAGGAGGTTGCAAAAACAAAAACTGTAAAAAAAGACAAGGATTAAAATAAGGAAATGAAAGAGAAGACATCAAGGGTAAGAAAACAATTTTAACATGTAATTTGGGAGTTGGTAACATTTTCTATATGATACGTGAAAAGCATGGTGTTTTGATTTCCAGAAATCGATCAAAAACCTAAACCGCATCATTTAATCTATAATAAATCCAGCATCGTGTTTCTGGGTATGCAAGGAACATCCATATTCTCTCATCAAGCGTAAAGATTCCAAGAAAGAACATTAATTATGACTGGCTGAAATCGCCCATAGCCTTTTTCCAAAGAGGACCAGACCAATGTTCAAATCTGTCCACGGCATTAGTAACGCTATCTAAAGCAGGTCTGGTATCTAACATGAAAGAAGGCATTCCAGTTTCTTCGTCATCGGGAGCTCCGTAATAATCGATGATATATCTCACTTCTTTCCAACCTTTGTTCTTACCGGCTGATCTTAAAACAGTCCAATCGTGTCTATCGAATGGTGGCTCGGTATTAAATGTTTCAGGGAAAATCAGGCCTAACCAAAGGTACATTTGAGCTCTTGGCGATAATTCGTGGGGTTTACCAGTAAATTGTAACAATCTGGGTTCAACTTTTGTTTGTTTGGTGTATTTATCTTCCCAACCTAAGATTTGTTGCCAAGCCCCTTCATTTAAGAAGTTATGAACTTCCACCATGGACTCAACTGCATCTTCTGGAATACCTTGACCTTTACCTTTCTTTAACATGGCATTTAACATTTGTTGAGGTGAAGGGTATTCCCAGCATCCTTGATCTTCTGACTCACCTCTTGGAATAGAAGAAATGGTTCTTTCTGTGGACAATGTGATTTTCTGACCAGGGGCTCTTTCTGATGATATGGCCATAGGCATGTTATTTAAAGGATTCAACACCTCCACATCGTCCTGATTTTTCACAGGACAATCAGCAATATTACCCCTGGTATCTGGTTTAACTGGACATAATGACTGGGGTTGTGCTAAGCTTTTGTGATCGATGGGGCACCCTCCGGAAGATGAGGAAGACCCCCTGAGAGTCGTCTTAGAAATACTCTGCTCTGCCCAAAACCAACCCATGTTGAATATAAGTATCTTATTATGCTAATATTATTGAATAGATGAACTATCGACTTAACGAGCTTCTTGTCTCTAAATTGAGAAATAAACCTATAAGTATATCAACTATCTTGTGATGAAATAAAAATAAACATCTCAGCAGAAAGACAAAAAAAGAAAAAGAAAAAAAAAAGAAATTCTTCCTGTTGATTTATCTGGCACGTGACCAGATTAGGTCAGCCCAAATTGTGAAAACATAACTGGTCAGCCAAGTGTAGCTGAGATACAACTCTCGACCGGCCACCAGTTGGTCAAAATCCCATGGATGACGTAGACATTACCGATAGTGACATGAGATCATACTTTTCATGTGTTCGTCCGACTTTTTCGAAATTTTCAAATTGGAAAATTGGAAAATTTTGCATGAATATTAACTAATTCGAAGAAAAAACAAGGAATCCCGATGGTTGCCAAATTGTGAAAAATAGACAGCACTGCAACTACCGGGCATAATTCTAAAAAGATTTAAATGTATGGTACGAGAAGAGTATTATAACTTCATTTGTAAGAATTAATGGTTTTTATATTATTATTTGGTGTTGAGAATTGATAATACTCCTGAAAGAATGATGATCTACGACTAATGTCTGGCCTGACAAATAATTTATACAATCATATTTGGTTATGAATAGTTCTGGGGTTCATTGATGTGATTAAAATAATTGCAAACTGTAAAAAGAGTCTCCTTAGAGGGGTATAGTTTGTCTGCACCATCTCCAATAGATCACTATATCCACATTTTACATACCGTCGGTAAGTGATGTCAGTTATTTCACATTCCATAATATCAATTTACATGGGCGGGATCTACCAAACTGCAAGCCATATGGGCTAAGGCAGCAAACTAGTCCTGAAGAATACTAATTAATTTTTTACTATTGTTATGTTAGCAAAAGAAAAAAAAAAAGAAAAAAAGGTGAAAAAGGGTAAAAAGTGCACATACAATTTAACCAGTAGTGGTAGTAATAGGGAAGGCTATTGTTCTTGATGAATCTATTGTTAAAAATTGGAACCAGTGCTATAAGGGTTTTTGTAGTATTCATTGACATAAAACAGGGACATATTGGATCTTCGATTGCCAAGACCATCAAACACTCTGACTGCAAGAAAAATTTTTGTTAATCTTGATATATATTTTCATCAAGATAACTGTTAGTCAGATCGGAATAAGACTTACCCATTGTCAGTATATACTATATAGATGACCCTAGCTGAGATTTTATTGTTGTTCACCCCCAATTAGCTTAGGGTTTGAAGACTTGATACTTGCAATAATTTTTCAGGAGCATCATCAAGGTACGAATCGGTCCATATTTCGTAACATTGATGATACCCGATATTGAGTCAGTTCTTGTAGGTTGTAATTGTTTGATGTAGTCCAGTGCTCAATACATAAGAGCAGTTTCTATTGATGGAACAGGCGAAGAAAATTTTGAGATGGAAGTTCAACAAAGACATCATTGTTCCTGAGGGGTTGTTGCTACTTAATTTCAAGATTTATCATTCACTGATAAATATCTGAGTGGAATCAACTTCAATAGCTTATTATTAACAATGAAGAACCGACAATGAATGGGAGACTTAAGCAAATAAGAGCTCACAAGACGAGATACTCAGGATGATGAATCGAACTACTTCGACCAGGGTATGGTAGTAATTTTCTTGTTACTTTCAGTGGTGAGTGATTTGTTATCTAAGGGGACAATGAATGCTTTAATTTGGAATCAAGAACAGGGCCCCCATACTTATTGTTATACCACAGATTGATGCTGCAGATTTATTCTCTGATCGAATAACTGATTCAACACATTTTTTTGATTGCTCCTTAAATAACACACAGTATAGCTCTTACTATTGGTCCAGTCCAACTTTATCGGGGGAATTTGGCAAATGCCATTAATAAAAGGTGCCATTAGAGTTTCACTATTATTTCACAGACGAACAAAGAAGAATGGTAAGCTCTGGAAAGTTTAAGTTCGGTGAACAAACAGTTGATTCACAATCACATTGTTCAGCTTAAGTAAGGCACACCCCAGGAAAGAACCTTATGAATTTTTTGCTTCACTTGCCGGTGAACTTTGTTAATATGGCTAGTTTTCTCACCCAAGTTATTGTCAGAGGGGCACCAATTAGTGTTTAGAGTTTATTTGTACAGTTACACCATCGATTTGAGCAATGTTGAAGTAGTTTCCCCCTCTTCCTCTACCCTCAACGAAGGCTGGAGTCTAGCCGTATACCCTGGTGCACATTCCCATGAAGCATACCGACAATTAATTTAAATTGAGGACACGGGTTGGGATTTCTTCTGAAAGTAACCATAGCTGCTAATTTCTACCGAGAAACGAGGAACCTATATTATTATACGAGACTTTTTTCTTTTTATTTTATTTTCTGTTTTGTTTTTCCCTGGATAATCCCACAGTAAGCCCAACTAGGCGTAAATCGTAATCATAGGCCAATATAGCATTCGATTTCAAGGATTAGCAATGGCTGTAAATTTAAATAGTGTGTCGTGGTGGTGTATATATTTCTTTTCTTATTTTTTTTTTGTTTCCTGCCTTTGTTTTATTTTAAAGCTTATTTTATTTTATTTTATTTATCCATTCTGCATTCTATTTTTATTGTGGAGAAAATAAAAAGTCGCTCAATTTGAAATTAGAGTTGCACCATTTTTTCGTGTTGCAGAGGTTTTTTTATTCTATTGCGTAGTATAATTATTATTTTTTTAATTTCTTTTCGACTTGGAAAGTTAGTCTCTAACAAGGGTAGTTGTTACTTATTGGGAAACATACCCATTGACCCAGACAAACCATATATTATACACAGGGCTAGACATTCTTAGTTTGGTTCATTTATTTTAGCACCATAACCACACACCTGTGATTAATTAACATTGAGAAATCCACGAGGTTACGAGCATGCTCAGTAATTATGCATTCTCCATAGATGAACGGGCTACTTATGGAAAACTATTCCTTGGAATTATAATATGCTATGTAGATAATAAAATGTTGGTTCCGATTCGACTTCGGTCTCGGCGGTTGAAGAAGATGAGAGAAGATGATTACTATCTGTGGAAGTGTTCTCTGCTAAGTTCAGGACAGTATCCGGGATTTTATTTTAACCATTTTAAGGTTGAAACCCATCAACCTGGCCCGTTGATGGATGCTTGTAAAACTTTAAATGGATATTGACAAGATTTCAATTATGTCGTCTGGGGGTGTACTTTTTTTTTTCGTTTTTTTTCTTTTCCCATTTCCTGATTACCTTTTTCTTCTAGTTTCTTTCTGTCTCCTCCCCACTTTCTGAGCTTATCTTTTATGTCAAGTGTTGTCAAGTACTACAGGACTGGGAGCGTGTTCGATGATGGCTAAAGATATAATATTGCATCCACTAATTTCAAGCTTATCACTACAACATACTTTATAATTAGCTGTACATTAAAAGTACAGTTTAAACGTTAAAACCAAGGTAACAAATCCCCCAATTCTTGACATACCAACAAAAGGAGTTAGATAACATATCGAAGAGTTTTGTTCTGTATTTATAAACTCGGTTGTAAGAATTAAAACTATTATGTCTCGATTCCCTTACCACAAAAGACGACGAGTATTTTTTTGCCATTCATGAGAACTGTATTTTCTACCTCGCTTCTGCATGAAAAGGGGTGGTAATAAAATGAAACTCCACTGATATCCACTTATCAATATACTAGTTTCCAAGTTTCGTAAGTTTGATATTTTCTTGAGGCTTTGCTCAAATTCAGGAGAAACATATTAATCCTTAGCGAATTGCTAAGGATAAGCAATAGAGGGCAAGTGACTTATGAGAGGGGGAAAAGGAACGAAGCCAACCATGTCTGGCGATTTCCCCGGTGGGAGCCACCACCAAAATTTTCAAGCAGCACGCAAAACAAAAAAAACAAAACAAAAAAAAAAAATAAATTAAAGATAAAGATAAAGAAAGAGAAGAGAACATTAATCTATAGTCATTATTCTTAGCTTTCTTTGTAAGTTGAACACCAATTGACAACACTGATGATGCTGATGTTAGATACGTACATTATCACCTACTGAAAGTGCCGTTTTCGTAAACGGTTTGCATATTAGATATCACTGCCCATACTCCAGATTTTGATAATTCACCTCCAACCAACGCCCACATATGACTACCACAGAGTAATTGGTAAGTATTAAAGACCCGCCTAAAGTATAAGCTCGCCTTGTATTGTAAAGATGGTCACATAGTCAGTTGGTTTGCATCTTTTCACTACAAGTTCAACTACAATCCGGCAGACAAACATCAATTATTCATCCGGCCAACCTAATACAAAAATACATTGTAAAGGTTTGAAAACATAATTATCGATATTATGTTCGGAGCTTTACAACCACATGATACAGAAGGCTTTGAATTTTCACTCTTTTTTTTTTTTTTTCATTATTCTTACTTTTTTATTTTTTTTCTTCCATGTGGCAGCTGGTACTAACAAACAAGGTAGAGCAAAACCTGGTAATTCATGAAAAATATCAAACAAAGGCGAACGAAAAGAAAAGCAGAAAAACCTTCACTAACAAATGAGAATGGGTACATAGCTGCATTACTGGGACACCTCTGGGATGTGAGAAGATTGGTGTCTGCTTTTAAACCATAAAACATTGAAACGTGCAAAAAAAAATAAAGTAGAGAACTGAAAATGCAAAAGTTAATGCAAACTATTAGCGAAATAGCGGTTTCATTAGAACTAAAGAGTAGATCAATTCATACTTAGATTGAGTACTTCTCGAACAATATGAGAACCTGTATAGACATCGTGTGGAATGACTGGTTTGACTAGCCAACTTTGATCTGATGAACTCACTGACCCAATCACATATAGAACGGTGACGACGAGACAATTAGACCTTCATATGGATGCTGATACTAGACACGACCATCAACACAAAAGATCACATAGACCCACCACCTAAAACATACAAACGAATGGATACTATGCACCTTGGCAGTAAGGTAATAGCAAGTCCAGATTTTAATCTGACAATCTCTCCATGAAGGAATTGTTAATAAGACTCGTTATATAAATGTAATGTAAGAAATTTGAAATTAGGTTTTCTTCGTTTGATTTTTCATTATGAAAACTGAAAATAAAAAGAATAACAAATGATCTTGTCTGCTATTATTAGGTCGTCAAACAGATAAACAAACAAATTAGTATAAGAGATCATAATACTGAAGTTACATATCTGCAAAAACTGAAAAATAACAAGAGAAAAGTGAAAAAAAAAAAAAAAAAACAAAAAAGAAATACACGAGAGCATGCAGACACTGAGGTTGGAATTCACAAATCATAGTTGAAGGTTACATTAATGGATTGGTTCATTGCAACCGCACAAACTTGTATAGGTTTGATAACCTGGTCTTTGATTATAAACCCCTCTTGTCTATTGTACGTAGACGTGGGTGGAGGAGCAGTAGATCATATTTATATGCAAATGATCTGAATTACGGTTTCTATCCACCAGACTTTGCCACATCGAGAAATTCTTAGTTGCATAAACGAATTTTCACGAAGAAATTAATAAATTGACTAATTCAATAAGAAAAGGAAAGAAAAAATAACAAAAAAAGAAAAGAGAGAGAGAGTAATTGGGAGATGGACCACAAAGTTAAGAATACACTTTAACCAATGTGTGAAGAGCCCCACTCACATACATATTCGAGACGAAGAATTCGAACAACTTAGCATTAATTAATACATCCGTACCAGTGGAGATCACGCTACCATTGCATCAAAAGTAAATATCAAAGTGTTGTTCCAGTTCAAGTGTATCAGACATGAAGTAAAAAAAAAAAAAAGAAAAAAAATAAGAACAAGAATTTGAAAAATTGACAGATCAAAAAGAAATTTTAACCTTGGGTATGTGCTGCCATTTATATACTAGAAGAATCGGCAGCGGCGGCGTTAGACAAATAGCTTAAAAATAAAACAACGATACCTGTTATCTGTGGACACGATGCTCTAGGTTACGACCTCTATCCTATGTGAATAGGTAAAGTGTAAACCTGTCTTGACAAAGATACAGTATTTATTGTGTAGTTACCACAGCGTAATTGGTGATTTTGTGAGCTCTCATGATGAAAATTTTCATTGGAAGAAGAAGTGCGTAGAAAAAGAAATGGATAGGAATCACACATGAACTTAGTATGTAAAATTTTTCTTTTAAAAGTACAATATCGTTATTTTGTTACTCTAATTTGAAAGAGTGATGCTCTTTTCTTTCTTTTTTTTGTTTTGGTTAATTATTTTTGGTTCAATTCTTATAAATCACTAAAACAGTTTTGCCGTAAGCAATTACCCAGTGCTTGATTTCTGGGGTTATTTTGATACCGTAACCGTTGACATACCGATGCTATCTTCACAAACCTCTAATTAGTTGCAGGGCATATCACACAACATGATGGAGGTCATCTCATCCATATATATTTTTTCTTTTGAGCCATGAAAAGGTATCATTACATCTGGTAAATGGTGGTGCGATGAGCTGATGAGAAATTACTCAAACCTGTCTTCGCAATGGTATTTGCAGTAAGTTGTAATTAATTCTTATTTAATTGGCCAACATGTTGTGCTTTTTGTAATACTGGTATCCAAGGGTAACAACAACTCTGTGATTTTCTTTCTTTTTCTTTTTATTAATTGATGTGCCCGCACTAATGCTCATACCGGGACATTCAATAATAAGCACATCAATGCTCCTACACCATACCAGTGTGATTAATTCACGTGAAGTGGAAACAAGCACGTATCGGGATTAGGGCAAGTTATAACAAGTTGTGTATTATTATATAATGGGCTTATATATTAATTACGCCAAACAACAATATTCAGCCAAGATCTAATCGGGAAGTGTTTTGACCGACCGCACACACACGTTTACATATACCTAGATATATATATATATATATATTTATATGAGATTACATTATGTTGATCTCTATGAAGTACTTTTTGAATAAAACTACGTAAATGGTTTCAATGGCCGATTATTGTTATACAATAAGTTGTTTGTTCAAACATGAATGGATAGCAACTTAGCATATTTGTCTCAATCCGGTAAGAGAAGCCTGCCTAAACCAAACCCTGCAATCGACACCTCCTTAGTGCGAAATAACAAACTGATTATTGTAACAACAGGAAACTGCAAAAAAACAAAAAAAGTGCCAAATTTATCCACCTGACTACAAAATGTAAAAAATGCGAAAATTTGAAACTGCAAAAAAAAAACAAAACAAAGAGTAACAAAAGCTAAGCTTGAAAATCTCGGGAAAAGAAAGGGTGCAGCAGTTTTTTAGACGAGTCTATTAGGGACTTCAAACAAAAGGCTGGTTGATAATGGAGTTTCTTTCATCTATTATGTTCTCTTATTACGTTATTGAAAGGGTACAATACACCCATTGAGTTTTCACTCCTGTGCCGTCATAATGGGCTCATTTTAATCAGAATTAGTAAGTGATTATTCTACACCGGGAATATCGCCAGGGTTTAAGTTAGAAATAGGAAACTCTATAGTATTTCATGAAAGAAAATAATAATAGTAATAATAATAATAATAATAATAATAGATATAATAAAATACATCATCGTTACAAAAAAAAGCTGAAGCCTAGAAGGGGCCATGGAGAACTTCAATTGTCAGCGGATAGTATGTCATTTATTCACCCCTGTCCCGACAGGGAAGATTGAAATGTGGACTATGTAGAAGAGATGATGCAAATCTTGCCCTCTAAGCCAACGTCTTAGCGTTTCAATTGTTGAGTGTTGATCGTTTTACTTATTGTAATCATCGATCATCCGCGGGAAAGCTTCTATCAATGCAATGAGTGGTTTTAGAATATGCAAATGGTTTGCATGTGTCAGGATTTGTTTCAAACTGCCTGAAAGTTCATCTTTTGATTTTGATTTTCTTTTGTTGTTTTTTTTTGTACTACAAAGCAATCTGGATCGACAACGAAAAAGATCGGGCCTCAATTAATCTACCATTATTAGGCTATTTTACCAAATTAAAGAAAACAAATAACCAGGCCGCTTAATCGACATTTGACACCCTGTGTTTCAGAAGACTCACCTGCGAACAAGAGAAAAAGAAACACCCGATCTTAGGCTTAACCTGAATAAGAGTAGATGCAAACGGAAATAATCGTCGTCTTGTTGATCAAATGCGTTGCAATTTGTGCTACTTAATTGTGTTTCAATTGTTTCCGGCAGTGTTTCAATTGTGTTGTTTCCGTTTTTTTTTTTCTGCGGCACTCTCACTTCCCAATCGAGAAACTATCCAACCACTAGTAGACATTGCATTGATATAACAATTAACGACATATAATACTGATTCTATCATCAGCCTACAAAAGGAGCCAACGAGACAATGGATAGCAACAGTAGTGATAATAGGAACAGGTGTGGGCATTACAATTTGACCTCTTTTATCTCGTTGAAACAGTATTTTTCTTTCTTTTTTTTTTCATCAAGACTTTACGGTGGTTTTTTAGAAACCGCCCCATTGTTAAGCGAATTTGTCCTCATAAGTAAAAAGGGGGATCAGAAGAACGAGAGCTTAACTAGTGCCAGCCGGCTGGTTCACGGCTCAACTCAGGTGCTGACTACCCTGGCACCAAACAAGATATGTTTGTAGAGGATTAGACGATGTGGAAAGAAAGAAAGAGCTTTGTAGTACTACGATATATTATATACATACAGGCCATATGTATAAAGCCAAAGGGGAGACATTCATCGGGACAAGCATGGGTAAATTGCATGTTGAGAGCACATCAACAATAGGAAGACCACAAAGTATTCATGCTTCTTCTGCTTGAAGAACATCTCGGCCGCAACCTGTAGAACGACACCCACTTTTCTCGCTCACTAACTCGCAGATTCAGTGGTAACCTGGTGAAAACGAATCAGGATAAACAGTAATTTACAACCGAATAAATCCTACTTCAAGAACAAGTACAGGTTCGCATTATGGAAAATGTACCGAAGGAATCAACCACATATGTCGCATGCATCTTTATTGAGGAGTAACCAAGTTCAACTTGGGGTATTCACAAAACGATTTTTTTTTTCTTCTTTCTTGCTTGTCCCGCTGTGATGGTGGTAGGAGCATTTACTTTTACGTTGCAATGGGCTGTTGTTCTTTTTTTTTTTTTTTTAAGGTTTCATTTGATCTTTTTTCATTTGGTCATAGTTGTTTGTTCTGATAGGCTTTAACCATTGGTAACCCAGGGTGTCTCTTGTT